>OY755082.1:25891123-26491123 GCA_963576655.1 Gastrophysa polygoni
ATCGTCTATCATACCACAACGAGCGATTCCAAGTAGACAATTTGAACGAGTTCAGGCTGGTAATCGATACATTGTCAGGCTGAAAATATGCCGAACTTCTCATTATCAAGCATCATTCATAAATAGAACGGCAAAGTTGTGGGATTCTTTGCCTGGTCATCCCGAGACCTGTCGAACATCGCTATACCGAGCATCATTCATGAATAGAACGGCAAAGTTGTGGAATTCTTTGCCAAGTGAAGTTTTTCCTGATGCTTACGACCCCCAAACTTTCAAGAAAAATTCCAATGCTTTCTTTCTCTTTCAACAATTCAATTCTGATTAACAGGATGTTCCTTAAACATTATTGGATTTCATTTTTCAGCTTTTCATGGGATTTTCTCTCCTCGTTTCTAAAAAATAGAGTAGAAGTTATTAAAAATTATTTCAATATATTTATAGTAAGGACAGATTTGGGATCTGCCCCAAAATGTATCTTAAGGTTTAATTTCAAGCGCAGTGACATTTCGGGGCAGATCCCAAATCTGTCCTTACCACAAATATATTGAAATAATTTTTAATAACTTCTACTCTATTTTTTAGAAACGAGGAGAGAAAATCCCATGAAGAGCTGAAAAATGAATGTACCATGTACTATCTGTGATCTCTAAAGTAATGGAGAAAGCAATCAACATCGAGCTCATCCGATATCTAGAGAGCTCAAGAATCGTGAACGACCGGCAATATGGCTTTCGTCACCAGAGGTCAACTGGAGATCTGCTTGCCTATGTGACACATAAGTGGCAGGTGTCAATAGAGAAACATGGGGAGTCTCTGGCTGTAGCCTTGGATATCTCCAAAGCATTTGACCGAGTTTGGCACCAAGGCCTCCTAGCGAAACTTCCGTCATATGGTTCGCCGCCCCAACTGTGTCTTTTACTATCGAGTTTTCTTGCAGATAGATCACTCTACGTGGTGGTAGACGGGGTCTCGTCTGATACAATGACGATCAATGCTGGTGTTCCACAAGGCTCTGTCTTGGCACCAACTTTGTTTTTGCTCCACATCAATGATTTGTTGAATGTGACCTCCAGCCCAGTTCATAGCTTTGCGGATGATAGTACACTTCATTCCGCCTTTTCCTCTAGAGCCCCTATATCATCCAATGAGGCCAGAGGTGCAAGGCGAAGACAGGTTGATGCTTTAAATGAGGATCTGACAAGAATTCTGAAATGGGGATCTGAGAATCTAGTACAGTTCAATGCAACCAAAACTCAAGCTTGTATGTTCACCAAGAAGGCTGATCACACAATGCCCAATTTGATGATGTCGGGTACCACTGTTCCTATGAGGTCGTCAATATCCTTGCTGGGTGTCACCACCAACAGTGCTCTCTCATGGGACGATCATGTGAGGTCCATTGCGAAGACTGCTTCACAAAAACTCGGTTTTCTTTTCCGTGCGAAGAGATACTTCACATCCCAGCAACTGCTTATGATCTACAAAGCACAAATTCGACCTGTCCTGGAGTACTGCTCACATGTTTGGAGCTCAGCCCCCAAACATACGCTTAAGCTCTTAGATTCAATTCAGAAGAGAGCTATTCGCCTAGTCGATGACACAACACTCACCAAATCATTGACCTCTCTAGATCATCGTAGAAAGGTCGGCGATCTCTGCCTTTTTTATAGGTACTTTCACGGTCGGTGCTCAACGGAAATATCATCTATTATGCCACCACGCGCGATTCCTAGTAGACAAACCAGACGAGCTCAAGCTGGTCACCCCTACACTGTCAGGCTCGAGACCTGTCGAACAAGCATCCATACCAAGCATCATTCATCAATAGAACGGCAAAGTTGTGGAATTCTTTGCCTAGTGAAGTCTTTCCTGATGCTTACAACCTCCAAACATTCAAGAAAAATTCCAACACCTTCCTTCTTTCCCAAAATTCCACCGCTGGCTAACACGATGTTCCTCGAACATCATAGGTTTCCCTTTCGTGTTGTCCACAGATAAAAAAAAAAAAAAAAACCACCTCCTCCAAGAACTTACAGACAGTATTATAGGATTTCCTCTCATGCTGTCAAAAGTTGAAAAAATCCGCCTGGCGCCATAGCCTTCTTGGCATTGAGGCCAAGCAGAATATGTTCAATTGTGCGTTGGCGGATTCAATGTGGAATTTTATGCAGAACATTTTGATGAAGGCTTCCTCTTGTGGTGTTGTAGCCAATGTACTATCACCCTTTGTGAAGGGAGGTAATGATCTGGAAGTGAACTTTGATTGAATAATATATTTCTAGCTTCGACATATTCAGCTTTAGTTTCCAAACGACAACCCTAGAACAGGTTCTATTGAACCATGTTTCATCAGTGATTGGTGATTTGGTGGTATGGGGTATGTAAGTTTCCATTCCGAACATGATAATCTCCGAAATCTCGTTAACATTTCGTTAACTCTCTCGATTCAAAATTCATTCTTTTCCAAGGAAACTTAAGAATGAATATGCGTTCATCCCAGTCGGCTGAATTGCAATGCCAAACAGTGCACGGTATGTTGGGCTGATTCGCGGAGTGATATAAATAATTGAGTTTCGGTTTGAGTATTGAGTAGGTCAAAAGGAACCTTTGTTAATGAAATTGTAAAATTATTTGTCAAATTTTTTTGACATGTCAAAGGATAGCAAATATACGCATAATCTTATGTAGAATCAGAAAATCCAATGATATATAGGGCGTTCCTCCATTTAAAACAATGTCCAGGTTGAAATATTTTCGAAATCTAGATCCCAGCATCCTATAACCCAATTCAAAATTTCAAAGATAGATATATTGTTTTCCGTTCTCTAAATACCTCTAATACGCCATCGAGTTCGGTGAGTTGAGAGTAGAGTTAATTGAGGCTAACCATAATATGAAAAGAATAATTCGAGACATTATATTCGTTTTTGTTGCATACGCAAAAAAAGATCCTAGCAATTTCCATGTTTCCATCATAACTTCTTTTATGAAGATATTCGAGTAGGGTATTCAGATTCTCATAGCAGTTTTCATTAGTAAATAAGCTATGCCGATTCTGGCTCATTTTGATCACTTTCACCATGTTCGGTTCCGTTCAAGGTCATTCGCAATTGACGACGAGTGAGTGTAACCGCATGGTTTGATAAGACGAAACACATCGGTAATTCTACAGGGTGTCTTAGAATGATAGAAAATATATACAGGACGAATCAGCCAGTGAAGAGTTTTCACAGTATGTATCAAAAACATATATACAGGATGAATCAAAAACACATCTACGGAGCGGCTGAAAATTAAATTGAAAATAAACATGTATCAGTCAGGATGCCTTAGAACGAAAGGAAATATATACAGGATGAATGAGTCGATGAAAAATTTCTAAAGTGCGGATCGAAAACATATCAACAGGGTGGGTCAAAAACACATCTACGGAGTGTATTGGAATGAAAGAAAGTATATACAGAATGAATCAGCCTGTGGAAAATTTGTACAGTGTGGATCAGAAAACATATACATCTACGGAGCGGCTCAAGATCGAATTCAAATATAAACAGGATGTATTAGTGAGAGAAAAATTCAACAGGGTGTCTTAGAATGAATGAAAATATATACAGGATGAATCAGTCAGTGGAACATTTCTAAAGTGTGGATCAAAAACATCAACAGGGTGGGTCAAAAACTCATCTACGGGACGGCTCGAAATGAGAGAAAATATATGCAGGTTGAATCAGTCAGTGGAAAATTCTACAGGGGGCGGGATCAAAAGACATATATACAGATTGAATCAAAGAATATCTACGGAGCGACTCTAAATTGAATTGAAAATGAACAGGATGTATGAACAGAATAAATGAGAATATATACAGGATGAATTATTCAGCGACAAATTTCATTAGCGAGTGGAAAATTTCTACATATCAACATGGTGGGTCAAGAACACATCTACCGGGCGGCTCAAAATGAAAGAGAATGTATAGAGTGGATCAAAAATATATCTACTAGGCGGCAGAAAATTGTAAGAAAAAATATACAAGTTGGATCGAAAACATACCTACAGGGCGGCTCGAAATGAAATATATACAGGATAAATCGAACATATCTTAGGGACGACTCGAAACAGAAGAAAAAATCAACACGATGGATTGGGCAGTGGAAAATTTCACAGGGTGTCTTAGAATAATTTCACGCAGCGGCTCTACATGATGAAAAATATCAGTCAATGAAAATAAATCTACAGGATGGATCAGTTTACAGGGTGAATCAAAAAACACATCTAATTAGAATGGAAATATATATGTATATTATATATGTATATTGTATATTGTATATTGTATATATATATTTGTAATTGATCAGTGAAAAAATTTCTACTGGGTGTCTTAGAATGACGAAAAAATATTTACAGGATTGATCAGTCACTAAAACTTCTACAGGGTGCCTTTGAATGAGAAAAATATATACAGGATGAATCAGTGTGTACAAAATTTCTACAGGATGTCTTGGAAAGAATATATATATATATACAAAGGGTGGATCAAGTGACATGTCTACGGGGTGGCTAAAAATTAAAGAAAAAACATATAGGATGGATCAGTCAGTGAAAACATTTCTACAGAATGGATCAGTTTATGTAAAATTCTACAGGGTGGCTCAAAAACATATCTACAGGGCGACTGAAAATGAAAGAATGATATACAGGTTGGATCAGTCAGCAAACAAAAATATTCAGGGTCGATCAAGAACATACGTCAGAATGATAAAATATTTCCAAGATGGATCAGTGTGTTCGAAATTTCTACAGGATGTCTTATTCGCAGGGTGGATCAAGAAACATATCTACGGGGTGGTTCAAAATGATAGAAAATAAATCTAAAGGGTGGATCGAAAAATTGTTTTTTATGACCTTTAATTTATTATTCTTAGACAACAGGATGATCCTTTTACGCAACATTACGTTTGACTTTCACTTGCTGCGTACATTCGTGAATGCATCGAATGTAATTTTCCATGATTGAATTGAACTCTGAGTTTCGACCATCGAATGCAATATCAGGTGAATGAAAAATTGAGTTAACATTAGTTATAATGAATCAAATCCTAAGGAATTTGGAAATTCGAATAGCATAAGTATATGTTTTTCATTACTAACATTGATATGATTAATTTCAACTTATAGATCAGCGGGTGAACAGCAGTACTTTCCAATATCTGTTTGTACATCCGATGATAGCGAGTTATTTAGAAAATAACAATTTCAAGAGAGCCCTAAGTACTTGCAACATTACCTTTAATTATATTTATTTTCGACAACAAAGCGTAGACTCTAATTTTCTCGATATTGTTGTTTTGAACAAATTCAAAAATTCTGCTGAAAATGTAAAGGCGGTCTAGTATCGTTCTGTATGTGAGGCTGATAATTATCCTTGAATAGAAAAGGTTTCCAACACATTGATTCATTTCGATTGAATGATGATTATTATGAAGATAAGCTAGTATACACGTACTCAATCTTGGTGAGACAATAATTAACTGCATGAACATATGTGTGCACTTTCTGAACAACGCTGTCTTTGGCAAAAGCATGGAGAACAGTCGTGAAAGGGTGAATGTCCGTCTTTTGACCAAGTGGTCTGGATGGTATGGTGCTGAAGCATGGACTTTGATCCTGAGTTCAAATCTTCAACCATATTCAATGAGGACTTGGTTGCAGTTGAGCTCAAGAAATTACAGATTTATTTCAACAAGCCCATATACGTTGGACAAGCTATCCTCGACCTTGCAAAGACCACCATCTATGGTTTCCATTACGATTATATGCAAAGACAATTTGAATATGACTGTTCTGTTTGCTGTACTCCCTAATCCACGAAATTAGAAGTCACAATCCATATGATGTCATAAAACGGGATTGTCACCAATATTTCGATACTTCAGACTATCTAAAGAAATTCATGGAATTCCACTAGTAAACAAGAAGGTTCTAGGAATGATGAAGGATGAGAACAATTGTATTCTGATGACAGGCTATGTTGGCCTCCGCTCAAAGCTATACTCAACAAGGGTGCTGGAAACTGGGGAACGAAATCATTATGAACATGGGAGTAACAAAGAAAGCAAAAGGTGTGAAATCATCAGTCGTTGAAAGTGAAATAAATTTCGAGGATTATATCGATTGTCTGGAGACGCATGAACAAGAAAAAGTTGTCCAAAGTTTCATGAGACCGAAAAAGCACAAGGTTCATTGCATCAAACAAGAGAAAATTGCTCCCAGCTCTGAAGATGACAAGAGGTATATTATACCCGGATCATGCCAAACTCTACCTTGGGGACACTATAAAAGATATAAATAGATATGAAGTAATGTACTTTCGTACAAATATGTGGTTATATTATGCTAATTCTTTGTATTTACATCTACTGAATTCTATAATTGAGAGGTTATAATAGGCCTACTGGAAAGCTTTCCACTTGAGAAAAAAGCAACGCACCACAGTCCACCTCCTGGGGTGGTGGGGAAATGGACAACTGAACTGAAAAAATAAATAAATGAATAAATGCCTTTGACACAACAAACGGGAATTTTGTATAAGTAACGTTCCATTACTCTTAGTAGGGATATTATAAATCATGAACTTTTTTCTCAGTGAGTTCATCATGGATATCTGTGCAGTACAGCTTTATTCATTTGTCCACAGTTGTCCATAGAAAATTGATTCATCTTCTTGATATGGAGTATTATTTGGTTGCCAATCCTTTCCTTCGATGACCCGTCAGGGTATATATCAGAATGAGTGTCTAGTCTAGTGTATTCACTCAAAAGATCAAAGAACATACTTGACATCAACGCGAATGATGCTGGTTTGCCATCGATATATAATATATAGCATTGAATCTTTCGGTCATGATACCCTAGCTCTAAGCCCAATCGTCTGCTGCTGAGCTTAGGATTTTCTTCAATCCTATTTAAAATTTCTTCCTCAACCTCTGGAGTTCTTGCCGTACGTGCACGGCCATAATGAATAGAAACAGGCGCAAACCTATCCGTTTCACCGCCTACGCTTCAAATGTGTTCAATTTCATTATTACAATAATTTAGTCCTGGCCATTTACGAAGTGAATTTTTAAAATCCAGATATCTCAAAAACAGCTGCTCAAATCAACTCTTACCACGTATACATTTTTTATGTAAAAGACGTTGGACAATCCGAATTTTCATTTGGAAATTGAATATGGGGTGGCTCAAAAAAGTTATTTCGTTTTAAATGTGTGCAAGGTTCCGCAGGTGGCGCCCTCTTAACTTTACAATAAAAATTCTAATTTCTCAACCAGCAAAACCCCCCCAAGCCGAATATTGTGACAATACACCAATTATTGAAAAAAATATTTATAAAAAATGAAAATCAAATTGAACTTTTGACACTCTGTATCTCTGAAATCATCCACTTTTGGACTGAGGTAAGTTGAGTTAGATCGTCATATTTACGCCTCAGGAACTTGTGGTAGCTTTTTTTCCGCACCGCATATATATATATATATATATACAGGGTGTCCCTAAGAGGTGCGGAAAAAAGCTACCACAAGTTCCTGAGGCGTAAATATGACGATCTAACTCAACTTACCTCAGTCCAAAAGTGGATGATTTCAGAGATACAGAGTGTCAAAAGTTCAATTTGATTTTCATTTTTTATAAATATTTTTTTCAATAATTGGTGTATTGTCACAATATTCGGCTTGGGGGGGTTTTGCTGGTTGAGAAATTAGAATTTTTATTGTAAAGTTAAGAGGGCGCCACCTGCGGAACCTTGCACACATTTAAAACGAAATAACTTTTTTGAGCCACCCCATATTCAATTTCCAAATGAAAATTCGGATTGTCCAACGTCTTTTACATAAAAAATGTATACGTGGTAAGAGTTGATTTGAGCAGCTGTTTTTGAGATATCTGGATTCTAAAAATTCACTTCGTAAATGGCCAGGACTAAATTATTGTAATAATGAAATTGAACACATTTGAAGCGTAGGCGGTGAAACGGATAGGTTTGCGCCTGTTTCTATTCATTATGGCCGTGCACGTACGGCAAGAACTCCAGAGGTTGAGGAAGAAATTTTAAATAGGATTGAAGAAAATCCTAAGCTCAGCAGCAGACGATTGGGCTTAGAGCTAGGGTATCATGACCGAAAGATTCAATGCTATATATTATATATCGATGGCAAACCAGCATCATTCGCGTTGATGTCAAGTATGTTCTTTGATCTTTTGAGTGAATACACTAGACTAGACACTCATTCTGATATATACCCTGACGGGTCATCGAAGGAAAGGATTGGCAACCAAATAATACTCCATATCAAGAAGATGAATCAATTTTCTATGGACAACTGTGGACAAATGAATAAAGCTGTACTGCACAGATATCCATGATGAACTCACTGAGAAAAAAGTTCATGATTTATAATATCCCTACTAAGAGTAATGGAACGTTACTTATACAAAATTCCCGTTTGTTGTGTCAAAGGCATTTATTCATTTATTTATTTTTTCAGTTCAGTTGTCCATTTCCCCACCACCCCAGGAGGTGGACTGTGGTGCGTTGCTTTTTTCTCAAGTGGAAAGCTTTCCAGTAGGCCTATTATAACCTCTCAATTATAGAATTCAGTAGATGTAAATACAAAGAATTAGCATAATATAACCACATATTTGTACGAAAGTACATTACTTCATATCTATTTATATCTTTTATAGTGTCCCCAAGGTAGAGTTTGGCATGATCCGGGTATAATATACCTCTTGTCATCTTCAGAGCTGGGAGCAATTTTCTCTTGTTTGATGCAATGAACCTTGTGCTTTTTCGGTCTCATGAAACTTTGGACAACTTTTTCTTGTTCATGCGTCTCCAGACAATCGATATAATCCTCGAAATTTATTTCACTTTCAACGACTGATGATTTCACACCTTTTGCTTTCTTTGTTACTCCCATGTTCATAATGATTTCGTTCCCCAGTTTCCAGCACCCTTGTTGAGTATAGCTTTGAGCGGAGGCCAACATAGCCTGTCATCAGAATACAATTGTTCTCATCCTTCATCATTCCTAGAACCTTCTTGTTTACTAGTGGAATTCCATGAATTTCTTTAGATAGTCTGAAGTATCGAAATATTGGTGACAATCCCGTTTTATGACATCATATGGATTGTGACTTCTAATTTCGTGGATTAGGGAGTACAGCAAACAGAACAGTCATATTCAAATTGTCTTTGCATATAATCGTAATGGAAACCATAGATGGTGGTCTTTGCAAGGTCGAGGATAGCTTGTCCAACGTATATGGGCTTGTTGAAATAAATCTGTAATTTCTTGAGCTCAACTGCAACCAAGTCCTCATTGAATATGGTTGAAGATTTGAACTCAGGATCAAAGTCCATGCTTCAGCACCATACCATCCAGACCACTTGGTCAAAAGACGGACATTCACCCTTTCACGACTGTTCTCCATGCTTTTGCCAAAGACAGCGTTGTTCAGAAAGTGCACACATATGTTCATGCAGTTAATTATTGTCTCACCAAGATTGAGTACGTGTATACTAGCTTATCTTCATAATAATCATCATTCAATCGAAATGAATCAATGTGTTGGAAACCTTTTCTATTCAAGGATAATTATCAGCCTCACATACAGAACGATACTAGACCGCCTTTACATTTTCAGCAGAATTTTTGAATTTGTTCAAAACAACAATATCGAGAAAATTAGAGTCTACGCTTTGTTGTCGAAAATAAATATAATTAAAGGTAATGTTGCAAGTACTTAGGGCTCTCTTGAAATTGTTATTTTCTAAATAACTCGCTATCATCGGATGTACAAACAGATATTGGAAAGTACTGCTGTTCACCCGCTGATCTATAAGTTGAAATTAATCATATCAATGTTAGTAATGAAAAACATATACTTATGCTATTCGAATTTCCAAATTCCTTAGGATTTGATTCATTATAACTAATGTTAACTCAATTTTTCATTCACCTGATATTGCATTTACATTTTTTATGTAAAAGACGTTGGACAATCCGAATTTTCATTTGGAAATTGAATATGGGGTGGCTCAAAAAAGTTATTTCGTTTTAAATGTGTGCAAGGTTCCGCAGGTGGCGCCCTCTTAACTTTACAATAAAAATTCTAATTTCTCAACCAGCAAAACCCCCCCAAGCCGAATATTGTGACAATACACCAATTATTGAAAAAAATATTTATAAAAAATGAAAATCAAATTGAACTTTTGACACTCTGTATCTCTGAAATCATCCACTTTTGGACTGAGGTAAGTTGAGTTAGATCGTCATATTTACGCCTCAGGAACTTGTGGTAGCTTTTTTTCCGCACCTCTTAGGGACACCCTGTATATATATATATATATATATATATATATATATATGTATATGTATGTATTCCCTAAAACAAAAGCGATGTTGCCAAATGATATATGAGAATTGAATTTAACATATTCAGCGGAAACAGATACTGTATGAATATTTTTTATTATTCCAAGACATCCTTCGAAATTTTCCACTGCCCAATCCATCCTGTTTATTTTTTCTTCTGTTTCGAGCCGTCCCTAAGATATGTTTGATTCAACCTGTATATATTTCATTTTGAGCCGCCCCGTAGGTATATTTTTGATCAAACCTGTGAATTTTGTCTCACAATTTTCAGCCGCCCTGTAGATATGTTTTTGATTCACCCTGTATGCATTTTTTTTCATTTCGAGCCGCTCCGTAGATGTGTTTTTGACCCGCCATGTTGATATGTTTTGATCCACACTGTAGAAATGTTCGACTGATTGATTCATCCTGTATATATTTTCTTTCATTCTAAGACACCTTGTAGAATTTTTCTCTGATTATTACATCCTGTTTATATTCTAATTCAATCCGCTCCGTGGATGTGTTTTTGATTTACCCTGTATATATATATTTTTTGATCCACACTGTAGCAATTTTCTACTGGCTGATTCATCCTGTATATATTTGTATATATTTGTTTTTGATCCACACTGTAGAAATCTGACTAATGTTGAACATTCCATTAGGACTTGAACGAATAAGTATAGCCAGCTATGACCAGTATTTTGAAAATAAAAGTTGGTGTGGATATCTCAAAATCTATGAATTGGTATAAATGTTTTTTTTTTCTAAATCTTCATAAAAATCTGCTGCCATAATGTGAGAAGCCCATGCGGATATTTTCATGAATGAAAATATTTTTTTTTGGCCATGGACGTTAGTCCTTCAGCCACACACACATTCAATATTTCGTTAGATTTCAATATTATTTTTCGTTATAAAATTCACTAATAAGTCAAAAATGCTCTTGTCCGCAGTAGTAGTTACAAGACCTTCTAACATATCATTTCTATGAAATTTCCCGCAGCTAAAAATTATATGATTTAGATCAGCTATTTCGTTATCTGAGTTACAAAACGGTGAATCTATCACCCCTATTTTATGTAAATGATATGGGAAACAACCATGATTTGTTTTCAGTCTAGTTATAATGGTACAGTACTTTTTATTAATAGTGCGATCGTTGATATAATTCGAAAAATATGTGCTCCTTGATTTTTCTGTTATTTTTTCCCAGTAATTGTCCCAATCTTTATGAATATTATTTTTGAATACGAGTAAGAGGTCTTCGTAGCATTGCAGCTACATCTACTATCTCATTACCGTAGATTCCCTCCGCCCATATGAATGTGACTCGAATGTTTTTTTTTGTCGAATTGGTAGAGTAAGTTTTTTATATAACAAATGGCGATATTGTCAAAATTTTTAGAGGTTTTATTTTCAATACTCTCCAGAACAGATTTGGAGTCTGATATGATTATGATGCTGGTCAAGTTGATCAGCACACCATTTTAATGATTTCTGTATGGCGATGGCCTCAGCCGTGAAAATGCTGCATATTTTCGGAATCTGGTATTTGTGTATTTCGTTTTTCCTTCGCACAAAGAACGCACAACCAACTCCTTCCTGTTTTTTGCTCCCATCTGTATAAACTATTGTTCCATTCTCATGATTGTTAATTTCGGTTTTCAACAAAATTTCGTTATAGGAGGCTATTTCATTATAATTAGGGAATATGACTGTGGGCTTGTGAAATAAATATTCATAATTGTATAGGAATACCGGTAAATTATTAGTTGTTACAATGAATTGCTTATATATATATATATATATATACCACCACACCCAAATACTTATACTCCGTGGCGAAAGGCACCTCTACATCTGCTATCTGTATATCTGTACCTGTTCGGAGACGATGTCTGGTAAAGCACATCACACACATTGCACATTGAAAACCGATAGAGATAGGTATAGGGATTTATTGACAAAAGAGTATTGTAATAAAAAGGCAATTCTAAAAATTTGTTAATATACGGGGTGTTCCATTTAAAAAAATGAAGTTGCTAGGACATTTTGATAGAAACGGCAACGTCGCAATTTCGAAAATATTTTAGATCGATAGAACAGGTGATAAAATGTAAGATGCGAAATTTTCATAAAAATCCTGCGTTGCGTTCTCCATAAACGTCTAACGTACCATCGACCGTGAGTTACCCTGTATACTTAGTACTAAGTACTGAGAACAGACAGTATATTAAAGAGTATATTTATATACTAAGTGTTTCCAATTTGTCAGAAAACCGAGGGCGACTAATGAGACCTCTGGTGGGCCGAGATCTTCGATCATTGAACAGACTAGATAAGTAATCCACAGCCCTGGCAGTACAGTTTGTTTGGAAGCAACATCTATAGTATCTATCTTGGTCTAAACAAGGATAGCAGGAGCTGATTCTCCCAGCACCAGTGCCGTGTTGTCAGAGGGGTCGAATTTATTATTAATTCATGATGAAACCAAATTGAAAATCCGTAACAATTTCAGTAATTCAGCATTTCTTGGTGAGAAAATGAACAATGACAAGACACTTTCGCAGCTGACTTATGGGTATAATCAATATAATCTAATCAATTCAATTTGAATTCATTTTTATCCATTCCATTTGGGAAAATGCTTCAAAATCTCGAATGATACGACAATGGTAACTCACCTATGAAATGACGTGTTTTGATCGCCGGTTCAAAAATTGTATTTAACACACCTCACAACGTCTCACCATTATATCAAATCACCAAAAAAGGAAATAAACTGAGTTTCTGAGGAATTCTGAGTACACAAAACTGAACACAAGTTGAATAATATCGATAAATCAAAACGTAAATGATGACAGATACCAAACAAAGCAATAATCGCCGTTGACTGTCAATATCAAATGGCGGTGTTGCAACGTTGAGCAAAAAGTATTCATGATACCCATATTGGTCCTCGAGCCCCCAAGAAAGTAAAATTGCTAAGTCTCAGAATAATGTAGCAATCTTCTATTAATCAGAACTGATTCATAATCGTCATGACTCAAATTCATTATTATATTTGTGCATTTAACTACATGAATTCATAAAGGACTTTAAATATTATGGACTATTTATCACTTTTTGATGATTGGATATGACAACACTGGCGACGATTGGGTACTAATATTATGATAATTCTGGGAATTCATGTTAGCATCAGAATATTTGTTTTGTGATCCTTCTAGTGGGTTTGTTGTTCGGAGGCCGAGACAGACCTGTCTCGCTTTTGCTCGACGAATTGGAAATATCTTCTACCAATATCTTCTTAATCTGATGAGTTTTATTGGATTTTCTCAAGTCTCCAATCATTTTTTTGATGGATGATATCAATGAAATTTTATCGAATATTCGTCCCGATTCTGATTACCAAGTCGATTTTTCCGTTACCAACACCAATAAATAATTCACTGAAAGTTTCCACAAGTGATTACAGAAATCTCATTAGTACAGATAGCAATGCACTAGTTTATGTCGCTGGCTTTTTAACAAAAAAATGTTTGGTGCAGCACGCCTATCAGGTTTGTCTAGAATTCATACAAGGAAATAGTTTATAGAAACAAGCAACACTATTTTGTAATAATAAGGCCTATGTAGGTGCTGGAAAATTTCCATTTGGCGGTTTGGCTGATAAAAATAGGAAAATATCTTCATTGAAAATTTTTGCTCGTCGCAATTCTGTTGGGCAAAACTGGAAGATTTGCTCAAAAAATTAACTTTCACAAATCCGTGTGAAAATTTTCCATTAAATTATTGTGCATATCTCTATACTAAAATACGATACAACATTGAAATATGCGAATTGCGATATTAAAAGTGAAAATACAAAGAAGCCAAGTATGAAGTTGACAGTTTCACAAAACCTGTGTGGGTATTGTTGGCTTCTCGATTTTAGAGTCATATCCATACCTCATTGAATCAACCTTCATTTATCTTTCGATGTGTCTGTTGACATATACTTTTTTTTCTCAATGGAGTATATTGCCAGTTCTTACTCTGATAATTTTCATCTCCTAAATGGCGAAAGATAGTAAGATAATTAATATTTCTATTTTGAATACGTAAATTCATAAGATAGCATGGGAAAAAAAGAAATACGAAAAAACTGGCAAAACAGTCTGATTGTGCATCTACAAATTAAGGAGAACACCTGGGTTGTGGAAACTACAAGACAATATGCCTGTCGTCTATTAGTTTCAAAACATACACGAGAATACTAGAGGAGAGAACCCCTTCAAGGAGTTGTAGGACCTTGCTGTGGTCCTAGAGCAATGCCAACGGGAGTCCTGTACTCCCAGTAGGGCCACCCATGCCAAGGCACAGTCTCGAAGGTTGATGTAAATTACAAAACTCGAAGAGTATGACGTAGAGGTTACTGCCCATCCTACTCTCAACATTTCTCGAGGAATGATTTTTTGTAGAGATCTATTGAACTGCATCGTTGAAGAAATGAAAGATAATTCAGAGGATAGAAAAGTTATCAGAGACTCAAAACCAAAAAAGATGGAATACTTATCGATTCCTCAAATCATGTACTTACCTTCAACACTCCCAATCTACCCAACCTACAACTAATCATTCACTTGTGTTTCGTCAGCAAAATCAACCCAAACATCAAAAACATCAAAATATCATAAATAACTATAATAATGAACGAATACGAAAACCTCATACAATGGAATTGCAATGGTAACAACCATCATTATATTGACATCAAGGAATTTGTACTGAAGAAAAGGTTGTTCTGTTTATGCCTCCAGTAAACTCATCTGAGACCTGGTGAAAAATTCCCACACGAGGGCTACAACATATTCAGGCATGATGTCATACCGGGAGAAAGAGCCCATAGAGGAGTTGCTACGCTAGTCAAAGAAACCATAATGACTGAAATTATTCCCTTACGATTGATCTACAAGCTGTGGCAATATCAATTAAATCACCCTCTCGGTGACAAATTGTAACATTTATCTTCCGAATAATCAGTGGACAACAACCGTTTTTTGATAATTCACGTAAAATTGAGGAAATAATAGAAGAATTAGATCTCATACTCCTCAACACATGTGAAGGTACCTTCATCAACTATCGATCCAACTGCCTATCATCGATAGATCTTACTATTTCCTCGCCTGAATTGGTAACCTACTTTCAATGGAAAGTACTCGATGAACATGCTGTGAAACATATACCGATTTCCGTAACTTGCGCCAACAGGTCCATATCACAATATGAACCTAAAAAGTGGCGTCTACATCTTGCTAACTGGGAAGTATTTGAAGAAGTAGTTGGAAATTTCACACCGAATGAAGGAGATGTGGTCTCACAAGTAGAGAATATGAGAAGTGTCATCTTAAAAGCAGCATATGAATCGATACCGATGTCCAAAAATAGAAGTACTGACAGAGACATAGTGGAGCAGAGAAATCGATGGGGCGGTTGAAGAAAAAAAAACATGCCTTCAATGTATTCAAAAAAAACCTACACAAGATAATATAATTAACTTCAAACGCTTGCGTGCGTGAGTAAGGAGACTAAAACTCAATAGTCAAAGAGAGAGCTAGAAAAGTTTCATTGAGGCCATGACTGTAGATGTATCAATATCAGAGGTATGGAAAGAAATCAGAACAGTTTCAGAAAAAAACTTTGCTCATCCGCCTGTCCATGTCATCCAAGACAATCAAAATGTTAAAACTCGGCAAAATCATCGGCACCTGGACCTGATGAAATTTACTATGATTTTCTAAAACATCTTCCTGAGAAAGTAAAGAATAACATCTTTGAAATCTTCAATATCATTTGGTCTACTAGGTCTCTAAGTCCGATGGACAGAGGTTCATATAGTCCCAATCTTGAAACCTGGGAAAGATCCTACGTTACCTGAAAGTTACCGTCCTATATCACTTACCAGCTGCCTGAGTAAGTTGTTGGAAAAAATGGTGAATGACCGTCTGACCCGGTGCTTGGAAAGAAGAAACCTTCTCTCCAAGTTCCAATCAGGATTCCGAAAATTTCATTCTACACTCGACCCATTATCTCAATTGTATCATGAAATTCAATCAAGCTTTATTGAACAAGAACATTTAACAGCAGTATTCTTCGATATAGAAAAAGCGTTTGACCTAACATGGAGACACAGTGTATTAAGAATTCTGCATGAATGGGCATTCATAGGCTCTTTACCAATCTTTCTCCAACAATTTCTTAATAGTAGAAAATTCAGAACCAGAATCCAAGAGGCCATTTCCAACTCCCGTGATATGGAAAACGGTATACCCCAAGGCTCTACGTTCAGCATCACTCTATTTGCAATTGCCATGAATGGCATGATATATGCAGTTAATGGACCTGTGAAAATGAGTGCCTATGTCGATGATCTGGTAATATTCCATTCAGCTCCATTTACTTTTAATGCTGAGGACTTTCCTCTTAAATTTTCACCAACCAAAACAAAAGAGGTGCACTTTTGTAGAGAAAGGAGACCACATAATTATCCAAACCTGACCTTAGATGGACACTCATACAATTTGAATGCCAAATAAAATTCTTAGGACTAATTTTTGATTCAAAATTAAACTGGGGCTCTCACATAGTGGATCTGGTGGATAGATGCCAGAAACCACTCAATATCATCAAAGCTCTTGCAAGAATCAAATGGGGAGCAGATCGTGAAATCCTGTTGAATATATATCGCAGCCTCATTCTCTCCAGAATATATTACGGTAGTGTAGTCTACTCTCCTGCTGTGAATAGCCGACTCAAAACATTGTTCAAAATAATGCGCTGAGAATAATAACAAGAAGCTTTTGAACGAGTCCAATATTATCTCTCTGTTGTGACCACCACCCCTCGAATTCAGAAGAACAAAACTCCTTGCAAACCATGCTGTGAAAATATACCCTCAACCTACACCCCAACCATGATATCTTTTATAAAGACAAAGTACATGCACTATTTTCACGAACACTTACTTCTACCAGGCCAACTGAAACACGCAGGAAAAAATGTTATCCTGATTTGGAAATGTTCACGCTCACATTCACAGAATGCCATCCTTGGATATTAGCCGATATAGAGTGTGTCCAAGATAAGAATGAACAGCATGGGGATATCGGAAACGGTGAGTGATACGGTGTCGATTGAAATAGAGAAAAGTAGCGCATTCATGTGCCTAATAATATGATATTCAAAAAGTTTCAATATTCCGAGTAGTTTCGGAGATATCCGAGAAAAAACGCAATTTGATAATTTTGTTTTTATTCTCTTCTAGCTCTATTTTCAGAGGAAATGTAAAACAAATAGCACAAATAGCAATAGCATGGCCACTTTTAAAGGACTACACGATAACATAAGCAGAATTTTTCTGCGACGATTCGTCTTTAAGAAAACATCATAAACTTTGTACATTTATATGGGCCGAAACTAAAGTATACCCTGTATATGATTTCTGAACCATTTCTCGTGCAAAATGTAATTTAGTGATTACTTAATCTGTTTGTCTTCAATTTTAGATAGTAGGCGCTGGAAAAAATGACAACATAATGTTCTGTTGTCATAATAATTGTAGTTTGGTAGAATTTTCGACATATTACCGTTCCTACTTTTACATCTCGTTACCTACCTAATTTGTGTTTTAACATGTGGGTTGGGATTCTCGGTACGAATGTAATTGGGTCTTTTATCTACCAAAACAATTCAACAAGAGAGCGGTACATTAATTTGTTAGTAGATGATTTGGAAGACGCTCTAGGTAATTTGCCTTAAGCGGTTACTCACAGCTGCTGGTTTCAACAAGATGGTGCTCCAGCACATAACGCTAGAATTGTTCGTGATTATTTGATCCGTCGCTTTCCAGGACTCATAGTAACTCGATAGTAAAAGACACAGTTGGGGCGGCAAACCATATGACGGAAGTTTCGCTAGGAGGCCTTGGTGCCAAACTCGGTCAAATGCTTTGGAGATATCCAAGGCTACAGCCAGAGACTCCCCATGTTTCTCTATTGACACCTGCCACTTATGTGTCACATAGGCAAACAGATCTCCAGTTGACCTCTGGTGACGAAGGCCATATTGCCGGTCGTTCACGATTCTTGAGCTCTCTAGATATCGGATGAGCTCGATGTTGATTGCTTTTTCCATTACTTTAGAGATCACAGATAGTAGTGCAATCGGTCTATAGTTGTTAGGGAGTGTTTTCTTGCCCTTCTTTGGAATCGGTTGGACCCTAGCTTTCTTCCAGTTAGAAGGAAATACGCCGAGTTTGTACGAAAGGGTGAACAACCTGCAAAGAACTGGTGTTAGTTCCGGGGCACATTTCTTGAGAACAATAGGCGGTATTCCGTCAGGCCCCATAGCCTTCTTGACGTTGAGGCTAAGCAGAATGTGTCTGATTGTGCGTTGCCGGAAGACAATTTCTGGCATACGGTTATCGATGGTAGCGACTTTCGGAAGTTCCTGGCCTCGTGGATCCAAGGTAGAATTGTCTGCAAACATTTTGGCGAAGGTGTTGGCTTTTTCATGAGGTGTTATAGCCAATGTATTATCATCCTTTGTGAGGGGAGGAAATGAGCTAGAAGTGAAATTTCTCCCGATTGCCTTGGCAAACGTCCAAAATGAACGGGAACCATTTGGACACTCTATGAGCTTCGATCTTATTTTCGTGTTGTATGCCTCTTTAGATTCATCTATCGTTCGATTGCATGTATTCCTAGCTTCAACATATTCAGCTCTAGTTTGAGGGCTTGGGTTTCTGCGCCAACGACGGTATGCTGCTTGCTTCAGTGCGACAACCCTAGAACCATGTTCTATTGAACCATGGTTCACCAGTGGTTCGTGATTTGGTGCTATGTGGTATGTAAGTTTCCATTCCCAGCATGATGATTTCCGAGATCTCTCCAGCACATTGCGTAGGATCTCCCGATTACATTTATAACCAAAACTTTCGATATTTCGACTCATATTTGTATTCATTAACGAAAAAATTCCGGCAAGTGGTAAGTTTAAATTTATACTTGTATAATTGGGAATAATCAATTTACTTCATGTATCAAAATATGAGATTTTTTCCAGCGCCTACTATTTAAAATTGGAGAAGAACAGATTTAGTAATCACTAAATTACATTATGCGTGAGGAATGGTTCCGAAATCATATTGTGTGATACGTTGCTGTATTCGCAATGAAAAATGGAGTCGTATATAGGGTATACTTTGGTGAAGAATGAAAAAAAAATTAGGTGAAAATACAAAGTTGATGATGTTTTCTAAAAGACGAAATGTCGTAGAAAAATTCTGCTTATGTCATCGTGTAGTCCTTAGAAAGAGGCCATGACGTAGTACTATTTGTTTTACATTTCCTTTGAAAATAGAGCTAAGAGAAAATAAAAACGAAATTCTCAAATTTCGGTTTTTCTCGGATATCTCCGAAACTACTCGGAATATTGAAACTTTCTGAATGATATATTATTAGGCACATAAATGCACTACTTTTCTCTAATTTAATCGACACCGTATCACTTACCTTTTCCGATATCCCCATGCTGTTCATTCTTATCTTGGACACACTGTATACTGCTGTGTTACTGAAAATGAACTGGAAAAAACAGGATTGAATTCACAGCAACATAAATTGGATTACTATAATAACATCAACAAATTTCCCAACTACTGCAAAATTTTCACTGATGGATCCAAAACCGAGAATGGAGTAGGTTGCGCATTTCTTGTAGCAAACGGAAACTATTAAGGTGTATCCAGACCAAGCGCGCTGCACTGCTCCGTGCTGAAAAATACCGCGCAGCACTATCGAATCCGATGCAGAGCGGCGCAGAACACCGCAAAGAAAAATTTGTATTCGTCATTGTTCCAACTGGCTCGTGCGCGTTTTGGATTGATATGGAGTATTCTAAAAAAGTAAAAATTGCTGCTGCTGTAATTATTATCAATCGACATTTGATTAGAAACAGACGAAATAGAAAACGTCGACATTGGGTAACACCGATGCTTAGAAATAGATTAGTCTATAATGGAACAAATCTATTAAATGACATGTTAATTGGTAATATCGGACAATTTGAAAATTTTTGCCGTATGTCGTCAGAGGATTTCGAAATTAAATTGAGCCATCAATACGAAAAAAGGATACAAACTATAGGGAATCTATTTCTCCCAAAGAAAGATTAGCTGTAACTCTACGCTTCCTGGCCACGGGAGATTCATTCACCAGTTTGATGTACGTTTTCAAAATATATAAACAAAGTATTTCAAATATAGATATTGAAGTTTGCAGGGCTCTTGATGAAGCATTAAAACACCAAGTTCAGGTAAGTCCCCTCTATTTAAAATTCTTTCGATACACTCAAATTTGAAAGAAAAGTTTGTGCTGTCTCATATTGAGAGGTTGAAGGTTAATTCATGTTATATATAGACACAGATTGAACTGGAGATGATTGTGGAGGAATAGGACTTGTTAGAGGGGTACTAACAATTGAAGAAGCGTTGCTTGAGTATACATATTGATATGTATACCTGCGCAATTCATTGAACACATCCATCTCAGCTTCAAAGATCAAGTTATTGATTTTATGGATAAGGATAGCTCTACTTCCTTCATTCAATTTTCGTAGCTTATTAGCGACATGCTCTACATATACCGAGCATTCATCGCGACTGGACGCTGGTTCGCTTGAAATGCTATCGATGATGTCATATGCTTTACTCAATCTACGGTCTTCTGTTACCATTTTCCGTTTTGTATTTTTCTGGGGAGAGACAAATTCGTTTGGCTGTTGTATTTTTCTCATTGCTTTGAGAGGGTGATTCAATGTTTTCAATAGATTGCTTATCACTTTGTAGTTCACTTTGATCATTAGCATCATCAACAGGAGGTTGCAAATCATCTTGCGAATTTTCTTCGGCATACATCTGCAAATAAAGAAAATTTCATTCAAAAATCATCAATATTTTTTTTCAGATGCCAAATACTTCAGAAGGATGGCTACAATGTGCTGAAAAATTTGAGGAACATTGGAATTATCCGCATTGCGTAGCTGCTATGGATGGAAAGCATGTGATGTTAGAAGCACCTATGAACAGTGGCAGCGAATACTACAATTATAAGTCATATTTTATCATTGTGTTATTTGCACTTGTGGATGCGAATTATAATTTCATTTTCGCTGATGTGGGTACTCAGGGTCGTATATCCGATGGAGGAATATTTAAACATAGTCTAATATGAAAGAAAATACAAGCGAAAAACGTATTCCTCACGTCATACTGGGTGACGAAGCATTTGCTCTCCATGAAAATGTAATTGAACCCTATTCTGGTCTTCATGAAAAAGGATCGAAAGAATCAATTATCGATTGTCAAGAGCACGGCGAGTTTCAGAAAATGCGTTTGGAATACTTAGTGCAGTGTTTGGAGTTTTGAGAAAACCCATGCTCCTTGAACCTAACAGAGCTAGAGATGTAGTATTGACGACTATTTATCTACATAATTACTTAAGAAGAAGTAAAAATTCCAGAAATACATATACTCCTGTAGGTACTTTTGATAGTGAGCTAAATGATGGGACAGTTGTTGCTGGAACCTGGCGGAGGGATGATGTACACCTCAATGTGCCAGTTGAAACAAATACCAAGGAAAAGTCCATCAAATGCGCAAGAAATACAGCAAGAATTTGCAGAATATTTTTTTACAAACGGACGTATACCTTGGCAAAATGACCGTGCTTAAGTAAATATTCTAGAATGATAAAAATATATTATTTTTTTTTACTTACTTCTGTGTTAAGGGTGTCTTTTGGTGTGTCCTTTTCTGACAAAAAAATAAAAAAAAACTTGAATGCAAACCAGTTTGAGATGTAAATATCCTCCCGCCCTGAAAAGTGTATATCAGGTATATTATTTGGGATAAAAAATATAGGTATTAGTCGTACCTTTTCCAGTGCCAGTCGATTTTTTCATTTTTCTTTTTTCCCTTCTATAGGAAGACAATAAAGAAGTAATTTCAGATTTAACAGCATAAACATCTATTCCCATGTCCAAAAAAATGTTGGTCCAAGCATCATGCTTTTTAGTTTTAGAGTGTTATCTTTGGGATCCCACAATTCCGGTTTTTGGTGATATAGGTCTATCAATTTTTCAATACCATCATGTGTCCATTCAATTGAGGCACTCATATTTCAATCCACTTCAAAAAAACTTCGTCAAAACTTGAAACACTTCATCAAATAATCACTTCAAACGTTTTCACGTCCAAACCAAACGAGCATAAACATACGTTTTTCTTTGATGTACCGACATCTGCCGGATCGTGTTCGATCGTGTTGCAGGGTAGCGCAAGTAGGCGCGAATCCACGCGGGTTGTCGTACAAACCCAAAGCGCTGCGCCGCCCTGAACTGATTTGAACGGCGCAGCGCGGAGCAGCGCGCTTGGACTGGATCCACCTTTATAACTGGTCGATGCATCCGACGACCAGTGTATACACATCATAACTTTACACAATATACCAGTCTCTACTTTATTGTAAATTTGAAAGAGATGGGACCAAATTTTTGATTTTCACCGACTCACTGAGTACCATAAGATCCCTTGAAAATAAATTTACCTTTGATCCTCGTGATGATAATCTTTTGAAATTGACAAGAACAAGTTGTTCTTACACGCCTCAGAATTGGCCTCACAAGAATGACGTATCTATACCTGCTCCTAGGTGAGCGGCAACCTCTTTGTGTTATATGTGAAACTCACCTTACAGTCCAACACTTACTTTGAGAATATCCAGAATACGAGGCAAGCAGGAGGCAACATAATATAGCTGTATCACTGAAGGAGATCCTGAGCGACGATAAAGAAGCTCTGAGTAACGCACTATCATTTTTAAAAGATACGAACATTTACCCTAGAATATGAGAAATAATTTCACTAGTACGCGGCTAATAACCTCGTAAGTGATGCCGCAAAAAATGGCGTTCATCGACCTCAGAGCAGCCTTTGATTCAATACAAAGAACAATAATTTGGAAACGCCTTGAGGAAATTAAAGTACCGAATCGGCAAAAGTATTTACAAAACAGTGAAAGGAAGAGTACGAATATCAGGAGAAAGATCGGAAGAATTCGAATGGAAGAAAGGCAATAATCAAGGACATAGTCTCAGCCCACTATCATTCATAATAGTAATGAATGAATTGATGAGAACTATTGTATTGATAGCTGATACTAGAGAAAAAATTCAAGGAAAGATTAATGTACGGGCAGATCAACTAGACCAATTGAAAATGGATATCAACACAGAAGAAAGTAAGATAATGGTGATAAATGAGAAAGAGAATACCAAAACAAGTATAATATGCAGAGAAACAGAATTGGAAGTAGTAACAACATATGAAAACCTCGGAAGTATTATCACGGATGATGGAAAAATTGAACTAGAATTAGAATAGAGCGAGGAAATCAAACAAGATATACTATTCATTGAATAAGATATCAGGAAAAAGAGAATTGACACAACAAATAAAACTAAGAATATATAATACAACTGTTATACCAACCCTGCTCAACGTTAGTGAGAACTGGACAGTACAAAAGAAACACGAGAGTAAAATAAATGTAATGGAGATGAGATACATGAGAAAAATAGATGGAAAAAAGAGCCTAGACAGAATTAGGAACGAAACAATAAGAGAAATGTTAAAGCAGGAATCAATAGCCAACGAAATAACGAAGAGACAATTGAATTGGTATGGACACATAATGAGAATAGATTCAAGCAGAATAACAAAGAAGATGCATGGAGCAAGGAACTTAAAAAAAGAAGACGAGGAGACCACGGAAGAAATGGATGCAACAAATAACAGAGGCAGGAAGAAAAAGAGATAAGTCGTTTAGAGAGATGAAGATAATGAAAAAAATTGGAAATCATGGAAACAATGGGCGAACGACACACCAGACAGTTAGCCCGAATACGACGCCCAAGAGGGTGAAAGGAAGAGGAAAAAGAAAGAAATAAAATAATACATATTCTTTTCTTTATATACGTGTTCGAAATAAAAATATTCACTATCTAACTACCTTTCGACATTCTTTTGGTATTTTTTTCCCATGCTATCCTATGAATTTTCCAAAGCCAGGATACTCCTGGCTTCGAAAATACGTATTCAACATAGAAATATTCACTATCCTACTCGATATTTATGACATGAAAATAATTAGAGGAAGAACAGACGATATACTCCATTGAGAAAAAACGTCTATCTCAACAGACACTTCGAAAAATAAATTAAGGTTGATTCAATGAGGTATGGATTCAACTCTGAAATCGAGAAGCCAACAATACCCTTACAGGTTTTGTGAAACTGTCAACTTCATACTTGGCTTCTTTGTATTTTCACTTTTAATATCGCAATCCGCATATTTCAATGTTGTAACGCATGATACTATAACTGAGAAGGTAAACCCACGCGCATGTTCTATTTCTGTCTCTCTTGCACAGTATACGTCACTCCGTGACAAATTTCTGTTGGCGCTTTGAGGTTAAGCGAACATTTCAGTGCGTTTATCGTTTTAAATTGTGTTTTTTAGTAGTGTCGGTTCGAATGATCTTGCTTACTTTATCTATTTGTTTATTTACATTCCATACTAAGAAACTATGGTTCATTGTGCTGTGGTGGGTTGTTCCAGTAACAATAATAAAATATGTAAAACTGCATCGACATGTCGTTACTTCACTTTTCCTTCATCGAAGGAAACTTGCGGTTCGTGGGTGAAAAATTGCTTTAAGAACAACACTTCAATGTAAAAACAGCCAGAATATGTTCGAAGCATTTCTCAGACGACGACTATAGATTTCAAGAAAAACTTTTAGAATTACCTATTCAGAAATGGAAATTGAAAGATGATGCCATACCTTCCTCAAACATTCTAATACCATAGGTATTTCGAAATATTCATCATATTTCCTATTTTTATTTTCAGAAACGAAAAAAAAATCTAGAGAAATGAACATATCACACTTCGGTTAACCTACACATAGTATTTTTTTTTCAATTTATTCAATTCGATCTATCGAATTTGATTCAATTTCTTTTATGGTACCTATCTGAAATGTAATTTGTTGAAAAATTTTAAACCCATTATTCCTTATTAGATACGTTATGTCTATTCGTACAAATGTATGGTTTGAATATTATTTTGTGAATTATCTAAATACTAGAAAATAATTGCACTGATTATGGTGTAACAATAGTGTTTCAGTGTTTTAATTCCCATTACAAATATTTATATTAAATACAACTTTATCTACTTGTGTTTTATTAGAATCATGCCCCAAATGTTCATAATTGTGGCCAATATAATTACCACTATTGTAAATGCACTTGATAGTATTCACTTCAGTTGAAATGATTGATGAAAGTCAGTCGCGAAATATATATTTATCAACTAGTGATGATTTCATTATTATAATTTATTTCTGAATAAATGCTAACGAATGAAACAATTATTCACATACAAAGAATAGTTCTCAATAATCTTTCTGTTTTGAAGAACGTCATGAATGTTAATCCTTCAATACCTAAAAATGAATTATTTGAAATTCAGAAGATATCCAGGGGAATAACACATTTTGTTGTGTTCATTTTTATTATTTTATATATTTCGATGATTGGAATTATAATTCGACTAACATTAAAACTCCAAAAACATTGTTATTCGATAATTCGTCTGATCAAATATATGAAAACCCATGTTATTCCGATTGATGCCAATCGTATTTGTCACGTAGTGACGTCATGCGCAAAGCGGTTCAAAACTAGAACCTCGAGTGATCATATTATCTTTCCTCGTTATAGTATCATGGTTGTAACGTATTCTAGTATAGAGAGATGCACAATAATTTGATGGAAATTTTTCACACGGATGTATGGTAGTTACATTTTTGAGCAAATCTTCCAGTTTTGTCCCAACAGAATTGCGACGAACAAAATTATGAAAATTTTCAATGAAGACATTTTCCTAATTTTATCTACTACATTCACGGAGGGCATAGCCAAACCGCCCAATGGAAATTCTTCAATACTTACATAGGCCTTATTATTACAAGATAGTGTTGCTTGTTTCTCTAAACTATTTCCTCCATTGAATTCTAGACAAACATTTTTTTTTTGAAGAATAACCAGCGACATAAACTAGTGCATTGCTATCTGTACCGATGAGATTTCTGTAATCACTTGTGAAAACTCATTGAATTATTTATTGTTGTTGGTAACCGGAACATCGACTTGAGAATTCGAGAAAATCCAATAAAACTCATCAGATTAACAAGATATTGGTAGAAGATATCTCCAATTCGTCGAGCAAAAGCGACACAGATCTGTTTCGGCCCACCAGAGGCCTCATCAATCGCCCTTGGTTTGCTGACAAATTGGAAACACTTAGTATTTAAATATACTGTCTACACTTTATAAATATACTGTCTATACTATAAAGTATATACGGTCGCGAAGTATATCCAACAAGCCATCTATCCAACAGATCTATAGCTACTTAGTAGCTCATCTGTTATACGTACAGCGTGAGGGCTGATACGGATGGAAGATGGCCCCAGAAACCATGAGTTTTTGGTAGTTTCTAAGAAACCTACCTGAAATCTTTCGCCGTTAGATGGCGCTGAACATGAAACATCTCATAATCTACTCACTCTTCTTCTCAAAAGGTTAACAAGGATTACCATAGAGATCAACAGCCAAAGTATCCATTGAAGGGTTTACAAATAAATACAAACTGCAACAACAATAGCAGGAAATATAATAAAAACAGGAACTTATTCGAAGTCATTGACATGAATGAACTTAAATCAATGATGCATCATTCATTCTGAAAATTAACTCACATGCTAACTCAAATTACAGCACCATCGAGAAAAGTAATTCAACTGGTGATGTCATGGGGCAAATTATCTGTCACCTCCCAATTCACTACAATATTACAATTAGTCGAACTATATTACAATTAGAAATTTAATGACCCAAACCTTCTCGTAAACAATGCAACACGGAAACGTCAAGGATATTGTCAGGGATGTTCGATTCCAGATGTTGTTTCAGAATGCTGACTTTTTACTGTCAATCTATCTCTTTTCGGAGGTAGTAACGAATTGCTCGGCCTTTGACGTCACAGTATCCATTCTTTTTCTGATATCAGTGAAATCGGACTGCACCAAGACTCGTTGATTCACATGTCTTAACACAATGAGAGATAGTTATGATTGTCTTTGGCAAATATGCTAAGAATCTTCTTCAGAATCCGAAAATCTCTTGATATATGAAATTTCAAAGTTGTACTTAGTAACATTCCATCTGGCAACAGTGCAAAGGTGAAAGGATTTTTGAAGAGCTAAATACCAGCATCCCATAACCGAACTCAATTTCTTTTCTGTTTCCTAAATAATTAGAGTTTGACGTACTCAGTATAGAACATGAACCGAATAGATAGGTTTAAAAATTGTAGTTGCTTCTAAACATTTTGAAATTCATCATCATCATCATTCATCACATTATTAATTAAATTTCATCTACATCTCTGAGTGGTTAATTGATCTGTGGCAATGATATAATTGGTTCATGTATTTCCTTTATTATTGTGTTGAAATGGCTCTTATACTTGAATTTCCATGAATTTCTCACCACAGTTCAGAAAATATACTATATCAGTTCCGGCACTCTCCGCGGATGCCGCTCACTACCTTGCCCATTCCCCTGAAGATGGCAGAGTTCCTAATAAGAAAGTTGCGAAATATTCCTAGTGTGAGACCGGCCCTAGACGCCCGGATAAATCGTTCTGATCATGTGGCTCTTCATCGCAAATCATCCTTATAATCATACTGAAATATGAAGTTGGCAGAGTTCATTATAAAAAAGTTGCGAAATATTGAGTCAGAGATGATCATGTGGCATATGAAGGCAGACTGGCCCTGGACACCCGGAAAATGATTGCTGGCCAGGAAAATCCGAGAGAAGTTAATTTTTGATAACATTTATTTTTCTACTCATGTCCGAAACTCTCATGCGATGAAGTAAAAAAGAATCGCTGAATTTTATTGCTAACATAACTACGCGATGCAATTCTTTCTCAACGATGCATCTCACTTCGCCGTGAACTGACAAAACATGAAACTGATAAATAATTTGAGAAAATGATACTGAGAAATAAGTGAAAATGAAAGTAAATAAATTACAATAGCTGCTCAAAATGTCTACCATTGCTATTTATACATGCTTCAGAACGCCTTATCAGTTCCCTCGTTCGTTAGGAATCATTCCCTAATTATTTCCTCCTTTACTGTATTGCAGACGTGTGAAATCTACTCTTGTAAGTTGTTCAAACCGAAGAGGCATGTTTCATACAATTGTGATTTCAAATAACCCCATAGGAAAGTTCACATCAGGTGAACGTACTGGCCACCGAATAGGGCCAGAAAAACATTAATTCATTTGGGGTTAACATAAAAGGCATTTTCCTACGACCACCCATGAAAACACCCATGAAAAAAAACGAACGCTCCCAGTGATTCATGAATGTATTGATATTTCACCTGGAAATTTCACTGTTGGTATCATCACATATGAATCTGAAAAATGCAGGTACTCCGATAAGTACTATGTGTGATTTCTTCCTGAATCTTATCGCCTGATACTTCCCTATACCCACCTCCAACGGTTTTTGAGTTGATAATTATTTTCCATTTTTTCTTTCTAAACATAACTCTAATTTAACTTCTATTATCTTGATTCAAAGAAATTTTGAATTTCTGGTGCAGCACACAAAGGCCTTGTGTATTCATTTTGTGTGGAGATGTCTGTTCTGAATTATACAGGGCCTCTTCAAATTCGTAATTTTACCGCTAATCATGAAGTTATTTTTCTCAAATGGAACACCCTGTATATTACTGGATAACTTGGAATATAATCAGAATCCCTTCTCTGTATACGTCTAAGGAACCATCAACCGTGAGACACCCTGTATATGCTACTTTTCACATATTATAGAAAAAAATACTGCGGATACTCTCATAACAATTACATATTCAAGGGTGGGCAATAACATTTTAAGAACATCGATGATCGAAATTTAGTCGATTTACCAATATTATCGATAAAATCGATACTATTGATTCTATACATACAATCGATCGGTAGTATCGATAATATTGGTAATATCGATAATTTCGATCTATAATATCGATGATATCGACAATAACGATAATACCATAGTTTCGATATCATTGGTAATATCGATAATATCCATAATACCTATTATATCGATGATATTGATACCGATGATATCGATAGTATCGATGATTATCGGTATATATCTACAGGGTGGGCCACCAATAACGCTTCGGTCTGTAGTAGTCCATAGATCTTCTAGAATGCATAATAACATATTATACAATTTGAAAATATCTCGAAATGTACAGGATGTCTCAAAAAAGTGCATTATACCAAACCTATACTTTTAGTAAAGGAACACCCTGCTTTTTAGGGAATTTTTCGATTCCTCATCGGAAAGGAGAGATCGTCCATCCTTCTAAGTTCCCTATACCTTCTTAGTTCCGATATATTTTAGTCCGTGAATTTACTTCTGAATTTTGTGCTTCCTTCATATTGTTCTTGACTGCTGTATTTTGGATTGCGTGGTAGGTGTCGACAATTAGCGACAATTACTAGAAACGTGATGATAGTATATCTACTCATGTTTCATATACATTCATAATGCTTATAACAACTCATACTCAATATATAAATTCAAATATAATGACTCGTTGGAAACTGTTTTCCATTATTCCAAGCACTCGTTACATTTTCGTGCGAAATAAGTCACTTTCCACACTATTTGCGTGATATGGATCAACGACTAATAAACAGAAACATTTTCAGCTGTTTAAAACATGATTCGAATAATTCATTATAAAATATCGCACAGCATCAAATTTTCTTATTTTGCGAGTTTTACGTCTGTCGCATTTGATCGTACCTCAGAAGGCACAAGAAAAATACATCTGAATAATTGCAGTTAGGTTTGGTCTTTCAGGGGAAGTTTGACAAAAAAAGAATATGACAGACCAAATCGAAGACATGGTTCGAACTTGAGAAATTTTTTAACCTCTATAAAGTAAGCAGAACCATTGATAGAAAATCAATGAAACCAATATAATCAATAATCGAATGATAGTCGAGAATTTGTCGTGGAACAAAAAAATTGTCGCGACATTAGTTTTCTTATATGGGATGGCGATACGATGTCATATCGAATTTTTCAGATCAAAATCGAATTTAATTCAATTCAATTTGACATTAGTTTCAATGCAGATATTAGTGTTTTTCATGGAATATCCTGAAATCCGTAAAATTTCGCGTATTTGGCAACACGGTAATCATATTTCGACTTCCCCGGCAAGTTTCAACGTGGTGATAAATCTTCATATATTTCTTACCAATTCTTCCTTCATAACGTATAAGAAAATAGTATATTATATACCTAGGGTAAGAAGTGACCTATTATACAGGGTGTATATAAAAATATATATGAATACAAATTTGTGAATGAAATTTAAAAATATTGATGGGGTGCATTTCGACTCGAAACCTAATTATCAAATGAGATTTGTTGTTAGTATGTTAATGGACACCACTGTCGACAAAGAACATACCACCCAAATATTACAAATATATAAAGGGCGGTTCATAATTTATGATCATTTGAAAAAATAGGAAAAAATAATAAATACCCCGGTATCTCGGTTACAAAGAACGATAGACCAATGAAATACCGGTTATCTAGAAGCACCTTGGTGTCCCCCATCTACCCTTACTGTATAAGCATTTCCCAATGAAACACCCTGCTATATATTAGCATTTTCACCCGAGGTATATTTAATATTTTTTCCACTACAAACACTGAAATATCAGCATTGTATATTGGTGAGTAATGCAAGCATCAAAAATACAGTGTCTATCGAGATAATTTGAAATATCCAAACCTCATGAATGTCGCAAATGCTACTGCTACTATCGAACATATCGCTACCGTCGAACTGATGTAGGTAATGAATCGTATCAGTCTTCGAACATAGGTATTCTCTCAGTTGATGCCCTCTAATTAGCACATGACAGTGACAGCTCAGCTCACGTATGATTCGTGATATTTTCAGAATTGATAATTGTTCATAATTCAAAATATTTTTTATAACTGCAGAAATCGCTCTTGGCTGTCGTGAATTTCATATTATATCTTTTTCGTTCCGGTTGATACATACATATACAGGGTGGCCAGATGAGAATGCAAAGTGCTGTATCTCGGAAACTATTCGTCGTACAGACTTGCAGTGAAAAATTTCATGAGTGGCCAAAAGAAAATCCTGGGAATTATTTTCAGGTTCCCAAGATAGCCGCCAGAGGGCGTAACCGTCATCTTACACTTGTGAAGTGATTTTTCACTGAAATCTACCTCTAGAATGTACCAAAAAATATATGCTCTTCAAAGTTGAGCTTTATTCGAGTAAATTTTGTCCGAAACTTTTTGACGTATCTATTGAAATAAAGTGGTGGGGGCGATTCAATGTTTTTTTAAATAAACAGCTGTAACTCCTGAAAGACTGAATGGATTTCAAAAAACTTGGTCTTGTTGGAAAAAACATTCATCGCTCCATGAAATTCATACTACCTATGATATATGTTATTCTCAGGGATGCCGCTAGAGCGCGTTTTTTTATATAATAACAGAATATTAAAAAATTCTCTAAAAAATTAAATGCAATAACATGACTTTCTTTATATTAAAATGTAGTGAAATGATACTTAAATAGGCTAGTGAACACCATATCTCGATATCTAGCTCCTGACCTGAAATATCGAGGAAAGAAAATGTAGTTATCATAAAATTTCAAAATAACCCTATTACACATGTATTTATTCTTATTTATTTGTCTTCTTCAAGAATCAGTGATGGAAATTCATAATTTTATAATTTTTAAATGATAAAAGTATTCTTAGCTCAATAAAGTAAAGAACGTGTAGGGGCATAACAAGCAAAAAGGACCGATTTTGAAATGAAACTAATGTCTCCTTAAATGCTCGAACTGTCTTCCATCACACTCAATGCATTGTTGGAGCCACTCATGCGTGGACATTACAGAAGCTTCAACTTCTTCTCTTGACAGGCTAAGAATGGCCTCTTGTATTCGTATTTTCATGTCATCTCTTGTTGTTGGTGGTGGTAAACAATATCTTTTAATCCAATAATGCATATTATGCAAATTAACGTTTCCAACACGTCTGAAAGTGGCCTCACCCGTCCAAAAAATTTCGGATAAAAAATTTCTATTTTCTCTAATCATGCCCAACATCCAATGACAATAATCTATACGTCGGTCGAAGTTTTCGTCATTCAAGGCTTGATGTAAAACCATGTGATATGGGTGCAGTCTAAAAATTCGAAATAACAAACATATTGTGAAACATGTGAGTTTATATGTCTAGTGACATATGAACTTACCCATGATCCTTTAAAATATTCACAACAGTGGAACGTGATATACCCAACTCGCGAGACATTGCTCTCGTACTAACGTGAGGATTCATTTCCACGTATGCTAAGACATTAACTATACTGTTTTCTCTTGTTCTAGCGAGTGTCTTCGCAACTTAGGTCGAAAGCTGCCAGTATTACGCAAATTTCGTACTAAACGTGGAAAAATTCTCGCATCGCGTAAACGCCGATTTGGATGGTGCTCTGTATACTCTTTGAGCCATTGCCACATTTTGAAGACATTCAAAATATACCGCAATCATATCAACAGCTTCATCATTTGTAAAAGGCATTTCAATGGTTTTGAGGCCTCACTTGTGTGTGCAACAAACACAATATATACTGTATCTATAAGTATGACTTCAATATTTGTTGATAAGTTGATTTTAGGCATTTGTTTTTCCTCCAGGGCCACTCTTCATGTTGTGCCTACCTTGCACTTGCATCTTATATGCATTGATTATTATGCCCCTACAGGTATATTTTAAATTTTCAAACTAATAATACTTTTTTATTATTCAATGAAAGATTATTATAAAATCATGGGATTTCATCATTGATTCAAAGACAAATGAATAAGAATAAATACCAAAGTCTTTTTGAAATTGTATGATAAGTAATTTTCTTGAATACTGTCTGTAAGTTCTTCGAGGAGGTGGTACATTCATTTTTCAGCTTTTGATGGGATTTTCTCTCCTCGTTTCTAAAAAATAGAGTAGAAGTTATTAAAAATTATTGCAATATATTTGTAGTAAGGACAGATTTAGGATCTGTCCCAAAATGTCACTGCGCTTGAAATTAAACCTTTAGATACCTAAAAGAGAAATTCTCTATTGGTCAGTGACACCTTGTTTTTGAAAAAATTTGGAAAGACAAATATATTTAATAATAATAAAACCTCTACTTATCTTGGTGGACGTTTCGGGAACGAATATGCTCCCGTTCTCAACACAATTGAAATATTTTTCTTCGTAAACTTTTTTCGATGTTTCCGATTTTGACACTGAAAAGTGACAATTTGGCAGACGGAGGAATTCTGGTTACAAGGTGTTTTCATTAATTGATATCGAATTTTCCATTTTCATATTCAAGTTTCAGAAGTGGATGCCAAGTTCTATCTATATCAACTGAACAAGAAGCAATATTATTGTCTCCGTTCAGGAGAATGCAAGCAGACTCTTTGATTTTCCGTTTTTGGTTGTTGTCTTCTTTTCCTATGATCTTAATATTACTCCAATCGGCCATATGTTGTCCATTCTCAGTAAGGATATGCTCAGCTAATTTTGACTTGTCAGTATATCTTCTCTTTATATTGTTCTTATGCTCTTTCATCCTTACTGATAGAGGCCTGCTGGTTTCACCGGAAAATATTATACCGGTTTGTATGTTTGTATGTTAGTATTTCCAAATTTTCTCAAAAATCAGGTGTCACTGACCAATAGAGAATTTCTCTTTTAGGTATCTAAAGGTTTAATTTCAAGCGCAGTGACATTTTGGGACAGATCCTAAATCTGTCCTTACTACAAATATATTGCAATAATTTTTAATAACTTCTACTCTATTTTTTAGAAACGAGGAGAGAAAATCCCATCAAAAGCTGAAAAATGAAAGTAATTTTCTTCCTTCGATATTTTAATTTCAGAGTAGGAATAAGATATCCAGATAAGATTTTCACTCGCCTATTGAGGTATTAATTCACTACATTTTTATGGAAAAAAGTCATATTGTTGCATTTAATTTCTCATAGAATTGTGCAATATTCTGTTATTATATGAAAAAACGCGCTCTAACGGCATCACTGGAAATTAGACATATCAAAGGTATGATGGATTTGATGAAACACTGAATGTTCTTTCCAACAAGACCAAGTTTTTTAAAATCCGTTCAGTCGTTCAGGAGTTACAGCTGTTTATTTGAAAAAACATTGAATCGCCCCCACCACTTATTTTTTATTTTTTATTTTAATAGATACGTCAAAAAAATTCGGACAAAGAGCATATACTTTTTCGGTACATTCACAAGGTAGATTTCAGTGAAAAATCACTTCGAAAGTTTAAGATGACGGCTACGCCCTCTGGCGGCCATCTTGGGAACCTGAAATTAATTTCCAGGATTTTGTTTTGGCCATTTTAGACTTCAAATTTTTTACTGCAAGTCTGTACGCCGAAAAGTTTCCGAGATACAGCACTTTGCATTCTTATCTGTCCACCCTGTACATTAATATCGTCGCTATTGACAGTTCATTATTTACCTACGTAAAAAAAAGTTTTACTCCTCATTGGAGGAATTTCTTGAATATGGTGATTTCTGAGGTTGGTAGTGGAGAATAGAATAGAATATACATAACGAGTAATATAACTTGGTCGCAGTTGTTTTGTTGGCTTCGAAGTCCACTAAACATCTATCGAATGATCAAAACATCTTTATCGCCAAACTGAATAATTTGTCGCGCCCTTTTAGTATTCTCTATACTGTGGTAGTTTTAACATTGAAAATGTTTGATGTTCGATAGCAATTTCTGTAACGCTTGGAAATTTCACAGTTATTGCAAATTTTTGTAAGTTCTACGTATGCGGTTGGGTGTCATTTAAGAGATCACATCAAATCTGAACATACTGATGTGGTTTGAAAATGGTAAGAACAGAGGGGGTGAAGATACGAGGGTCGAATCTATTATTTTTGACACGTAAGCGTTCGATTCGGAAAATTCGAATATTAAGCTCGTCGGATAGAGGATGAATCAGCGCTTCTCATGAGGGTGGGTTTATGTCTTCGATGTACAGGGGAGGAGTTATAGGGGTGTAAATTTGGGGTGTTTTTAAGGAATTCGGATTTCGTAAAAAGTAGAAATCAGGTTTCGTTGGTATGTGGATGAATTTGTGGGTGTTTAAGAACATATCGGCGAAATTGAATATGAGGGATGAAAAAATGTTGAAACATTATCGTCGGAAAAAGTTTGAAATCGACATTTGTGTGGGATTTGTACTTTTTTTGGATCGATTGTTATTTTTATCAAGGTTCTTATCACGGTGGAAGAAGAGGTGCCATTCCTAGAATTTCTTCACCAACAAATATGGCAACTCCAGAGGCGTACTTTTTTTAGGGATCTGGAAAATGAAGAATTCTTGAAAATCTCAGATTTTGTAAATTTTTCCGCTGATGTCGATAGAAAGTGTGATCTTAAGGTCAGGAGCGTACTAGAAATTATTTTAAAGAGGTCGGAAGAGCTGAAAGTTTGTTACTTCCAAATTGAGTAGATCGACTTGATTTGATAGAGAGTGGACGATGGAAGTGTTGAAATAATGAAATTATCTCCGATGTGATATGACATCACACCAAAATTTAAACTTCAGAGTCGTACTCTTTTTAGAGGTTCGGTGAGTTGTAAATTCTTGAAAGTCTCAGAATATCTGAATGTGTTCGTCATATGTTGAGTCAGAGAGTGGGAATCGTGAGTCCAGGAACAGACTTGGGATCATTCCAAAGATTCGGAGAAGCTGAAAACTTGTTAATTCGGAACTGACTACTAAGATTCAACTATGGACATGGACAATAAAAGGGCGATGAAATGGACGATAAAAGGGCTAAAAGAATGCAGTCTGAATATGAATGAGAGAGAGAATCGTGAATTCAGCAGCGTACTCGAAATAATATCGAAAGGGGCCTAATTAGCTAAAAGTCTGTAATTTCTAAACTAACTACTTCGACTCAAATTGGTAAGGAATGGATGATGGAAGGTCTAAAATAACGAAATATCAAGTTCGTTGTGTGACGATATAAAACACCATTGCAACTTCAGAGACAAACTGTTTTTGGAGGTTATGTAAATTGAAATTTAATATTGTGGTGCGAAGGGCGCGTAGATCATCGACAAATCCTGCGGGCACAAAAATCCTGCAGACCCACAAATCCTGCAGGCACACAAAGCCTGCGGGCCCACAAAGCCTGCAAGCCCACAAAGACCGCTCGGCCTGTAGAGCCCACGCGGCTCGCAAAGCCCACGCGACTGCTAAGTCCGCTTGGCCAATTTCTTGAATCTAGGTATATCACGGAATTATGAAAATTTTCCGACTGTCAATATAGAATGATAAGTAGAGGTTTTGTCCTCATTGAATATATTTGTATTTCCAAATTTTTCAAAAACAAGGTGTCACTAACAAATAGAGAATTTCTCTTTTAGGTATCTAGAGGTTTAATTTCAAGCGCAGTGACATTTTGGGACAGATCACAATATCTATCCTTACTACAAATATATTGAAATCATTTTCAATAACTTCTACTCTATTTTTCAGAAACGAGAAGAGAAAATCCCACAAAAAGCTGGAAAAAAATACATAGAATGAGAATTGCGACCTCAGAGTCGTACTTCTACGACTTCAAGAAATATATAATATAATAATATACTATGTTACCTATATCAATACACCTACCTAAAACTATAGATATTATTTCATGGTAATTCAATAGAACATCGAAAAGCTATTTCATTCAGATGAGCAAAATGATCTACCTAATTCAAAATGAAAACACATCCTATTTTCCGATTCTTCGTGGCAAGTAAACAGTATATACAGTATATACAGTATATAAGATACGAGGGTCGAATCGATTATTTTTGACACGTTCGATTTGGAAAGTTCGAATATATTTTTTTTATCTGTGGACAACCGAAAGGGAAACCTATAATGTTCGAGGAACATCGTGTTAGACAGAGGTGGAATTTTGGGAGAGAAGGAAGGCGTTGGAATTTCTCTTGAAAGTTTGGAGGTTGTAAGCATCAGGAAAGACTTCACTAGGCAAAGAATTCCACAACTTTGCCGTTTTATTGATGAATGATGCGTGGTATAGCGATGTTCGACAGGTCTCGAACCTGATAGTGTAGGGGTGACCAGCCTGAGCTCGTCTGATCTGTCTACTAGGAATCGAGCGTGGTGGCATAATAGATATTTCCGTTGAACACCGACCGTGAAAGTACCTATGAAAAAAGCAGAGATCTTTCTACGATGATCTAGAGAGGTCAATGATTTGGTGAGTGTTGTATCATCGACTAGGCGAAAAGCTCTCTTCTGAATTGAATCTAAAGAGCTTTAGCGTATGTTTGGGGGCTGAGCTCCAAACATGTTAACAGTACTCCAAGACAGGTCGAATTTGTGCTTTGTAGATCATAAGCAGTTGCTGGGATGTGAAGTATCTCTTCGCACGGAATAGAAACACCAAGTTTTTGTGAAGCAGTTTTCGCTATGGACCTCACATGATCGTCCCATGAGAGAGCACTGTTGGTGGTGACAACCAGCGTGGATATTGACGACATCATAAGAACAGTGGTACCCGACATCATCAAATTGGGCATTGTGTGATCAGCCTTCTTGGTGATTATACAAGCTTGAGTTTTAGTTGCATTGAACTGTACTAGATTCTCAGATCCCCATTTCAGAATTCTTGTCAGATCCTCATTTAAAGCATCGACCTATTTTCGTCTTGCACCTCTGGCCTCGTTGGATGATATAGGGGCTCTAGAGGGAAAGGCGGAATGAAGTTAACTATCATCTGCAAAGCTATGAACTGGGCTGGAGGTCACATTCAACAAATCATTAATATGGAGCAAGAACAAAGTTGGTGCCAAGACAGAGCCCTGTGGAACACCAGCATTGATCGTTATTGCATCAGACGAGACCCCGTCTACCACCATGTAGAGTGCAAAAAAACTCGAGTCGGATAGAGGGTGTATCAGCGCTTCTCATGAGGGTGGGTTTATGTCTTCGGAGTACAGGGGAGGAGTTATAGGGGTGTAAATTTGGGGTATATTTTTAAGAAATTCGGATTTCGAAAAAAGTAGAAATCAGGTTTCGTTGGTATGTGGATGAATTTGTGGGTGTTTAAAAGAACATTTATTTTCCGATTCGTCGTGGCAAGTCAACAGTATATTCCTGACAGCTTTCGAGGATACCGACCTAAGTTTAGAAAATGTACTATCTAATATTCTGTGAACTGTGGACTGACGGAACTGGTATGCTATTATTCAATTATTTTATTTTTATAACCAAGCTAATTTTTTATCGCCGATACGACAAGGCGAGGCCTTGTACTTATCAAAGGGACTATGTGAATCAACTCAAATATATTGTATTCCGGAGTTTTTCGCAGCATCGAATTATATAAAATACAAATAGTATAGTAGGCCGACTATGGCCCACGTGATCAGCTACCGATATCGCACTCCTTAGATCTCAGATCCCTCGGGTACCGTTCAGTGTCCAGATACATAAAGGGAGATAATACGCTCGAGTTGTAAGGTTTCATTTGCCATTCATCAGCTATCGCGCGAACTTCTTTCTCGTACCTCGTATCATCCCGTATCTATTAAAATTTCTATGCAATGTCGCCGGATGAACTCGTGTTTGTGGCTCGCATTTGATTTGAATATCAAAAGCTCCACGGTGTAGCCACCCAACTGTTATTTAGTTTATTTATTCATTGAACTTTGGCACGATATATCTAGTCCCTATGTTTATCGCCAATACTGCAGTTAATCAACGGACTGGATGAAAAAAAAACAATGAAATTTCAAATTCAAATTTCAACAAAGAGCTTCAATTTGATGGTCATCGACGAAGAATCCAAGAAAAAGTACGAATGACTCAATAAAATCGAATTGGCAAAATGTAAAAAACAGCTAATTCAAGATTCAACTGATTTCGCATGTTTTGATCAATCGGACAATACTGATTTTTTTGACACCAGAGAGCAATTTCTGTAACGCTTTCTGACGTGGTTTAAAAATGTTAAGAACAGACGGGGCAAAAGTATGGGTGTTGAAACGAGTTTTTTGAAACGAACGCGTTTGGTGGTGTAATATATCAAATTTTTTAAAGAATTCAAATTGACTTGATAAGTTGAGAAGAGGACGAACCAGCGGCGCTTCTTAGGAAAGTGGGTTCATGGGGTGTATGATGTTTTTAATAACAACTCAACACAAGTTGAATTTGGGGGTGAAAAAATGGAAAATAGTCATTTATACACCAAGGTAGTAAAGAATATCATTATCACCCAGGGACCAAAATTACACGTAAGGTCCCGTGGTAACCCTTTATTAGTAATAGAAGTCATAAATTAACCTGCTGTCACTGCTGCCTGTCAATAACCCCGCAATTGGCTTCAGTTCTGATGTACTGTGCTCTGTGTTAACACGCCTTTGCAGACCATTACTGCGATGACAGTGATGTGAATTCAGGTTGATAATAATTGTCTTTATGAATAAAATGTGAAAAACCACCTTGGTGACGAAAAGCCTCTTACACCTTGAAAAAAGTAGATAATCACAGTTTTTATGGCTAGTGGTTGGAAAAGGATAGATATTACAGTTGGATGAAAATTAAAATCGATATTCGTGTAGAATTTGAACTTGTTATGGTCGATTGTGATTTTCATAAAAGATCTGGTTACGGTGAAAGAAGGGGTGCCGTTGGTAGAATTTCTTCACCGACCAATAGGGCAACTCCAGTGGACTACTTTTTTCAGGGATCTAGAAAAAAGGTCAGAATTTTTCTGCTGTATGTCGATAGAATGTGAAATTTGATACTTCGACTCAAATTGGTAGGGAATGGACGATGAATGGCTTGAATGGAACAAGCTGTGTATTTCAACATATATCGGTTGTGCAATGATATAAGTATAGGTACAACCAAAATGACAACTTCAGACTTGAAAGTGAATAGAACGCGGGAATCGTGAGTTCAGGAGCGTGCACGAAATTATTTCAAAGAGGCGGAGAAGATGAAAGTTTATGGTTCCGTAATTGTGTATTTCGTCTGAATTTGACAGGATATAGACAATGGAAGGGCTAACATAATGAAATCTGAATGAAATAGATTATTGGATTTCGCCACATCGGAATACCTCCTGACATATCCTAAAAGACAACTATGAATTAGGCAATTTTGTCATTGTACAATAGTATGATAGCACGATTGTTCAATTCTGTGACTGTGAATTTTAAAATTAGTCAAGTTCATTTTCAATGCTTCAACGAAGCTTGCTAAAGTGGAACTTCTGTAATTTTTTTAATGGGGTGGCTCTGCTTGGTATAAGTGTACAAGCAAGTACAAGTACAGTATAAGACGTATATCCAAATACTCGGAATTTTCACGGATGTCCCATGAAAATGACCAATATCTGCAATAAAAAAAAATGTTATATCCATTTTTCAAACTCCAACTGGATTTCGACTATTACTCGACAATCTTTTGTCACACACCATTCAAAATAAACTGAGGGCGCGACAAATTTTCTTTTACGACAAATATGTGGACATTCGACAATTGTTTGTTGAATTTCAAAGTGAATGAAACAACAACAAAGTTACACAGATGTGTTCGCATCTCATACAGAGTGTTTTTGAAGAATCCTGTTAGTCTTTTCAAATGGGAACCCCTGTATTCCATTATATATTTGGATAGGGATTTTTATCACAAGTTCACTGATATCAGGTTTTAGGTCCGATTGGATCAATATCTCCGCAGCCTTTCATAATCTGGCTAAATCACACTGTATATACCCTGTGACTATAAAATAACTTCCCCTGGTTAACTTTTGAACAGTTTCAATAGTACTTTAGAAGCCTCATTTGAAACGTTGTTCAATTCTCTATACAATATCGGAATATCAAACAGAAATGTGTATCCAAAACAAAATGGCAGTTGATAATGCTAATAATAATAATGACAATACCCCATAGCAGAATACCTTCGATCAACAAGTTCTAATGAACCATTTTTTGGTATCTACGAAATTGTGGAAATGGCGATAGATATATATTGAAAAAAAATCCATTGGTAATGTCATTTTGATTTTTATAATAATAATCCATTTTTCAGCTATTGTGGGATTTTCTCTCCTTGTTTCTAAAGAATGAAGTAGAAGTTATTGAAAATTATTTCAATATAGTGTCACTGTGCTTGAAATTAAACCTTTAGACACCTAAAAGAAAAATTCTCCATTTGTGACACCTTGTTTTTGGAAAATTTGGAAATACAAATATATTTAGTGAGAATTAAACTTCAACTTATTTTCATATTCAATTTTCAGAAGTGGGTGCCAAGTTCTATCTATACCAACTGAACAAGAAGCAATATTATTGTTTCCGTTCAGGAGAATGCAAGCAGACTCTCGATTTTCTGTTTTTGGTTGTTGTCTTCTTTTCCTATTGTTACGAGATCACAACATTAGGAGAAGTTGACCCGCGCCCACTATAATTGTCGGCCGACCGAAAAGGGACAGAATCATCGCGAAATACTAGGAATCTACTTGAAGTTCGCGGGGGTTCTAGAATCATGTATATCTCGATATAAATAAGGGAATGATGGGCCGGGAGAGTAGTACGATTTAGAACTGAGAATCGAGCAATAATAAGCGAGATCGAATTAGTCTAGAAGTGAATTGTTATTGTGTTTTGTAGAATTCGTTGAATAAATCGTTTTAAGTGTTCTACGGAGTGTTTGTAGAAACCGAACCCGGACTATAACGTAACAGTGGTGTCAGAAGTGAGGATTTTCATTGAACGATTATTTATGGTGAATACGAGAAGTACATCATACGACGCAATGGAGGACATTTTGAAATTTATGGAGAAAAAATTTGCGGAATTGGAGCAAAGCCGCCAAAAAGAAGAAAAGCGTCGTGAAGAAGAACGAAAGCGTCGTCAAGAAGAAAAATTGGAAGAAGAAAAGCGTCTACAAGAAGAAAAATTGGAAGAAGAAAAACGTCGTCAAGAAGAAAAATGGGAAGAAGAAAAGCGTCGTCAAGAAGAAAAATTGGAAGAAGAAAAGCGTCGGCAGGAAGACTTCCAGAGAATTCCAGAAGAACAAGGAAAAATGGAAATACAAAGAAGAAACGAATTTCAGAGGTATTTGGAACAAGTACAACGGAAAACCGAAGAACAAATCGAAGAATTGAAGGAAGACGTAAGGAAAATCGACGGACAGTTGAGGAAAGAAGTGGATATAGAACGGGATGAAGTGAACGACATGAAGAAGGAGATCGAGAACCAGAGAGCTCTACACAGGGTCCAAGATCGACGTGACAGAGTTGCCACATCGAATGCTTCCGTAAAACCACCGACTTTTGATGGACAGTCATCATGGGCCATGTATCATAGACAGTTCGAAGCTGCAGCTACGGCCAATGGGTGGAACAACGATGAGAAGGCTACTGCACTTATAGTAGCATTAAGAGGGCCAGATTTGGGGATCTTGCAGACAATACCTCTCGAACAACAAAACCGATATGGAGATCTAGTTGACGCACTGGAATGCAGGTATGGTAATCAACATCGGGAACAGCTATACCGGGCAAAGATGAAGACTCGTGTACAAAAAGCTGGCGAGAGTCTTCAGGAATTCGAAGCAGATGTGCGGAGACTGATCCAGCTAGCATATCCAAGTGCCCCAGGAGACTTCAATGAACAACTGGCAGTGCAGCTATTCATCGATGGGCTAAGAGACATTGAAATTCAAAGAACTCTGCGACTGACGAATTTCACGAAGAGCAGTGAAGCCTTGGTCAGATCTTTGGAGATAGAGGCAGCTTTCAACACCTCAAGACCAAAAGTTCGAGCGGTGTCAATTGAGGAACCGACCCAGCAGACTGATACAGTGGTACAATTAATCGAAAAAGTTTTGGAAAAGCTCGACTCAAAGAAGAGTGGTACAGGCAACCGACAAAATCGGACCTGCTATCATTGTGGAAGATCAGGACATTTCATAAGAGACTGCAGGTCTACGGTATCAGGACGATCCAATTCACCTGCGAGGACGCCACCGCGTGAATATTTACCTGCGAGGAATGGAATGAGGACTAGAACATCTAGTGAGTCCTGAAGAGCCAATTCGTTCCCCACCACAACAGTAGTTAGAGAAGGTGACGTAATTGGATCCTGTGAACCTGTTGAATGGATAGCAAAGTGTGACTTGGGTGAAAACCAGGACAGAGGAAGAGTTTCAGAAAATTTTATGGAAATATTGGGAAAGTCCTTGGATCATTTGTCAGCAGATGAATATGCTGCTTTTAAGACATTTTTTACTGCTACGGGTCGAACCAACTTGGTGAAGCACAGAATAGATACTGGCCTAGCGCATCCAATTCGACAGCCACCAAGAAGATTGCCCTTTGCAAAGCAACAAGAGGTAGAAAAGCTTGTTGAGAAAATGCAGAAGGATGGAGTCATCGAAGAATCTTCAAGCCCATGGTCAGCACCAGTTGTATTGGTTTCCAAGAAGGACGGATCCACAAGATTTTGTGTGGATTAAAGGAAACTCAATGACGTTACCAAGAAGGACAGCTACCCTTTACCCAGAATTGACGATACCCTAACAACCTTGGCAGGGTCACGATGGTTCTCGACACTGGATCTGAAGAGTGAATACTGGCAAGTCGGCATACATGAAGAGGACAAGGAAAAGACAGCGTCCACCACTGGCAGTGGACTATACGAGTTCACTGTGATGCCTTTTGGATTATGTAATGCCCCAGCGACTTTCGAAAGGCTCATGGAATTGGTGTTGCGTGGGCTAACTTGGAAAACTTGCCTGGTGTATCTCGATGACGAGTTAGTGACCGGAAGGAACTTTGAGGAACATCTTCGTAATCTGCGAGAAGTTTCCCAACGGTTCAGGAGTGCCAACCTCAAAATTGTTCCAGAGAGAAGTGGAGTTCCTGGGTCACAAAGTATCGTCGAAAGGCATTGAAACTAATGAGGCTAAAATACTGGCAATCCGAGACTGGCCGCGACCGAAAGATAAGCATGAGATGAGGACCTTTTTGGGATTATGTACCTATTACCACCGGTTTGTGGAAGGATTTGCTGACATCGCAAGGCCACTCCATAAGTTGACAGAAGACCGAGCCATTTTCAACTGGTCTACGGAAAGTGAGAAAACATTCAAGAAATTGAAAGCAGCCCTTTGTTCGAGTCCAATCTTGGGTTTTCCACAACAAAGAGGCCTGTTCATATTGGATACAGATGCCAGTAACAACGGAATTGGAGCTATACTTTCACAAGTACAGAATGGCCAAGAAAGGGTGATAGAATATTACAGCAAAGTGATGACCAAACCAGAAAGAAATTACTGTGTCACCAGGAAAGAATTACTGGCAATCATTAAGGAGGTGGACCACTTCCACAAGTACCTATATGGAAGAGAGTTCCTCATCAGGACAGATCATGCGGCTTTGAAGTGGTTACTTGAGATGAAGACCCCTGAAGGACAAGTAGCAAGATGGCTGGAAAAGTTGAGCCAGTATCATTTCAAGATTAAACATCGACCGGGACGTCTACACAGCAACGCTGGTGCCTTGTCCAGAAGACCATGCCTAGATTCCTGCAAATATTGCTTGAGAGTTGAGCGCCGAGAAGGACTTGTCGAGGCCAGACAAATCAGACTCACGGCAGACAACAAATGGACATCAGCACACATGAGACAGGACCAGGAGAAGGACTTGGATATCGCAGACTTTCTACGTTGGAAAGAAGCAGGAGCAGATAGACCCACCTGGCAGGACATATCAGACAGAGGTCCTATCTTCAATGGGCACAGTGGGATTCCCTGGTTGTGGAGAATGGTTGTCTGAAACGAATTTGGCAGTCAGCCGATGGGAGATCAGCAATTTCCCAAATGGTTGTGCCGAGGGGTAAATCACTGGGGCAGTCCGGTGTACATTCTTATGGCAGCCGGTGGCAGTCCGGTGGCAGTCCATGGCAGTCCGGTGGCAGTCCGATGGCAGTCCGAGTCTCGGTCTGGGTAGTTTGGTGGTCTCTCGTATTCCGAAGGCGAGAATTACAAACTAGTCTAAATTTGAAAATTCAAGATGGCATTTGCAGGGTGCCAGGCGACATATAGTTATTTATTCTTCGGTATTATTCTGAAAGTGTACAGGTAGTGGTTCTCGAGGTCGGCAAATTCCAAGTCCGAGTCCAAATTTGAAAATTCAAGATGACTTCTGCAGTTATTCTTCGAGTAATCATAAATATGATTTTGAAATTCAAGATGGCGTCTGCAAGGTGACGGACGACTCTATCATTCATTGTTCGAATCGCCTGAAAACAATGATCACCTTGGGTTCTCAAGCTCGAGAATCAATACTCACGAATATTCAATGTATCAATCTTCAATATACAAAGTGTATCTGAATAACATCGAAAAAATGTGAGGGGTGATTCTGTGATGAAAATAAAGGAGGGTTTGGTATATATATATATTTTTTTCAGAAATCTCTTCTCGGAAATATTACACCCCTCCGCATTGGAAAACATGGTTTTTCAATTTTATTTTCTCTTTATATCAAGCTGAAGACACGAAACTTGGTTTCACAACATGGAAGAAACGTTGAGGGCCTATCTTTATTTTATCGATACTATCATGAAAGGTGCTCTAATGAATTATCAGCGATTGTCCCTTCAGGAATGACATTCGCCCGACCAACTCGGCTGGTAGAAGTTTCACACCCTTATGCAGTCAAATTCGAAACACCCAAGACATCGTTTAATAAGAATTCTTTCTTTTGTAGGACATCGTCACTTCGGAATTCACTAACCGAGGATATATCTCTTTTTTATTATTATTATTTTCGACAACACGAAAGGAAATCCTATAATGTTCGGGGAACATCATGTCAGCCAGCAGTGGAATTTTGGGAGAGAAGGAAAGTATTGAAATTTTTCTTGAAAGTTTGGAGATCTTAAGCATCAGGAAAGACTTCACTGGGCGAAGAAGTCCATAACTTTGCCGTTCTATGATGCTTGGTAATGAGAAGTTCGGCATGTCGAGCCAGACAATGTATGAATCACCAGCTTGAACTCGTCTAGTTTGTCTACTTGGAATCGCCCGTGGTGGCATGATAGAAAAGATTTCCGTTGAGCACCGACCGTGGAAAATATCTATAAAAGAGAGAGAGAGAGAGAGAGAGAGAGATCGCCCACATTTCTGCGATGTTCTAGAGAAGTCAATGAATTATTTCCATATGATTACAATTTGGAGTCCTTCAAGAAGAGAGTCCACAAATATTTGTCTTTACCGAGGACTTTACTCAGTTCTCGCAGTGCCCCATCAACTGCATTTTGCGAGCACTTCACGGTAAAAAAAATGAGACCACAAGACCAGTTGGCGCCCTGGGTTTGACATATTTTTTCGATCCCCACCCTACACATCAGATGAATATATCTATAAAACAAAAAAAATCTGTTATATCATCAAAATTACGTTCTGATGTCTATATTGAACATTCATTTATATTTAATGAACAACAAAATTGTCTTCGGGTGTAACAAATTCATTTCTTGCCATTGCATGGGATTACATCGACAACCGTGAGATATTTAAAGTTGAATAATTGGGATATAATTGCGTATCAAGGAGCCCACCAGCTCTCCACCAGCCCACCAATATGTCACTCAAATAATTATAGATATATGATATCCTTAATATCAAAATTTTCACTCGAAATTCGTTTCATTCAAATCTTGTGTTGAACATTTTCAGGCGAATCGTCGGAAAAATTCATAAAGCTGAAAAATCTCCATTTTTAACACCCTATATCTCTGTAATCATTCCCGATAGACCCCCAGTGTGATAGATCAATGAAATCAGCTCACAAGGGAGAATCTGAAAATGCAATGGAATACAGGGTGTTCGTAGTATAACTTTGATACGCCACGCATTTTTTAATCACCCTGTGTAGCGAAAAATATTTTAGAAATGTGCTGTTTATGAACCTACACCATCTTAAGAATTTTTGTTCATCTATCTCAAACAGCGAAGCCGTTATCTCACTTTGCCACACTATTGGTCCACCCTGTATGTATATGTATGTGTGATTCCGAATCAGTTTCTTATGCGATAAATTCCTAGTTAGATCTTCATATCGCAGGTCACAGTTGATAAATTATGCCTTCTTTGTTCGACACCATCGTATTCGAGTATTTCTAGTATTTCTAGTATTTTATGTTCTTCAGTTTTATGTTCTTCTAGTATTTTATGTTCTTATGTTGTTCTTTATGTTCTTTTTTTTTATCTGTGGACAACACGAAAGGGAAACCTTGAATGTTCGAGGAACATCGTGTTAGCCAGCGGTGGAATTTTGGGAGAGTAGGAAGGTGTTGGAAGTTTGGAGGTTGTAAGCATCAGGAAAGACTTCACTAGGCAAAGAATTCCATAACTTTGCCGATCTATTGATGAATGATGCTTGGTATAGCGATGTTCGACAGGTCACGAGTTTGACAGTGTAGGGGTGACCAGCCTGAGCTCGCCTGGTTTGTCTACTAGGAATCGCGCGTGGTGGCATAATAGATGATATTTCCGTTGAGCACCGACCGTGAAAGTACCTATAAAAAAGGCATAGATCGCCGACCTTTCTACAATGATCTAGAGAGGTCAATGATTTGGTGAGTGTTGTATCATCGACTAGGCGAATAGCTCTCTTCTGAATTGAATCTAAGAGCTTTAGCGTATGTTTGGAGGCTGAGCTCCAAACATGTGAACAGTACTCCAGGACAGGTCGAATTTGTGCTTTGTAGATCATAAGCAGTTGCTGGGATGTGAAGTATCTCTTCGCACGGAATAGAAAACCAAGTTTTTGTGAAGCAGTTTTCGCAATGGACCTCACATGATCGTCCCATGAGAGAGCACTGTTGGTGGTGACACCAAGCATGGATATTGACGACCTCATAGGAACAGTGGTACCCATTGGGCATTGTGTGATCAGCCTTCTTGGTGAACATACAAGCTTGAGTTTTAGTTGCATTGAACTGTACTAGATTCTCAGATCCCCATTTCAGAATTCTTGTCAGATCCTCATTTAAAGCATCAACCTGTCTTCGCCTTGCACCTCTGGCCTCGTTGGATGATATAGGGGCTCTAGAGGAAAAGGCGGAATGAAGTGTACTATCATTCGCAAAGCTATGAACCGGGCTGGAGGTCACATTCAACAAATCATTGATGTGGAGCAAGAACAAAGTTGGTGCCAAGACAGAGCCTTGTGGAACACCAGTATTGATCGTCATTATATCAGACGAGACCCCATCTACCACCACGTAGAGTGATCTATCTGCAAGAAAACTCGATATTAAAAGACACAGTTGGGGCGGCAAACCATATGACGGAAGTTTCGCTAGGAGGCCTTGGTGCCAAACTCGCAAATGCTTTGGAGATATCCAAGGCTACAGCCAGAGATTCCCCATGTTTCTCTATTGACACCTGCCACTTATGTGTCACATAGGCAAGCAGATCTCCTGTTGACCTCTGGTGACGAAAGCCATATTGCCGGTCGTTCACGATTCTTGAGCTCTCTAGATATCGGATGAGCTCGATCTTGATTGCTTTTTCCATTACTTTAGAGATCACAGATAGTAGTGCAATCGGCCTATAGTTGTTAGGGAGGGTTTTCTTGCCCTTCTTTGGAATCGGTTGGACCCTAGCTTTCTTCCAGTTAGAAGGAAATACGCCGAGTTTGTACGAAAGGGTGAACAACCTGCAAATAACTGGTGTCAGTTCTGGGGCACATTTCGTGAGAACAATAGGCTGTATTCCGTCATCCCCATAGCCTTCTTGACGTTGAGGCTAAGCAGAATGTGTATGATTGTGCGTTGCCGGAAGACAATTTCTTGCATACGGTCATCGATGGTAGCGATTTTGGGAAGTTCCTGGCCTCGTGGATCCAAAGTAGAATTGTCTGCAAACATTTTGGCGAAGGTGTTGGCTTTTTCATGAGGTGTTATAGCCAATGTATTATCATCCTTTGTAAGGGGAGGAAATGAGCTAGAAGTGAAATTTCTCCCGATTGCCTTGGCAAAGGTCCAAAATGAACGGGAACCATTTGGACACTCTATGAGCTTTGATCTTATCTTCGTGTTATATGCCTCTTTAGACTCATCTATCGTTCGATTGCATGTATTCCTAGCTTCAACATATTCAGCTCTAGTTTGCGGGCTTGGGTTTCTGCGCCAACGTCGCCAACGACGGTATGCTGCTTGCTTCAGAGCGACGTCCCTAGAACAGGTTCTATTGACCTGTGGTTCGTGATTTGGTGCTATGTGGTATGTAAGTTTCCATTCCCAGCATGATGATTTCCGAGATCTCTTCAGCACATTGCGTGGGATCTCCCGATTGAAAACACATTCTCCTCCAAGGAAACTCAGAAAAAAACATGCGAAGGCCATCCCAGTCGGCTGAATTGTAATGCCAAACAGTGCGTGGGAGTGTTGGACTGGTTCGCGGAGTGATGTAAGGACATATCGTGGAGATGAGTGTGTGGTCTGAGTTTCCTAGTGGTGCACGGACTTTCACTTCATACGGTTTCGGATTGTTAGTGAGGAACAGGTCGAGCGTATTGGCATAATGATTGCTGATATCAGGGATCCGAGTAGGTTCATTTATCAGTTGCTCAAGACCATAGGTGATAGCGAAAGCCTCGGCCAGACGTCCTGCGTCATGTTTTGTTCGAGAATTTGAGCCAGGTGGAGTTGTGGACATTGAAATCCCCCATGATGATGATTTCAGCTGCTGGGTGATTCTGTTGGATGAAATCGAGTTTCAGAGAAAGGAATTCGAAGAGGTCACCAGGAGTTGGTTCGTTTGGTGATAGATAAGATTGTGTTGAATTGTATATCCCAAAACACAGCTTTATATTATTGGATTTCATGATTGAGTGATGGGGCAGTCCGGGCAGTCCGGTGGCAGTCCGTGGCAGTCCTGTGGCAGTCCATGGCAGTCCGTGGCAGTCCGGTGGCAGTCCGTGGCAGTCCTTGGCATTCCGTGGCAGTCCGGTGGCAGTCCGTGGCAGTCCGGTGGCAGTCCGGGCAGTCCGAGTTTCAATGGCAGTCCGGTGTACACGAATTTGCTCAGTGATTTACCCCTCGGGTTGTGCCTAGGGATAGGATAAATGAAATCTTGGAAGAAGTTCATGGCGGATCCTCTGGTGGACACTTAGGAGTAAATAAGACCTTGGAAAAGATTCGACAAAGATTTTATTGGGTATAATGTCGAAATGACTTAGAAAGCTGGTGCAGAAAATGTCCGGTGTGCGAAGCTACTAAAGGCCCCAAGATCAGATCAAGAGAGATGAAGCAATACATTCTAGGTGCCGCTTTTGAACGGATTGCCATCGATGTAGCTGGTCCATTTCCGACTACCAATGACGGCAACAAATACATCCTCGTTGCAATGGACTATTTCAGTAAATGGGTTGAAGCATATTCGATGCCAAACCAGGAAGCTTCCACCGTGGCCAGAGCATTAGTAGACAACATGTTTTCAAGATTCGGAGTACCAATGGAACTTCATTCCGATCAAGGGAGGAATTTTGAGTCAAAACTCATCAAGGAAGTTTGCGAGTTAATGGGAATCAACAAAACCAGAACTACTCCGCTTCATCCGCAGTCAGATGGCATGGTGGAAAGATTCAATCGGACAATGGAGGAACATCTTTCCAAAGTAGTGGAAGATCATCAGAGGCACTGGGATAGGCACCTGCCTCTATTCTTGATGGCATATAGAGCGGCTGTCCATGATTCAACGAAGCTAACTCCAGCTAGCATAGTCCTTGGAAGGGAACTCCTGTTACCCTGTGACTTGGTGTTCGGGTCACCAAGTATTCAAGAAAAAGAGGTGCGAGATTATGCAGACGAATTACGGGATAGTTTGAAGAAGATACATGACATTGCTCGAGGAAGACTGAAATTGGCTAGCGACAAAATGAAGGCTCGATACGATCTCAGAGCAAATTCAGAGGGATTCTCAGTGGGAGACCACGTTTGGTTGTATAATCCACGCAGGAAGAAAGGAATATCCCCCAAGCTGACAGCTTCATGGGAAGGACCATACAAGGTGGTGAAAAGGATCAACGATGTGGTCTACAGGATACAACGTAGCCCTCGGAGAGACTGAAGCCCTATTACGGTGATGTAGGAACTGAGTTTGATCGGGACGATCAAATTTGAAGAGGGGGGCAGTGTTACGAGATCACAACATTAGGAGAAGTTGACCCGCGCCCACTATAATTGTCGGCCGACCGAAAAGGGACAGAATCATCGCGAAACACTAGGAATCTACTTGAAGTTCGCGGGGGTTCTAGAATCATGTATATCTCGATATAAATAGGGGAATGATGGGCCGGGAGAGTAGTACGATTTAGAACTGTGAATCGAGCAATAATAAGCGAGATCGAATTAGTCTAGAAGTGAATAATTGTTATTGTGTTATGTAGAATTCGTTGAAATCGTTGAAATCGTTTTAAGTGTTCTACAGAGTGTTTGTAGAAACCGAACCCGGACTATAACGTAACACTATGATCTTAATATTACTCCAATCGGTCATATGTTGTCCATTTTCAGTAAGGATATGTTCAGCTGATTTTGATTTGTCAGTACATCTTTTCTTTATATTGTTCTTATGCTCTTTCATCCTTACTGATAGAGGCCTGCTAGTTTCACCGGTATAATATCCTCCACAAACACATGGTATACTGTAAATACAATTTTCTGATGATTGTTCTTCATTTTTCGGTTTTGTATGAGTCAAAATATATCTCACTGTATTTTGAACACTGTTTTCACTCAAAACTTGTCGCCAACACGTTTGATTTTTTCAGATATTCCGGGAATGTATGGGATTACATTTGTTCTGTCTGATCTCAATTTGCTGTATTGTTTTATCAATGAAATGTTTCGGATACGTGTTGAGTTGTAAAACATCTTTTATATGGTTCATTTTGGTATTAAAAATTTGGTGGTCTGATGGTTTGGATTTGGCACCATCATAAAGTGATTTGATTATTCATTTCTTTATACTTGTATGATGATTTGATTGAAAATTGAGGTATCTGTCGGTGTGTGTATTTTTATACACTTGTTATCAAAATGTTATCTGATTTTTCAATGAAGACATCTAAAAATGGTAACTGATTATCAGATTTGATTTCTAAAGTGAATTCGATTGGGGGTTTGATATTGTTTATATAATTCAGAAAATTATCTAGTTCTATAAGGTTATGTGGCCAAATGATGAAAATATCATCTACATATCTCCACCAAGTCTTTAGTTGTTTATTGATTTTTTTTACAATATTTTCTTCAAAATCTTCCATGAATATATTACTTACAATAGGAGATAATGGTGAACCCATGGCCATACCAAAATTTTGTTGATAAAAATCATTATCTAATTGAAAGTAAGTTGTTTCGATACATGGTTCCCAAAATTCTAAAATGCCTTCTTCGCTCAGTTCAGTTCATTCATTGAGTTTTTCATCATCTTCCAGTTTCTTTTTCACTATTTGTCAAGTTTTTTCTTCAGGAACATTAGTAAATAAACTCACTACATCGGAATTTACTAAAATATCGTCTGTATCGAGATGGGTGTTATTTAGTTTCCTCCAAGAAATGAAGATTATTTCTAATGAAACTTTCACTATTTCCTGATGAAGGTTTTATTATATCTAAAAGAAATCGTAATAACTTCTACTTTATTTTTTAGAAACAAGGAGAGAAAATGCCACAAAAAGCTGAAAAATGAATGTACCACATCGTCGAAAAACTTACAGACTTTATTTAATAATAATAATGATAATTTTAATAATAATAATAATTTTGATAATGATTATAATAATTATATAGTAAATATGCTTTATTGTCTGAAGAGATATCTTGTTGACAAAGCTTAAGGTTTATATAAAATGTAAGATGAAGGAAAACGAAGTAGACAAAAATGATTTTTTATGTCGCTTTGAACCTCTATAAAGTTAGCAGAACGCGTTGATATCCAATGAATTCGGCACAACAGAGGGCTTTGAATCATAACATTAGTCGATATTTCATTCAGAAAATTTTCAACTGCAAAAATTCCATCCATATAAAATTCATTCGGTACAAGAATTGAGTGAAGACGATTTTGATCGTAGAATCGAGTTCTGTGAAGTTATTATGGATAAATTAAATGAAAATGTCAACTTTGTCAACCACACATTGTTTTCTGACGAATCTACATTTTGTTCGAACGGGCACGTTGATAGACACAACTGGAATTGGTCAGACCAAAATCCACACTGGATGTAGGAAGTTCACACTCAACGGCCAACGACCCTATTTTATAAACGGAAATTTGGCCTCTGAACGATATTTATCACTTTTACAACAGAATATTATTCCAGGGCTCAGACGATTATTGCCAAATAATGACAATCCCAATTTGCCAGAAGAACAAGATGGGGCTCCTCCACATTTTGGACGTGTGGTACGGCTATATCTAGATGAAACTTTTCCTGATAAATGGAGTGGACGCAGGGGAGCAATTGAATGGCCAGCTAGGTCTCCCAATATGACTCTACTCGACTATTTTCCATGGGGTCACATAAAAATGTAGTCTATGAAAATAGGCCGGCAAATATCGAAGAGTTGAAAGAAAGAATAAAGCATGAAATTTCTACCATTCTTCTTCACATGATTTTAGCTTCACTACTAAATTTTGTTCTACAAGTTCATTACTGTCAGAAGGTAAATGGTAAACACTTTGAGCACCTCATTAAATAGAATTCCAAAGAAAAATTTGTTTTTTATTAAAACTTTTTCTCTCTCTTTTTCTCCTAGCATAATTATTGTTTTCATAAAATTTTAAATATCCTGGACATTCATTGAATAAGTGGAGTGAGGAGTGAGGTTAAGAGACTGTAAACATGTCTAGTAAACTGGTCGGCGGAAAATGTAAGGAAACAATTGGAAAAACGTCCTACAAAATAGGATGCTCAGGTGATTGCAAACAGTGGTTTCACCGCGAGTGCAGTGGTATTTCGGACACTGATATTGACGAATTGGCAAAAGGAAACTTAGACTTCAGGTGCATTCCCTGCAATGTGAGATCAAAAGACGAAATTGACGCAGCGTTCTTTGACGCTCTAGAAAGTATGTGCAATGGGAAAAAATTGACATCAATATTTTCAACTATATTGTTAAGCAGAAAGATGATATCATTAAAGAGCTTCGAGAAAAAAATCGACATCCTGAAAAATCAGATCACAATCCTGAACAATAAAAGCAATGAAAAAGTAATTCAAACAGTGAAAAAAAAAAGCGCTCGTCAAATAAAAGCAAAACAGTATCATCGATAAAAAACAAAACGATATCATCGATATCACCAGCCAGCCAGGGACATCGGAAAATAAACGAACAGACATTGTTGCCAAGCAGCAGAAACGTAATGAGATATCCTACCAACAAGTATGGAATGCGATTGCTCAGGCAAAAACACACGAAACATGCAACAAACTCATGAACTTAGCAGAGATTTAGACGGAGTCCGCCCGCAGGCACAAACGAATACGGACGAGTATGGCACACCGTAAATAGAAGAAAGCAACATCAGAGAAGACAAGTGATTACAGAGATGAACATGACATACACGGCAGTAAAGGGTGTTCTAAAATTCGCCATCTTACATGTCTACAGAATCGATAAGGATACAACACTGAAGAAGAATTTTCCAGAAGTAGTATGTGAGCCTCTGAATTCCAAACATACTATACTCCTCCTTCAAGGTGAAAATAATGGAAACAAACTTTGTTGAAGTAATGAATCCAGATGTCTGGTCATATGGAGCTTGCATAAGCCGTTTTTTAGAGATGAGGAAACCGCGAGAAACTCCTCCACTTTGAATTCTAACCCCGACATACTTCTTTTGAACATACAGAGTAAGAACGAAAACAAATTGAACAATCTGTGTATAGATTTTTCCCATTTCAATATTAATGTTATCTGCCTAACAGAAACGTGGTGCAGATCAGAAAATGTCAATTCTTTTTATATGAATAATTTCATTTTAAGCAGCAGTTATTGTAGATCTCAAATGAAAAGGGCAGGGGTTGCTATTTTTGTTAATGAAACATTGCAGGCATCCCAACTTGATCTCAGTGTCTACAATCAAGACAAACATATTGAAATATGTGCTTCTTATCGCAGGCAAAACAGAGTTCCTAATTCTCTGCTGTTACAGATCTCCTACAGGTGACATAAAAATGTTCTTTGGTTCACTTTATGACATTCTTGATGAAATCTTCGAACCAAATTTCAATATCCTACCATGTGGTGATTTCAATATTGACTCATCAAACTCAAATGATTTCAAAAAACTATACTGTATATTAAGCTCGTTTGATATAAAACCTGCGACAAGATGGCCAACTAGAGTCACAACTGAAACGATATCTACAATTGACCATATATTTAGTAATTTTTCCAATGACGGAACAGAATGCACACTCGACAATAATATATCGGACCATAGAAGTATTTTTTTTTCGATTATGACATGACAAAAAAAAATCTTAATATACAGCCATGCAACGAACTGAGAAGATCATTCAATAATCGCGCTCTTCAAGCATTCCATCAAGAATTACAGAATGTAGAATGGGATGAGGTACTTATGTTAGAAGTCTCCAACATGGCCTGTGAGCGCTTTGTTGAAGTATCTTTGCATTACTTCACCGGTGTGAACTTAGCAGCCACTTTCTAGCGGCCGATTTTTTTCCAGCAGCCATATCACCAGTGACGTCGGAGAATAATTTTGTTGCAAAAAAATATTTTGAAAATAACATCGGAGGATTATAATTGAATTAAACACTCAGAATACAATTAGAACGTATGAAAACGATGATCATGAGTTGTTGACATCATAAATATAATGATGGAATTGAACTCTTCTATGTTTCGTAAAATTTTAAAATACCATTCAGAAATGTTTAACCAAGTTGAGATTCGATGTAGACATGATAAATACGGTCTTGATCATTATTTCAGGAGATTAATCCTTTGCAGGCCGTCTGAGGGGTAGTTTTCACCCTTCTGAAGTTTGAAGAATTCAAAAACACCATTCAGAAAAGTTTAGCCAAGTTGAGATTTGGTATGGCCATCATTGATAGGGTCTCAATTATTGTGTTGAGAGATGAATTATTTGCAGGCCGTCTGAGGGGTAGTTTTCACCCTTCTTAAGTTTGAAGAGTTCGAAAACACCATTCAGAAAAGTTTAGCCAAGTTGAGATTTGGTATGGACATCATTGATAGGGTCTCAATCATCGTGCCAAGAGATGAATTATTTGCAGGCCGTCTGAGGGGTAGTTCTCACCCTTCTTAAGTTTGAAGAATTCGAAAACACCATTCAGAAAAGTTTAGCCAAGTTGAGATTTGGTATGGACATCATTGATAGGGTCTCAATCATCGTGCCAAGAGATGAATTATTTGCAGGCCGTCTAACGGGTAGTTTCGTCCCTCCTGAGTTCTGAAAAATTCAAAAACACCATTCAGAAAAGTTTAGCCAAGTTGAGATTTGGTATGGACATCATTGATAGGGTCTCAGTCATCGTGCCAAGAGATGAATTATTTGCAGGCCGTCTGAGGGGTAGTTTTCACCCTTCTTAAGTTTGAAGAATTCGAAAACACCATTCAGAAAAGTTTAGCCAAGTTGAGATTTGGTATGGACATCATTGATAGGGTCTCAATTATCGTGCCAAGAGATGAATTATTTACAGGCCGTCTGAGGGGTGGTTTCGTCCCTCCTGAGTTCTGAAAAATTCAAAAACACCATTCAGAAAAGTTTAGCCAAGTTGAGATTTGGTATGGCCATCATTGATAGGGTCTCAATCATCGTGCCAAGAGATGAATTATTTGCAGGCCGTCTGAGGGGTAGTTTTCACCCTTCTTAAGTTTGAAGAATTCGAAAACACCATTCAGAAGAGTTAAGCCAAGTTGAGATTTGGTATGGACATCATTGATAGGGTCTCAATCATCGTGCCAAGAGATGAAACTACCCCTTAGACGGCCTGCAAATGATTCATCTCTCAACACAATAATTGAGACCCTATCAATGATGTCCATACCAAATCTCAACTTGGCTTAACTCTTCTGAATGGTGTTTTCGAATTCTCCAAACTTAGGAAGGGTGGAAACTACCCCTCAGACGGCCTGCAAATAATTCATCTCCTGGCACGATGATTGAGACCCTATCAATGATGTCCATACCAAATCTCAACTTGGCTAAAATTTTCTGAATGGTGTGTTCGAATTCTTCAAACCTGAGAAGGGTGAAAACTACCCCTCAGACGGCCTGCAAATAGCTCATCTCTTGGCACGATGATTGAGACCCTATCAATGATGTCCATACCAAATCTCAACTTGTCTAAGATTTTCTGAATGGTGTTTTCGAATTCTTCAAACTTGAGAAGGGTGAAAACTACCCCTCAGACGGCCTGCAAATGATTAATCTCCTGATATAATGATCAAGACCGTATTTATCATGTCTACATCGAATCTCAACTTGGTTAAACATTTCTGAATGGTATTTTAAAATTTTACGAAACATAGAAGAGTTCAATTCCATCATTATATTTATGATGTCAACAACTCATGATCATCGTTTTCATACGTTCTAATTGTATTCTGAGTGTTTAATTCAATTATAATCCTCCGATGTTATTTTCAAAATATTTTTTTGCAATAAAATTATTTTCCGACCTCACTGGTGATATGGCTGCTGGAAAAAATCGGCCGCTAGAAAGTGGCTGCTAAGTTCACACCGGTCATTACTTCAACAAACACTTCCCCAAACGCAAACAATTTCCGAATAAAGATAAAACAAACAAAAAATGGGTCAATGGGTTGAAACTGGTATATCCATAATTTGAAGAAGTATATAAGGCCCGCAAGTTGGTTCACGATAATGTAGTGTCAGACATAAAAAAAGAAAATACTTCCAAAATAAATTGAATAACTCAGAAAATCCGTGTAGGACAGCCTGGCAAATAATAAACGAATTGACTAATAAAACAAAAAAGATACAACAAACTAATTTATATCATAATGATCAACTTGTAAAAAATCCAGACTAAATAGTCAACATCTTCAGCATAGTCTTTCACGATGCACCTATAGATGCAATAAATAAAATTAAGAAAAAACCGCAAAAGATTTTTCACGTAACATAGATCAGCTGAAAGATATAATTTGCCTGACCCCCTATACTGAAACTGAAATATTGGACCTATTGAAATCCAAACTCAAAAATAAATACTCCTCGGGCTATGATGAAATCCCGCCATTTCTTCGAAGAAAAATTGTAGATGTGATTGTAAAACCAGTCACCTATCTAATAAACGGGCCATTCCCTGAATGCTTGAAAGTCGGAAAAATCACCCCCATTTATAAGAAAGGCGACCGTCATCTAACAGAGAACTACAGACCCATTGTAGTTACATCAAGTATTTCAAAACTATATGAATATGCATTCCCGCATCGACTACTCAGCTTTATGAAAGAAAATAATGAACCTAATGGTGCACCAGCCTTTATCCCCACTTCCAAAAAATCACTCTCACAATTTCTAACACATTAAATACAATTTATTACAACCCACTCGAATTTTATTACAGTTGTAGTTTCTCGAAAATGGTGGTGCAGCTTTAGCCTAAAGCTGCACCACACCCTTCATATATTTAAAAATACCCACACTATCGACATATTTCACACGCATGAATTTCTTACACATTTATTACAACTGTTTGAGGTGAAAATCAACCAAGAAATCACCCCCCAAATAATTATTATCTGAAGAAAATGAATTTCGGAATACGGTATTTCCACATTTCTACAGTGTTAATGCGATTACGACTTCCTTAAGCCAGCTCACACGATTGATAATGTTTTCATATTATAGATACAACATATATTCGGGTTCATTTACAATTTGGAATTTATTACACTGCTCTACACTGCCGAAAATCGATGTTCATAGTCGAAAAACTTAGTTTCGAGAGGTTTTATCTGACTAGAAATTTCTCACACCAGCCCACACCATTGGATATTCGCTATAATGATAGAAAAAACAGATCCCAAGTTTCATATACAATTTTGATTTCATTACACTGCTCTACACTGCCGAAAGTCTTATTTTATCATTGAAAAAATGTATTTCGAGTGGTTTTATATGATAAGGAATTTCTTACACCAGCCCACACCATTGAATATTCGGTATAATGATAGAAAGAACAGATCTAAAAGTTTCATATACAATTTGGAATTTATTACTCTGCTCCACACTGTCGAAAGTCAATTTTTATCATTGAAAAAAAATCGATTTCGAGTGGTTTCATGTAATAAGGAACTGCTTACACCAGCCCACACCCTTGATTATGATTTCATATCATAGATACAACATATCTCGGGGTTCAGTTACAATTTGGAATAGGAAACCATAATCAATGGTGTGGGCTGGTGTAAGGAATTCCTTATCACATAAAACCACTCGAAATCGAATTTTTCATTGATAAGAATTGACTTTCGACAGTGTGAAGCAGTGTAATAAATTCCAAATTGTGAATGAACCCTGAGATATGTTTTATCTATGATACGAAACCATAATCAATAGTGTGGGCTGGTGTGAGGAGTTCCTTATCACATAAATCAGCTCGAAATCGATTTGTTCAATGATAAAAATTGACTTTCGACAGTGTGGAGCAGTGTAATGAATTCCAAATTGTAACTGAACCCCGATATATGTTGTATCTATGATATGAAACCATAATCAATGTTGTGAGCTGGTGTAAGGAGTTCCTTATCACATGAAACCACTCGAAATCGATTTTTTCAATGATAAAAATTGACTTTCGACAGTGTGGAGCAAAGTAATGGATTTCAAATCGTAAATGAAACTTTGATTGTATATGAAACTTGATTTCTTTGTTGTTTTTCACATCAAACAGTTGTAATAGATATGTAAGAAATTCATGCGTGTGAAATATGTCGATAGTGTGGGTATTTTTAAATATATGAAGGGTGTGGTGCAGCTTTAGGCTAAAGCTGCACTACCACCTCATTTTCGCGAAACTACAACTGTAATAAAATTCGAGTGGGTTGTAATGAATTGTAATTAATGTGTTAGAAATTGTAAGAGTGATTTTTCGGAAGTGGGCCATAAAGGCTGGTGCAGCATTAGGTTCATGATTGATCACCCAATCACTTTCGAATATAATATAAACAATCTGACCCTACATTCGGCTTCTGAAACCAAAGATCTAGGACTGATTCTAGACTCCACACTTAGCTACAAATCCCACATTTCCACTGTAATTCAGAAATCTATGAAGATGTTAGGGTTTATAAAGAGAACCACCTGCGATTTCACCAACATCACTGCTATTAAATCCCTTTATTTTTCCCTGGTTAGATCTCATCTAGACTATTGTTCCTCAGTTTGGTCCCCCCATTACATTACACATAAAGTGAAACTTGAGGCTGTCCAGCACAATTTCCTGAGATATATAGCCTTCAAGATGCATGTATACTACGACTATGCTACAGTAGAACGCATTTTGAATATACCTTCTCTAGAGGTACGCAGAAAACAAAGAGACCAAATAATTCTACACAAAATTATCAATGGACTATGTACCAGCCCCGAGCTTCTATCCAGAATATCCCTACTTGTCCCTATCCGTGCAACTAGGCAGATGCAAACCTTTTTTGTTTCTTTTCATAGATTCAACTACTCCTACAACAGCTTTATCCCCAGAACTCTTCGATTAGCCAACTCTCTGAATATCCTGAATATCTCTGAATATCTTCAACATACCAGTCTCTCGCTTCAAAAACCATATTCTTCACCTAGCTATCTAATACTTTCAGCTCTGTATTATGTTTAGTGTTGTTGGGCCTACATGAATTGAATCAGTTCATATTGTTAGCCAAACAAAAAAAATCAAACCACCATATTTTATTTTGTATTCTATCGACTACTATAATGTACTGTATCACTTTATCTGAATTGGACTTGCCCGTATATATATTGAATAAATAAATAAAAGTGTGTTGAAGTACACATACTATACCATAGATGTCCCATATAACATAAAATAATATTTTTATTCACTCTGACTTCTATGTATTTTAATGAATTTAAACCTATGTTGCTGGTTTCTTGGGTTGAATGGAAGAGCAGTTGCCTTCTTCCTTGGAAGGAGGTGACTGAATTCCGCCTTTTCTTACACAAATAAAGACATTATTACTATTATTATTATTATCATTATCAATCGTGTGAGCTGGCTGGAAATACCGTTTTCCGAGATTCATTTTCTTCAGAAAATAATAATTTGGAGGTTGATTTCTTGGTTGATTTTCACCTCAAACAGTTGTAATAAATGTGTAAGAAATCCATGCATGTGAAATATGTCGATAGTGTGGGTATTTTTGAATATATGAAGGGTGTGGTATAGCTTTTGGCTAAAGCAGCATCACCACCTCATTTTCGCGAAACTACAACTGTAATAAAATTCGAGTGGGTTGTAATAAATTGTAATTTTTGTAATAGAAATTGTGAGAGTGATTTTTTGGAAGTGGGCCATAAAGGCTGGTGCAGCATTAGGTTCATATAAATATCCATCATTTTGTGCTTTTTCTTCAATGAATTTGAAAGTAGTAAGAAGTTATTTTCAAAATTTGATATCTCAAGAATGTTTGAATTTAGGAAATGATGTGCTGATATTAATTTTGTTCAGAATTCTGAGCAGATTCGAAATATGAAATAATATACAGGGTGTCCTGTTAGAAAAAAATCAACTTTGTTTTGTTCTGACTTTTTGACTGATCCAGTATACTTAATTTTTGTTTAGTGTGATAGATTTTGGGAAACCCTAAAAATTTTGCATATTAACATTTTTGTTAGCTATCTTACTTCAAGAGATGATCAACTGTTTCCATACATATCAGCAACCCTGTATATATAATAATGTATAATATATAATGGTGCCAAGGTACCATTTCAAAGACTTATATTTTTTGGTAGTGAAGCAGCATGTGAGCAAAAAAATTATTAAAAATCATAACTGTTCAAAAAGTAACCTGAATGGAAGTACTTTATGGACACAGTATGGTGGTATTATAGTATAAATATTAATGATTTCTATACCTTTTTGCATGGCACCCCTATTTCAGAAGATGAATCAATATAATCATCAAGTTCAGATCTGCTCTCACATTTGGGCTCATCAGAGACATCTAATTCAGATTCTTGATCACTTCCACTCTCAAATACTATGAAGCTGTCTTCAGATTCTGTAAATGAACACAGTCTTTCCCTGCTTGAATATGCAACTTGTGGAACAGGTAATGCATCCTCAATGTCTTCTGAGTTCCAGGAATTTGGTGACTCAAAACTCAGCTTGCAACACATTTTTGTATCCAAAATATTTATATCTGGTTCATTCTTGATTTCCACCATTTCTTCAATATCTTGTATAGTTGTCTTGGAATGCTTCGGAGTTTTTCTCATACTGTTTTTAATTTTCTTCTCAATATCATGTATTTTTGATCGCTTGATATCTCCATAATTTTGTTCAATAAGGTTACATTGTTTATTGGCAATCTCATTAACAGTACTTGAACTAGAATTTTCTGAACATTCTGGATTTAGACTAGATGATGAATAAATCTTATCAGTTGCTTGATGAATATGGCAATGTAGATTACTTTCCTGCTCTCCAACTATGGAACCATCTGGCATACCTAGGCAGAAATTTCTACTTCGATTCTGGAGATTTGTGGGTATACTAGGTATGAAACCCCAGTGGGGTCTCGAATGGCTTACACAACCGGAGTAGTTCCACATGGATATTTTCTTTTTTTTCACAAAAAAAGCAAAATGCTTATCTCACTTTGGGAAAATCATAGAAAAGTCCTCTGATATATAAATTTCTGGATTCCCCAAAATAATAATAACATATACATATATATCATTCAAGCACTTCCACCACAATGATCACAGACTACGAAAAACACTTCCATTGAATGCCATTTCATTTTTATTAGGATTTGGACACAGATTAAATAGGTGATCTGGGACTCAGGTGAGATGCTCATGACCATGATACTACCATAGAATAATTTTTTACACTATATATACTCTTTGAACCTACCAGAGATAAATTAACTACTTAGTTAACTAGTTTAGTTGACTTATCTCTGAACCTACTGAGGAGAATACTCCAGTGCAAGGTGGATATAGGATGGTGAAATAACTCTTCAATTGTTTCTTTCCAAAACATGTAGACCTGTCAAACGACCTCACTAAGGCCGCACCACTTGAGTATAGATGGCGATACGATCGTCGATCCGGTGAAGTCAAATCCGCTTTTACTGATAATGACGGATACCTGACAGTGATGGATAGCTAACAGTTCAGTTTTTACATTTATGTTGAATTTCAAATCCACATCGTGTTTCCAGCATTTCCAAGATAACCTTCGAGATCGGCATAGGTGACGCCACCTAGTTTCGATCTTGGGAAGCCTTAGTAAGGTATTGAAATCCGACAAAATCAAGTAGGCGAAGGTCTACAACTTTTTCTAGTGGCTGGGTATAGGGAGTTGAGACACCAGTCTTTATTTACATCATGCTCCAGTGATTGTTCGAGGATGGCGTAACAATCGCACAGTCGGTAACACCACAAAAGTAATAACAGAAATGTATAGAATTCAGTGGCAAAGCAAAGCAATTGACAGCACTAATTTCGTGAACCTTTTGCTGCATGATAAAGATGTAGGGAACACTGGTGCAGCTTGCTGTCGATATAGGATCTATATCTATGATATTTGCCTATCCAATTTCTTCCACCGAACAGCCTTAGTCAATTTCGGTCGAATGCTTTTGCCCATAGTTTGTTACTAGGGACTTGTCGCACCATCATATAACCATCTCACATGTAGGATAGAGGTTTTTATGCGACTTACTCTATTCAAATATCACAGATTTTCACCCCACACACTGGAATCTTGTGAGTTATTGCAGTCGGTAATTTTGCACTCATCATGCCTTGAGTTTTTTTTTTCGAAATTTTTTTTGGTACCTACGTACTTCGACTCAGACCCGAATTTAACAACAAAAACGCGCGCAAACTTATATTTTTCGAGATATTCCAGGAAACAGTATGAAAATTTACCTTCTTTCTTCGACTCGTTTAGGGTAGGCATGGAGTTTCTTTCCTCACACAGGATACTTTTTATACCTTCCTTGAACATTCGAGGAGTCAAAAAGAAGGGGAAAAAATCCTCGAATTAGTTAAATCAACGTCCTTTTGCATCATGGAGGAAGGTGGAATCATCATTTTTCATATGAACGGCGCTGTCAAATGAGAATCTACGTCAGAATCACTAGTTCTGTGAGTCAAAATATCACAGATGCACATTTGACAGCGCCGTCCATATGAAAGAAGAATTCATCCAGTGTTGCCACAGATGGCCCAATATGGCCAGATCTGGCCCTTTTTGTGATCAATTGGCCCTTTGGCCACCCTTTCTCGAATTTGGCCCATTTTTCCATTTGATATTTTATACATTATATTTTTTTCAATATTCTTTTAGTAGCTCTAATCTGAACGTGCATTAGCGTTTGGGGCCACTACCGGAACCGGTCACGGTCACATAGTCACAGCCTTCCTTATCCTGGGTTAATTAGAGAATGAAGAAGAAAAGTTTGACATTTCAATATGTCAATAATGATATGTCAATGTCAATTCATATATTCATAACATGCGGTTTTATGTTGAATGTTGATGATTTGTAGCAGTGTGACAAGTCAATGTTGACTACCGTTGGCGATTTGATTAGAAAAAGTCGAAAAAGTTTATTCATTCTCAAGTTATGATTTTGATTAATCATGGATAAGTAAGAAATTAACTTCAAATTCCTGGTTTGTTAAATTTTATTCATGTTAAAAATATTTGTTAGATATGTCATTAAAAACCTGAAGAACCTGACACCCAATTGTGATGCGGGAATAAGTGGAGGATCTAGTAGTAAATTTGATTTGAATGACTCCGGCTCCCTATCAGAGTGAGAAATAATCTTGAAATTTCTGGTTCCTTGTTTATATAAATAATATTTTTTTAGCAGTAAAAATAAAAAGCTAAAATCAAATCATGGAGCTGCAGTTGCAGGACCAAGTACTCCTAGTAGTTGTAGTAGTCATAGTATGAGTAAGAGTAATAGTACATTATTTGTGGTTACTGAGACTGACTCTGAGGCTGAAGCGGAACTCCAGAATGCATCTTTAGAGGTAGAGGTGGAAGATAATGGAAGCATGATATTTGTCAAAAGTGGAAATGAAAACGACGATACAGAAGACAAGGTGGAATCTGTTCAGCCTGTGATTCAGAAAAAGAAACTCAATATTACAATTTACAAGCATAAATTTCAAGAGAAGTGGTTACAGATTTACCCGTGGTTGAGGTTTGATAATAATAAATTATTGTGCTATCCTTGCAACAAACATTTAGGATTCAAAATCTATGACATTAAAAGACATGTAGAGGCAGCATCCCATAAAAAAAGATAGCCAACGTCTTAGAAAGTGAAGCAGTTTTAAAAAAACACCAACAAGTAAAGAGAGCAGAGTTGAAAATTTGTGCATTTTTGCATGAACACAACTTACCTTTTTTATTAGCAGATCACTTACCAAAGTTCATAAGAAGTATATGCCCTGACTCAGATATTGCCAAAAATATCAACTGCAGTCGCACCAAAGCGACATATTTAACTAATGAGTGCATAAATCTTGAACAGTTGGAATATCTATCAAATATATTGAAGAAAAACAAGTTTTCATTGCTCATTGACGAAACTACAGATATAAGCACTGAAAAATCTCTAGCAATGGTGATAAGATTCTATGATGATTATAATAAAAAGGTAAATGATTCATTTTTTGGTTTGCTAAAACTAAATGATTGCACTGCGCAGTCAATATTTTCGGCAATAATTGATAATTTCAACAAACTCGGAATACCTATCGAAAACCTTGTTGGTTTTGCCGCAGATAATGCAGCGGTAATGAAGGGAAATAGAATAGGGGTCCAGGCCCGATTTAAAGAAATATTGCCGAATATATACACATTGGGGTGTGTTTGTCATTCTGTTCATTTGTGTGCGTCAGCTGCTGCTGGAAAATTGCCCAGGCAAATAGAGGATTTCATTAGGGATGTATACAATTACTTTTCCAATAGTTCAAAACGAATTGACCAATTCAATGAATGCCAGATATTTTGTCATTTAAAACCTCACAAGCTCCTACATCCCGCCCAGACCCGTTGGCTATCTCTACAAGCAGCTGTAGACAGAGTTTTGGAAAACTGGGATCCACTCATATTGTTTTTCACCAATGAATGTTTTCATCAAAATTTGTTGATTTGTAACAATATATTACTTGGGTTGAAAAATCCAATTCACAAATTATATTTATCTTTTCTAAGTTATATTTTAGACATAGTTAACAAGCTCAACTTAGAATTTCAGTCAGAAAAAGTAAAAATTCACACATTACTGGATAAGGTGTCAGATCTTTACAGGAATATTTTGAGAAATTTTCTGAAAGCTGCTTACATTGAAAAAAATAAAGATAATTTGAAGAACATAGATTCAAGAAATCCAAACAATTTTTTAAACATTGAAAATGTTTATTTAGGGACCAAAGTAGAAGTGCTTCTTGCTCAAGAACAATCAGTAGGTGAAACTGAAATTAAAGATTTTAAACTCAATTGCCTCAAGTTTTACATTGAACTAGTGATCCAAATAAAATTGAGATTTGATTTTGATGATCCTATTTTAAAATTTCTCAAGGTTTTCAATCCAAAAAATGCCGTGTCAGGAGAAGTGACTAGTATTGCTACCCAGAGCTTGAAATATTTTCCAAATTTAGTTGAAGACATAGAGAAACTAAATAGTGAATGGCGATTGTTGCCAGATGTCGCAGAATTGAAAAATCATATTGATTCAGATTTAGAATCATTTTGGAACCAAGTGTTCAATTTAAAAAATGCCATGGAGGAACCTATGTTTCCATTCCTCATAAATTTCGTTAAACCATTACTAGTTTTGCCTCATTCTTCGGCAGCTGTAGAGAGAATCTTTTCTCAGCTCTTTCTCATGAAAACAAAAGTTCGCAACCGACTTCATATAAGTACGTGTTCAAATATAATGCACATTAAACAACTGTTAAAAAATGACACATGTTATACTTGGGATCCAAAACCTAGTTTATTGAAGCGAAAATTCAGAAACTGAATGAAAGTTGATTTTGTTTTGTACCTGTATTAGTTATATAGTGTTTTTATGTTCCTATCACAGTTTATAGCTTATATACAGTGTTGCCTGATGTTATTCTTTTCACGGTAAAATGCTGCGAAGTAATAATTTTTTTGTATTTTTAACAAAAAGTCATGCACAGGAATTTACGGTTTTATGAAAAGTAGTGAGATTTGAGTGTTGGCTAATCAAATATCTGGAAATATTATGCCAATGAAAAAAAATCACCTGAATGATTCGAATATTTGCAAACTTATTACAACACTCGACAACTCTGTGTAATAAATGACAAATTTTCTGCGCATCTTGAATTTGTTTCCCAGGAGTGGATGTGAGTGAGAGAAAAGATTGGAACATGAAAATCGGCAGAGTGATCTAACTGCTTCTATAAGCTATAAACTGTGTTCCTATAACAGATTGTGATATGTATGTATAAATATACATATATATGTATAGATATATAATATAACTCGATATATAATATACCTAGATATATAATATACCTATGAGCTTGTATTTTGTGATGTTCCGTTTGTGATAATAAAATAAAATAATATAAAAAATTTGTAACTTTCATTGTATTTCTTCCTATTAGATATTGTAATGTATGTTATACACAAGATATATAAGTTACCTAAATTGAACTAAATTTCCCTAAAAAATCCAAAATGGAGTACCATGTTTTCGTAGGTTATAATGGCAAAGATGAGGGTTTAGCCCGAATTACAGAAATTGGCCTGTTTTGGAAGATAAATCTGGCACGAAATTTTCAGAGCCTGTGGCAACACTGAATTCATCAAAGATGCTGAAGACGATGAATCAAACTTCTTAGAGGATGTTTCTCCTTCTTTTTGGCTTCTAGAATGTATAAGGAAGATATAAAGAGTATCTCATGTGAGAAATGAAACTTCGAATGGCTGTATAGTGCCAACCCAAAATAGGCCGTAACAAGAAGGGTAATTTCCATACTTTTTCATGGAATATCTTGAGAAATATGAGTTTGTACACGTTTTGTAATTTTTTTCGGCACCTCCGCAAAAAACTGGGTCGAGTTTTTCTGGTCAGGGATATAGCTGACCATGTCCAAAATCACCCTCACTGAGAATAATTCCTTGCCAAATAGGCTGGAAGACTCTACACCCGAAAATAAGAATTTTCAAAATTGATTTTTTTCGGCACTTTCGCAAAAAACTGGGTCGAGTTTTTCTGGTCAGGGATGTAGCTAAACATGTCCAGAATCACCCTCACTGAGAATAATTCCTTGTCGAATAGGCTGGAAGACTCTACACACGAAAAACAGAATTTTCAAAATTAATTTTTTTCGGCACTTTCGCAAAAAACTGGATCGAGTTTTTCTGGTCAGGGATATAGCTGACCATGTCCAGAATCACCCTCACTGAGAATAATTCCTTGCCAAATAGGCTGGAAGACTACACACGAAAAACAGAATTTTCAAAATTAATTTTTTTCGGCACTTTCGCAAAAAACTGGGTCGAGTTTTTCTGGTCAGGGATGTAGCTGACCATGTCCAGAATCACCCTCAGTGCGAATAATTCCTTGCCAAATAGGCTGGAAGACTCTAGACCCGAAAAAAAGAATTTTCAAAATTATTTTTTTTCGGCACTTTCGCAAAAAACTGGGTCGAAATTTTCTGGTCAGGGATGTAGCTGACCATGTCCAGAATCACCCTCAATGAGAATAATTCCTTGCCAAATAGGCTGGAAGACTCTACACCCGAAAAAAAGAATTTTCAAAATTAATTTTTTTCGGCACTTTCGCAAAAAATTGGGTCGAGTTTTTCTGGTCAGGGATGTAGCTAAACATGTCCAGAATCACCCTCACTGAGAATAATTCCTTGCCAAATAGGCTGGAAGACTCTACACACAAAAAAAGAATTTTCAAAATTAATTTTTTTCAGCACTTTCGCAAAAAACTGGGTCGAGTTTTTCTGGTCAGGGATATAGCTGAACATGTCCAGAATCACCCTCACTGAGAATAATTCCTTGCCAAATAGGCTGGAAGACTGATAATGCAGGCAAATTTCCACACTCACCCAGGAGGTATTGCCGCCAGAGCTTATCGATTCACCCACAAGTAAATATTCTTCTGCTCTGGTAAGAGTGCGTTACCTTTATTTTTCAGTGGAAGGTTCGCCTTTAGCCCTATGATAACCACTCTCTAGAGGAACTCAATCACTCATAAAAATGTATGTGGCAATCGCTATTACGGAAAAGGAAACTTATCATAGGTTTCATGAGTTTCCAATTTTTGTGATCCCTGCCACAGGATAATTTTGGAACTGCGAGGTTGCTGATACCATTTTCATTAATGAAATCTCTCATTTTACGGAGAGAGAGAGGAAAATGGATCGGTATCTTGGCTTTCGGAAGAATCGTTTTTTGGTTACTGAATAAAAAACGAACCTCCCTTCCACGAAAAGGTAAGCCATATCCCCGGCTTTCGGGTTTTGGCGTAGGAGCTGGTCTACCCTGCCGTATCTGCGTCTGAAAATTTAATATTGGGCAAAATGTGAAACGTCGTCAGTACCTAGTTGTTCTAATTCAGATCGATATCAATTCCAATTAGAAATACCTATGATTTATTACCGTTGCGCTGACATTCACCTTTTGGCGCACAATTTCGATTCAAATTAGTTTCGTACAAATTCTCTTTTGGTGATCTGAATAGTTATATCAGGTACCTCAAGTATGAGTATACTCACTTGAATTCTACTGCGATTCCCTTCGACATTTTGAAATCGCTGGATACGCAGTGAGTCAGCGCAAAATATATGGGCGTCGAAAATAGATCGCCTTTCGTGGAAGTGAAGTTGTTGAAGAAAGCTTTTTTATGGTTGAATAATTTTCACCATAAACACCATTCTTCATCATCATGCTTTCCCGGAACGAAATTTCCTTACCCAGACCTAGGTGATGACATGGATTATGGTTGTTGAAAAGTTTAGTATAGGCTCTTCCATGCAACGTTTATTATAATTTACATTTCTATTATATAATGATTAACAAAAGTGAATTACTAATACTGTATAGAATGAGTTCATGCAATACATCAGTGCGTTTTAATTACATTAGTCCACTAAGAAGTATCCCAACTTTTAACTATACCTCAACCTACTACATTTTGAGGATTTTCTTGTATTCATCCGATTCTGGAATTCTTTGTGATTTCTTGAGTTATAAGTAGGTCTGGTTGTGTCATTTCTAAATTATATGTGCAGGATGATGGCTGCAATTCGAGCCTCATCATTGGGATCTCGTAAACCGTAAGAGATACAGGGTCAGTCAAATTATGGCAAAGTTGTGCAATTTGATGCTTAACAAAATGCCGTTCTGAAACTTTGGAAATTCCGAATACTTTCGGAGAAATCCGAAAAAAATCTAAATTTCAAAACACCGTTCAAATTTTTTTCTGGCGTTATTCGAAGGAATTATTCGATATCTAGATGTTACTTCATCATGGCCACTTTTTATTCCCTACAATATATCGTTTCCAAGTTTTTAATCTGACGTTTCGTCTTCCAGAAACCATCATCAACTTATTTTTTAGAATTCGGATATGGATTTTTCATTTCATTTTTTGTTGCGTTCGATAGCCTTGAAAATTATACGCTATCACGAATTTCGATTTTCGAATGTTTCGGATTAAATATTTTGAAAAATAGAGAAACTGTCAGTTTTTTTAACGATGTATAATGTATATATATTTTCTATTCGTTTGAAATAATATGAAATTGGCAGACAGCATAGGTTTACCTATTTCAGTTATCATCATTGCTGAATACTTGAATTTACTATTGATCAAATATCATGGGAAACCAAAGTAGTTCAAAATGATTACTATAGATAATCAAAGGAAAAAGTGGATAACGAGAATATCAGAAATATCACAGATGAATTGAAAAAATTGATTATGGGTAATGAACGTTGCATGAATCAGCCTTGTAGATGAAACAGATGAATTACCTACTTACATTTTGAAAGCACACACTGTATAGGTATCTAGGTGATAGTTAGGTAGGTTATAATAATAGTTCAAAAACACACTTGCTCAACAGGATGACTGCAACTGTAGATTGTGGAAATACTGTACTGAGAGAACGATATTTCAATTTGAAACCAGTCAGAGACAGAGATATAGCACAGAAGAGGGGTTACATCGAGACTGTAAAGCGTGAGAGAAATAAGCATTCAACACCAGTTGCCACAAAATCGGGAAACATATTCGGAATGCAGAGAAACAAATAACCGAATATCCAAAGAACATTTTCTTTATAGATTTTCTCCATTGCTTTCTCATTGAAATTAAATAATTTTATCAATCAGTAATTCACGACATCGTTCCAAACCGTTTTTTTCTTAAATTAAATGTTTGATTTTGGTGGAGAAAAAGTATTTCGATTTCTAAGTTGTGTGGCTTGGTAGATTCTGGTAATTATCGAACCTATGGCAACACTGGTCGATGCGACTCACCCAAATTGCTCAGCTTACGTAATTTATAAGTGTTGCCAAGTTGTTTTCGATTTCTGGTACTCGAACGTGCAAATCAATGTTATCTATGCAGGCTGTTCATCTAGGGCGTTTCTAAACTCGACCGAAATATCTAGTCAGTGGATTGCATACCTATTCAAAAAGGACGAAAACATTCTGAATCCAGATGACTCCGGTTTTTTTTCCTAGGAGAATGCAGCTTTCCAGATGCGGACTAGCGACTTGGCCGCCCTAGACCTTTCAGTACTAGACGCCTCTCAAGTTGTGTGTAATGTGTTCATTACTATGTCAAGAATTCTATATCATTACTAAATCACTCCTTGAAGAAATATCAAACTCACTACATATTGCAAGAAAACACATGAATGATAATTAGATAACGTATGTAGGTATCTACTTATTTTTCTGATTTTCGATCTCTCCATATCAGCCTTGATTATAGTAGTAGTAGAGTGTATATAATTAGTGTATTTAATCAAGGTTATCACTCATACACAGGTCGATGCAATGAACTGTGAAATGATGATCGATTCAATAATATTTATACATATAATCCTTGATTATATATTATATTGATTAGTTGAATACTCAACGATGGACGTGATAGATCCGAAATATATATATCTGAAAGTTCAGTGGCAACGTCGCGAGCATGTGGCGGGTCTAGTGGGAGAGTTTGATTGCGTAGCAAAAACAAGTCTTGCTCTTTCAGTCCAATATCGCTAGTTGTCACGTAATGACTAATCTTATATGGATATAATATCTATGTCTTTCTCTTCACTATGGGACAGCCGGACAGCGTTTACTTCCGTCTTTGTCTTCGTGTACTTCCTAGTCACGACCTCACCCCAAGGAATTTCTTAGATTTAGGTCAGTGGTCACGACTGGCGAATTTTCATGGGGGCATATAAATAAGACAGATCTCAAGAATCTTCAAATTTCTAATGTCGAATATTAGATCATAGAAATTATTAACATTATTTGGTACCTAAATTCGATCAGCTCTTAGCTGGTTTGCAGGTGTATGTCACATAGGTATATCTATCTGACATAAGGTTTCTCACATATGCCTGCTGATACACATAAAATATGTGATTTGGACCTAAAAGAAATACAGTTTCAATTCTGATTTATAGGGTTTGTGTTAATGTAGTAGGTACAGTCTATAAGTTGGTCCGGCACATATTTCTGATATGAATCAGAAGCAACTGTGATTTGTTATAGGCTGTATTTGAAAATTCGCATAGTAGGGTTACTATAGCAATGACAACAAGTCACTGTCTGGACTGTGGTGACCAGTTGCTCAATTACCTCTGGTAGTAAACATGATATTGATAAATCGCGATCCTGTGACATAAATTTTCATCATTTTTGAACCTCATAAACAGAATATACTACAATATATATAAGAATGAGAAATTCCTTCGATAGTCTTTTTTTTTTAGTAGGTAGTTAGGAAGGTAGGTAGGTATATCTAGATCTGTTTATACCTAGGTAATAAGTTGAAATATACGTAGCTACTTGCCAATGGCACCGAACATATGGACCTTATATATGTTTGGTTAAAGCTATACTTTGGCGTTCATACTGAATATAAGAATATCTAGGTAATCTTCCAGCCTATTTGGCAAGGAATTATTCTCAGTGAGGGTGATTCTGGACATGTTTAGCTACATCCCTGACCAGAAAAACTCGACCCAGTTTTTTGCGAAAGTGCCGAAAAAAATTAATTTTGAAAATTCTTATTTTCGGGTGTAGAGTCTTCCAGCCTATTCGGCAAGGAATTATTCTCAGTGAGGGTGATTCTTGACATGGTCAGCTATATCCCTGACCAGAAAAACTCGACCCAGTTTTTTGCGAAAGTGCCGAAAAAAAATAATTTTGAAAATTCTTTTTTTCGGGTGTAGAGGCTTCCAGCCTATTTGGCAAGGAATTATTCTCAGAGAGGGTGATTCTGGACATGTTTAGCTACATCCCTGACCAGAAAAACTCGACCCAGTTTCTTGCGAAAGTGCCGAAAAAAGTTAATTTTGAAAATTCTTTTTTTCGGGTGTTGAGTCTTCCAGCCTATTTGGCAAGGAATTATTCTCAGTGAGGGTGATTCTGGAAATGTTTAGCTACATCCCTGACCAGAAAAACTCGACCCAGTTTTTTGCGAAAGTGCCGAAAAAAATTAATTTTGAAAATTCTTTTTTTCGGGTGTAGAGTCTTCCAGCCTATTTGGCAAGGAATTATTCTCAGTGAGGGTGATTCTGGACATGGTCAGCTATATCCCTGACCAGGAAAACTCGACCCAGTTTTTTGCGAAAGTGCCGAAAAAAATTTATTTTGAAAATTCTTTTTTTCGTGTGTAGAGTCTTCCAGCCTATTTGGCAAGGAATTATTCTAAGTGAGGGTGATTCTGGACATGTTTAGCTACATCCCTGACCAGAAAAACTCGACCCAGTTTTTTGCGAAAGTGCCGAAAAAAATTAATTTTGAAAATTCTTTTTTTCGGGTGTAGAGTCTTCCAGCCTATTTGGCAAGGAATTATTCTCAGTGAAGGTGATTCTGGACATGTTTAGCTACATCCCTGACCAGAAGAACTCGACCCAGTTTTTTGCGAAAGTGCCGAAAAAAAATAATTTTGAAAATTCTTTTTTTCGGGTGTAGAGTCTTCCAGCCTATTTGGCAAGGAATTATTCTCAGTGAGGGTGATTCTGGACATGGTCAGCAATATCCCTGACCAGAAGAACTCGATCCAGTTTTTTGCGAAAGTGCCGAAAAAAATAATTTTGAAAATTCTTTTTTTTCTGTGTAGAATCTTCCAGCCTATTTGGCAAGGAATTATTCTCATTGGGGGTGATTCTGGACATGGTCAGCTATATCCCTGACCAGAAAAACTCGACCCAGTTTTTTGCGAAAGTGCCGAAAAAAATTAATTTTGAAAATTCTTTTTTTCAGGTGTAGAGTCTTCCAGCCTATTTGGCAAGGAATTATTCTCAGTGAGGGTGATTCTGGACATGGTCAGCTATATCCCTGACCAGAAAAACTCGACCCAGTTTTTTGCGAAAGTGCCGAAAAAAATTAATTTTGAAAATTCTTTTTTTCGTGTGTAGAGTCTTCCAGCCTATTTGGCAAGGAATTATTCTCAGTGAGGGTGATTCTGGACATATTTAGCTACATCCCTGAGCAGAAAAACTCGACCCAGTTTTTTGCGAAAGTGCCGAAAAAAAATAATTTTGAAAATTCTTTTTTTCGTGTGTAGAGTCTTGCAGCCTATTTGGCAAGGAATTATTCTCAGTAAGGGTGGTTTGTCGTTTTGGCAGTTGTTCGGAAGTTATGAAAAAACTATTATGGTTTTTTTTTCCTGTGGAAACTCCTACAATCACTCTTCACGAATTGCAAATATGATATACAAATATTTGGAACCTAGCATTTACCTAATCAATATCTTATTCCCATTCGGTATATTTGAAACTTGAATATCATTACACAATTCATATTCCCTTATACGTTTCCTTAAATGGGGGGGATACACGCCACTGACCATACAATCGGGTATGTTCGGAAATCTAGTTAGTCAGCTTCTGGTAGCCCATTTCACACCCGTATCTGCAGCAGGGGCAATAAAAAGTCCTGAGGCTGTTGTATATAAACACTCCAGGAGGAATCTTGAATCATTCTCAATCTTCTACCAAAATGTGAGTGGATTAAGATCCAAAGTGAAGGAACTTCTTCTGAACATCTTATCAAACAACTATAGTAAGTAAGTAAGTTTATTAATATAGGTATCCTAATATACAATATATAAAAATAAATGTTACAATATAAATGTTACATCTTAACAATAATAACATTGAAGTAAATTATTCTCTAAGCAAGAATATGCAATGATATTGGAAAAAAAGAAAATAAATGAAAATTATATTATTTTACATATCTTATAGTCCTAAACAAATGAAATGGTGTAAATATGGTAAATAAACATTAAACTGATTTAAATATATTTTGATTTCAGGTAATCTATAAGTAATTTTTTGAAATGTATTATAGAACTGCTACTTGTAATGTCTTTTGGAAGCTTGTTATATTCTATGAGACCACGGTGAAATAGTGAATTCATTGATCTTGTGTAATTTGTTCTTGTCACATAAAAATTCATGTTACCTCTTGTAGGGTAATCATGAATTTCATTTTGATAAATGATGAATTGATTAAAGTAGGTTGGTAGTTTTCCTGATATTATTTTGAAAATAAAAATCATAGAATAATAAAACACTCTGTCCTTAACTGATAGCCAATCAAGAACCTGCAGCATATATATTATGGGAGTGTATCTGTTACATTTCAACAATATTCTCATTCCTCTATTTCGCAGTTTCTGCAATGCTGAGATACAGTTTGAATTGAGAAGAAATAATAAGGAAGGACAGTAATCAAAGTGAGGTTTGATTATCGTATTATAAACCGTTAAGGAGGTTCGAAATGACATATATTATATTACTATGATATTATATGTCTATCAGAGTCATGGCTTAATGACTCAATATATGATAATGACAATGAGTAATGACAAATCCTATGAACAGGCAGGTGTGCAGCGTGGAGGTGGTGTACTGTGCTGTGTCAAAAAGAAGTATCAAATCACTCAAGTTTCGAAAAGTACCGACATTGATTTCCAGTGGATTTGTGTGACATGCAAATTGTATGAAACTACTATAACAATATGTTGTCTCTATATCAAGTCAGGATCGAACCTTACAGTATATGAGAAAATGCTTGACTCTCTAGAAACATGCAATGATCTTTTTGCAAATAACGTATTCTGCTTAGGCGATTTCAATGTACGTGAAATCAGTGGCTCTCAATATAATCTTAAACTTGGGTCCCCTAAGGCTAGAATATTCATGGACACACTATGCAAGTATGATCTTTATTCAATAAATGATGTACCAAATCATGTAAACAATACGTTGGACCTGGTATTGACAAGCCTAACAGAAGCAACTGTCTCCCTATCTAATTCACCTCTGGTAAGGATTGACCAATATCACCCACCCTTAGAAATAAACTTCAAAATAAGTTGTAAAAAACGACAACATGCACAAGTTGATAATAACATTAATCATAATTATGATTACAAAAAAGGGGACTATCATAGGTTACACCACTTGCTAGGTCAGTGTGATTGGGCTAATACTATCAACTCAAATGATCCAAATGAATGCACTGCTCAATTCTATAACACTCTGTAAATGATCTTGGACGAATGTATTCCACATAAAAGAAACTACAGAAACAAATATCCATATTGGTTCTCCAAAGAACTTGTCCAAAAAATAAAATTGAAGAAACGTCTATGCAAAAAATCAAAACATAATCCAGATTATCTACAGAGGTTTAGAGAATTTAGAAGTGAAACGAAAACACTAATCATGCCACATGCCACGAAAATCATAGTAAGACCATTGAGGAACAAATCAATTGTGATCCGAAATACTTCTGGGATTTTCTGAAAAACAAGAGAAGTAATTCTACTATCGCCAATAGATTTGTGTACAAAGATGAAATGATAGAATCTGACAAGGATATTTCCAATGCCTTTGCAGACTACTTCAAATCAGTATATAGTGAAAGTACATATATTCCCTGGGACACTAAATATAAAAACTATGGTCTCAATAGTCTACAAATAAAAAACATCCAGATATCTGATATTCTTGAAGCCATTCAACAATTGAAACCTAAATCTGCAATGGGTGTAGATGGAATACCAACCTACTTCTTCAAAGCATATGCTTGCCTACTGGCATCACCTCTACAAATAATTTTCAATAAATCACTGGAATCTAATACATTTCCTGATAGTTTCAAAGTTGGGCGTATAATTTCGATTCACAAATCTGGCAAAACAAACCAAATCACAAACTACAGACCAATCACTATATTGCCCTCACCCTCAAAAATATTTGAAAAAATTCTGCATATTAAGATTCATAATAACATCCACTGTATTATTAGAGGAACAACACGGGTTCATAAACAAAAAATCAACTGCAACAAATCTTTGTCTTTAGTGAGTACATTTCCAAAGAAATATCCAACTGTCAAATTGTTACCATTTACACTGACCTGGCAAAGGCGTTTGATAAGGTGAATCACAATGTTCTACTAAATAAGTTGTTGACTTCATTCTCATTTGATGAAAATCTGGTTGCATTCATTAAATCATATTTGACAAATCGTCTAATCTTTGTAAAATTCAACAGCTCACAGTCAGATAGCTTCATCAGTACCTCAGGTGTTCCCCAAGGCTCGATTTTAGGACCGCTGCTCTTTGTTATGTTTTTCAATGATATTGATGATTACCTCAAAGATGCAAAATTTCTTCTATATGCAGATGACTTGAAAGTTTTTAGGAAAATAACCTCAGTAGAGGATACAAAAACATTTCAATGTATTATTAATGAGATCACTAAGTATTGCGATGATAATGACCTTTCACTAAATGAATCGAAATGTAAAATAGTCTAATATACTAGAAGGAAAAAAGAATTCCTTGTGAACTATACCATCAACGATGTTGATCTGGAAATATTAGATGAAATCAAAGATCTGGGAGTTCTTTTTACAAGGAATTTTTCATTCAATGAACATGTCAAATGCCTTAGCAGGGAGTGCTATAGAAAACTAGGTTTTATAATGAGATCCAGTCAGGATTTTCAGTATCTAACTTGCATAATGCTTTTTAACTCACATATCAGACCAATTATCAGACAGAATTATATTCTAATATGCTTGAAAAGATTCAGAAGAAACTTCTGAGGTCTATGCATTTGAAAAAATATGGTGTGTATCCAATGCGAGTATCATATGAACACCAAAGGATTGATTTCAACATAGAGACTTTGAGTAAACGGCGTGAGAAAATTCAGATCTTGTTTATTTTTGATATCTCACATAATTTGATTAATGTACCTGACTTATTGATGAATATTCACATAAATGTACCTGATATAAGACTGAGATCCAAAAATACTGTTTTCAAAATATGTACTGTGAGTTCTCCTATCAACAGTTGCTCAACAACTTCTTAAAAACATGTGAAATGGATATCTGGACCATCTCCAAAACTTCACTCCTCTCTCACCTGTGATATATTCAAGTTAACTATTTCAGTTATTTTAATATGTAATACTAAACTTGGTAAAACTAATTGTGATGTGACTTGAGAGTCTCTCAAATGTATGATGTATATAGTTCTCAGTTTTAGCTTTAAATTCCATTCTCTTCACCTACCTCCATAACTGATACATTTTATTAGACATAGTCTGTTTGTAATCAGTAAATGAATAAATAAATAAAAAAAACATATATGAAAAAGCGAAGTATTATTTAGTTTTTTTGTACTCATTTTTTTTTTCACAGGAAACATTTTTGAATACGATTTCACTGAAAACATTGAATAATATTTTCAAGACAAGTCGTTTGAAAGCGATAACTCATCGGGACAAAAGATCACGTGTATTGGAAGTATTCATTTCTCATTTATTTCTAACGATGTGAATTCATATTAATGGTGACTTTATAAAAACTTATAACATTTATCATTTATCACTTTAAGATTTAAGACATTATAATGGATTAGGTTATAAAAATATTTAACATTTAAGCTTTGATGTATCATCTTTGACACAGAACTGGCAGTACAACTGTCTGGATTCACGAAATCAAGGTGGATATAGGATGGTGAAATAACTCTTCAATTGTTTCTTTCCAAAACATGTAGCCCTGTCAAACGACCTCACTAAGGCCGCACCACTTGAGTATAGATGGCGATACGATCGTCGATCCGGTGAAGTCAAATCCGCTTTTACTGATAATGACGGATACCTGACAGTGATGGATAGCTAACAGTTCAGTTTTTACATTTATGTTGAATTTCAAATCCACATCGAGTTTCCAGCATTTCAAAGATAACCTTCGAGATCGGCATAAGTGACGCCACCTAGTTTCGATCTTGGGAAGCCTTAGTAAAGTATTGAAATCCGACAAAATCAAGTAGGCGAAGGTCTACAACTTTTTCTAGTGGCTGGGTATAGGGAGTTGAGACACCAGTCTTTATTTACATCATGCACGAAATGAACAATTTTTAGTTGTCATGACATATGTTTGCTGTGTGTTGTATGGTGATTTCGAATTCTGAAGGAATAACGATTCTTATGAAGGTAGGTTGAATTTTTACTTGAGATTTTCAATATCTACCTTCTTCATCATGGACGATGGACTATTGATTGAACAAGTTGAAAAATTCAAGCATCTCTATGACAAGAAAAGTAGTCTATTCAAAGATAAATCGGCCAGAGAAAATGCCTGGAAAACCATTGGGCATATCTTGGAGACAGAGGGTATGATATTATCGTATTCTGATTGATTTTCTTCATACATCCGTACATGTTTCAGCTGAACAATGTGAGCAGCGTTGGAATGTATTGAGAAACAAATATGCTGCTTTAAAGCGACAAAAAAGGCCTTCTGGCTCACAAGCATACACAATATCTTGGCCATATTTTGACGCAATGAAATTTTTGGATGCATTTGTGTTAACCAGGGTGAGAAGGTAAATATATGAAATAATGTGAGCTATCTTCATCATGTCTGATGTACATTTCTTCTGCACTCAAAGGATATCTTCATTAAAACAGACAGATCATGCACATTGCTCAACACAAAGTGACATATGGCCCGGGATGTATGACATCCTCAATCAAGAAAATGTGCAGGAGGAATTGGAAACTTCTCATAATTCAGACACTTTCGAAGAGGAGCCCTTCCTAACAAATCCAGCCTCACCAAGTTCATACACCCAAAGCAAATTGATTCAAAATATAAGAAAAAATACAGAGGAAAGGGCATCATCAAGAAAAAAACACCCTGATGCTGTGGCAGAAACAATGTCAGCAGCATTCTCCTCCATATCTGGCACACTTACTAGTTACGTTGCCACAAAAAAAAAACAGACAGAATGATACTGATGATCTGTCAGATAAATTGTTTGCAGATAGTATTGCTGCAGATCTGTCGAGGATAAGTAGCATGAGCGATAAAATGTTCATCAAACAACAAATATATAGTCTGCTATATGAGTATTTTAGACGGGTGGAAAGAGATGATGAATGAATTTAGTTTCATTTATTTTTCATATAAAAGTACCTGGTTTTGTTTTCCTATTCATTTATTTATTCTTTCTATATAAGTTTTTTTTTTGTTTGTTTTTTAGATTATATTTATTCATTTTTTTATTATTTCATGTTCATGAATGAATGAAAGTGTTTATTTGCAATTTTATAAGACTGTTTTTCATTTTTCATCTATATAAGGTATATAGTTTTTTTCATATTTTCAAATAAATGTTCAGTTATATATGCATAATTTATTGAAAGAGTGAAATATTAACCAAAGATATATTTCTATATCATTGTACAATAATGGATGTTTTTTCAAATATTCATTAGAAATTTGTCGGATATCCACCATGATTAGCCCTGTTCCATTGGGATGGAAGGGATCCAGCAGGAGATAAAAAGTACTGAGCTAATTTTTCTCTATTTTGTTGTAAATCCCTACTAGAGTTGTTTGAACCAATTCGCCCAATTCCTCTCAATCTGAACATGTCTTGTCTCCAATGACCCTCAATAAAATTACCATCAACATCTGTATCATCTTCATATCCTGGTGGAGAATATCTGTCATGTTCATTAGACATTTTTATATAATTGTGGAGCACAACTGTAGCACACACAATTTTTTTAACTAAATCTTCATTAGCTATGATGGTATGGCGCAAAATCCTGAATCTTTGAGCCAGTATTCCGAAGGCACATTCAATAGTGTTTCTTGCCCTGGATAATCTCAAATTGAAAATATTCTTATATTCAGGTAGATATTTTCCTGGATACGGCCTCATTATATTTTTATGCAAAGGAAATGCCTGATCTGCACATAAAAAATAGGGAAGTCTTTTGTCACTACCTGGCAGTATTTCGTTCACAGGAATATTCAGCTGTTCATTGAATAACTTCTGACCAAAGAGTGAGTTTCGAAAAACATTTCCGTCATGGTTCGACCCTGGACATCCAATATCAATGAACAGAAATTTGTGTGAGGCATCACAAATGGCCATCAATACAATACTAAATGACTTTTTATAAGAGAAATATTCAGTACCAGCATGCTTAGGATTTTGAATTTGAATATGCTTTCCGTCCACTGCACCGATACAGTTTGGCATATTCCATCTTGAATAGAAATCCTGAGAAATTTTTTGCCACTCTACTTTCTCCGGAAATACTATTGGACACATAACTTTCCAGAGAGCATCCTTTGATTATATACACTAATAAGATGCAATGTTGAAGCCGAAATAGGGCTTAGTTTCTTTACCGGTTCGTAGATGGCGACACCGAAACTCAGTAAAATTTGGCCGATTCGATTCGAATTCAATGTCTATCTATCGGAGAATACCAGAACTATCTAGCAATGTACAGTTCACTCGGATGTGAATTTATTCTTCGAAGCAGGGCCGTATTGAATAATTATACCTAAGATGCTTTGAATGATATTTCAATACAATATTGAGTCGATATACGGAATTGAAGATTTCAGTGTCCAGATTCCATGTTTGTTGGCACTCGATTATTCGAATTCAACCACCGTTATCTGAAACCATGCATTAGAATTTTGAAGCGATGTAAAAGAATTTAATCGATTTCAATTTCAAGATATCTTGTGTATTCTATATTCGATTCTGTAAATAGGTGTTGACTTTCATATGAATTAAGTGAGCACCTTGTGATTAATGGGTAGGAAACTAATCTGAAATGGATGATGCTACATTTGATGAGAAATAATAAAACCAAATAAATATCTGTCACTGAGGAGATCACGAACGGGTAGGTAGGTGGGTATTACCATGCGGTATCATTGAATAACCGGATTAGGTCAAAGGGTCGACTAGATAGGTACCTATAGGAATGTTCCCGATAAATATTTCAGAATAGTTATACATACCTGTATGAAGTGAAAAGAAAAATATCGGTATCATGTACAGGGTACAGGGTTGGAAGTACTGAATCATCTGATGAGTTGTATATGTTGTATTTCGCAGGGTATTTGAAAGTCAATAAAAAACATAATTGTGAAAACTGCGAAACAACACCACTCCATAACAATGATGATGCTATTGGCGATAGAGGGATATATGTTTTGCAGAGAGATTTTGGAATTTCTACAAATACAACGTATTTAAAAATACCAAGTGATCACTTCACTAATATCATACGGAGATCTCTGATAACAATCGAAACATTCTTGAAAGAAAGACCTCATGTCTTAAGAATCAAACAGAAAATATCAGAAAGAGTTTGTGAGAAACGAATTATCGACAACTGGCTTACCAGTAGAGTCAAACTTTTAAGGTTAGTGAATTACAAAGATTCAGAAAAAAAAATATAAAGTTGTCTGACAAAGCAACTTCAAGTTATAAAAAGATGAATGTATTCAAACACACTTGAGTTGTAATTTGTTATTTGATGCCTAAGTTGTATTATATAAGCTGTATTTTGTTGTTTGCACGTATGTTTGAAATTCACATGCCTGTGATTGTTGTTTACCATTTATATGAATAAAATTAATTTTCTAAAATTTTTTAAATTGTCTGTGAAATATACCTGTACAAAAGGAGTCCATAGAAACGAAAATATGATGAATCTATCAAATCGAAGTTTCTATACCGAAAGGCTACATTTAAGTTAGAGGACGTCAAAAGTTTCTCGATAGCTGAAAGTTTTTTCGAGTTCGTCACTGAACAGATCTCAATGTCATTTTCTTTTCTCTCGTCTATTCTTTTGGTCCTTTTATATGTTTGTGATATATCTCTTGGTTTGCAAGATAATTGACAAAATTCAAGTTCGTGTATAAATGTTTTTTCTGATACTATTCAAAATTTCTTGTCATTATTGTGAATAATCTTGCAAACCAAGGGGAATATCAAAAACAGCCATGAGGGACCAAAGTTATGTAATTAATGGAAGAATAGAAAAATAGATCGGAACTTTTTCCCCAATAAAACTCAAATAATGTATAACGCCCGTATGTCAATCAAAATGTTATGTTATATTTTTCATGCATAATGATTTTCTCAGTACACCTACAAAATTTCAGGGATATATCTTTTGAAAATATGGAATTATTCAGATCAATCCAAATAATTATTCAATTCCAACGCCCTGTAACGGCTAATCGAAACATTTTGGTATATAGAGACAAGGACACCTTGTATAATTTTGGTCTGGTGATAACACATATATAAATATTAGCATCTAAACGTGATTTCTTTCATCAATAAACCTATTTTTTCGAAGGAACATATTTTAAATACTCTGATTTCATGGTAAGGCAAGCGCAAATATCATCTACTGATATTCAATATCAGTGTTCATTTATTGTAATCTAAAACTGTGGCCTAGCAGCGCCACACGTTCTTGTACTATTACGTAGTGTAGAGAAAATATGAAGTAAGAAGCATTTTCTCGAATGCAAAGAAATACTACTTTGCTTGGCAAATGAAATGCCTCTCTTGAAATTCAATATTTTGTGATCTGTTCGTAACTTATATCGCATTTTTCTGCGAATTTCCAACTAAAATACTGATTTGATTTCAATACTTCTCGATGAATCAGTTCCATAAAAAATACTTCATCAGTTCATACCTATTGGATAATATTTTGAACAGAATCAATAGATTTCAATCCGGGCCTGTGCGCTAACATTATATCAAGAAAAGCTTCTTTCAGTAACAGGTTTCTGCATCGAAGATCTCGGACAGAACTCGAAAAAGAATTTAGTTCACCCATTCTTCCATGGGTACCGCCACTTCCTGGACGAAAATTTTGGCTTCATTGCGTTCATATGGGTTGAACCTCTTTATTATTTGAATACTCAAGGGAGCATCACAGGTTTCCTCTACAATCACATGAACTGTTGTTAGTCCAATATGGTTATCCCAAGCAACCTGCTGCATAGAGCATCCCTCTGATAGATAACTGGAAATCAAGACTGTGAATTTTTTGTACCAATTTCACATCATCACCTACTGCAAAGTTATCATGAGTCGCTGCCTCACTGAAATGGGTTCACCTCGTGGATCTTTCACCAAATACGGATAGACCAGTTCCTCCAAATCATTGAATAAATCAGGTGTCATCCTAGTATATTTGAAAAATCGATCAGTATCAAAATTCTCCATCAGGTTCACATGAAAATGGAACTGAGAATGAGTATTCCGTAATCGATTTATTGGTCGAATTTTATATCTTCTGTTTCGACCTTTCTTTTTATTCATAGAATTATAAATTCCCAACGCCGTAAGCATTAAAAAACTGGTTAGAATAATGATACCCATGCCAAAAATTCGCAAAAATCCTGAAAACAATGTCAATATTCTCATACAGTGAAAGATAACCTCAATACAGTTTTGAACAAAAGCGGGAAACAGAGGTGTCACTTGTCGACACTCCCGCAAAACGTCATAAGCGAACATGCGCACATCTCATCTTCATTTATGGCCATTTAACAATAATTTCTTAAGTTGGAAGTTCGGCATCTTCTTAAATGATAAATGTTAAATGGAAAGTCTTAAATGGTTTTATAACATGAACAATTGTATTCCCATGTTCCATCTGTCTTAAATGTAAAGTCTTAAATGTTAAGTGGTAAATCGTAGGTGATAAATTTTTTTATAAAGCCACCATCACAGTTGTTCAAGAAATGTTGTTTGTAATTCGTTCCGTTTCCTTTGCGAGGCGCTGGGATGGAACTCTATAATGCTGTAGAGGAATGTTGCTGAAAATTCGAAACTTCCTGGAGAATGAAGAGAGTCAGAGCCTGAACCAGGGCAAATAGTAGGTAGTGAATAGTTAATGAAACATCAATTTAATTATTTTTCAATAACTCAACCTACAAAAATCCTTAAATTCAAGAGTGAACAAGAGAACATAGACATTCATAGACAATTATACATGTGCTACTGACACCTACATTTCGAACAGTTTTGCATTTTACTTTTCGTGTTCCGCCGTATCACCACAGAACACAGTACCATAATATATACTGCTATTCCTTCAATCACCGCGCTGTCCAAAAACTCGTTTGTACCTACCTCTACCACTACCCTGTCAAACGTCAAACACAATAAAATGTGACCACAGTATTGGCGATTTCAACTACCGAAGAGGGCGCTACGAGACGTAAGCAAATATGGCGGATAGTGAGTAATCTCTCTGTTCGACGTGGTTATTGTGTGTATGTTTTAGTTGTTTTCGAACGTTGAAAAAGTGATATCTTGGATTTTCGTGTGTGTTTTGGACAATTGTTGATAGTGTGTTGAAGAACTATCATATTGTGAGGTAATTTAACGCTCTGAAATATCTAATAAAATGAACAAAATGAAGGGAGTGAACTCGAAAAAAGTGAGACACAGGTTTTCCGATCAGCAAAGCCTTTTTTCATGCTTTTCTTCGATCAACTTTTTCAAGTATACCATAATCATTCTTGACATGGACTTCAGAATCATCCTTCTTGGGAACGCATGGAAATGTCCTATATTGATTTTTCCTAGAACAGAACAGTTCCAAACACAACAGTTATTGTTATGCAATGTCTTCCTAGTTGTTCCAGTATTTTGACTCGGTTCTCCACTCATTATTATTTTGAGTACTCAACCCTGAAACTATATGGGTTCATAAAAGTACTCAAAGCATAAAGTCATTCTTGTGAATACTAGTTTGGGTTATCCCAAAAATTATTCGCTTAGAGTCCTACTTTTGAAGTTCGCTTGACACACAATTCTACAAATACGATGAGAACACATCACAATCCACCAATAATCTCTGATATCGCACAAGCACCGCCGAAATAACGATGATTCATTGATAGAACGCACATGTATCTATTATTGATTACTCACTAAGTAGGTTCACAATATTTTCTTATAAAACGTTGATTTGATTGATGATATTTGATATTGATATTTGTTAATCGGGACGGGCTGTTACTAACATAATATATTGGGACTTGAATATATATTATTGATGGATACATATTATATTGAAAAATTAAAACTTGAAGTAATAATTGATGGTACAATTATTACAAGTCATTTGGATGGTGCGTGAATCTGAATATATTTCAACATGTTTGTTGCCAATTGATTCTTGATTCGAAGTAACGACTGACTCCATGTGAGTCTCATGTGCACTATGTACCTTGTGGGCATAGCTGTTTGATTGCTTTCGGTGGTCAGATAGTGTTCTAAAGACTTCAATGACGTCGAGGTACAAGTAGCAATGATTGAGGAACCATGTTTCTGGGTGGAGGTAGATGCTTATTGTGTTCTTTGCACCATCTCGGCGATCCTTCTTTTGTCTGCAATAGATTCTGCAATGTACCCCTCCGCCACAGTAGAGCTGATTTCCAGCCCCCATGACGTTTCAGGGAAAGAATGTCGCCGCCACTTTCTGCTAGAATCGTTGCTGAACACCCTCTCAAAGTGTGGCCTGTGTATGTAACATTACACAATTTCAAATACTTTGCAAATAATTTTGGAACACCACTGATAGTGTTATGGCCCATATTTTGCCGCGCGTGTGGGTGTAAGTCCCTTGAATCCAATGAATAATCTCTCCATATCTGGAGTAGGTCGTATAGGCAGATATTTTTTCAATATGTCAAGCCAAAGTGGCTCGATAATCACGAATTTTCTGGAAGAAGCATTTCTACTTGTGATGTTCATGATTACTATGTCATCTCTGACATCAACATCTTTTCTTTTCAAATTCAAGAATTCATCGGTTCTGCAAGCTCCAGAAAGTCCAACGATTAGAATTGCCTTAAAGTGATGAATTCGACATTTCAATCAGAAATTTAAAATCCAGTTCATGGCTAGAAAATATAATAAACTCACTTTCTTTGATAATGATGCTTCAACGGGGGCTTTACTAAGAAATGGAGTAATTTCAATTCTTGAACAAATAGATGCCTTTTTTGGGCGATATGGAGCATTCTGTCTCTTCAAAAATACAATCAGTCTGAAAAATTGTGGAATATCTACATTTTCTTCTAGGGCTATTGTAGATTTCAATATCGAGTACAAGGACCATAGGGTTGAGGACTTTATATTATGAGCATGAACTTGAATATAAGCCAGCATTACATTTTCGGTGGTTTTATTGCATCAATGTTTGAATAATTGACATGCTTTCAAATATGAAACTTCTGATTTCGCGGATGAAAGGTTGGTGCTCAATTTATCTGCAGCTGTTGTTATTTCTGGAGGAGTACAGTTCTCACTTGAATCAGACATTTCCATATATATTTGTAGAAAATTGTGAACAGATATAAAACTGAATGACAGTTGTTGTGAATTGTTTTTCAATAATGACTGTCATATGCTCACATGGTCATGACTGCTAGATTTTCATTAGAATCAAAGGAGAGCTCTCATTTCAGTGACAGTAGGTTCATATTTGAGTTTCTTAGAACCAAAAACGATTTGAATATATTGCTGGTGGTGGAAAAAACTTAATATACACCTTGGAAGTGAAGAATATCATCACCAAGGGACCTCACATCTCTCAGTCAGCGCCTCGGGATGTGATTTTGGTCCTTGGGTAATAATGATATTCTTTACTACCTTGGTGTATAAATAACTATTCGTCCCTTCGTTCGGCAATGCTGATTTATTCAATTTTTTTTCTCATGAAGATTGATGTAATGGTGATGAGAAATTCATCGCACGTCATTCAGTAACGGAGATATGACGGAAAAGTGTCAAATACGACTGATACTTTTTTCCATTTCATGTACGGCACAGCAAATTCATTCGATTTCTTTTTCAAAAAGATTGAGTCCTTCTCGACATTTTGGCGGAAAATTCATCAACGCACATAATCCAATTTCATCTCATTTATTTCTTATAAAGTACATTTACACTTCATACAGATTAATATTTTTCTGAAAGTACATATTACTAGTGTGTACACCTACAATACCGGAGATATTACGATAAAAGTGAGAAATATGACAGATAATATTTTTTTCCTGCACTGCGAATTCATATTATTGTCTTTTCATGAAGATTGAGCCTCTCTCGACATTTTGGCGAAAAATTCATCAGTGCACATAATTTAATAAGGTCGATATTAACAAAAAAGTGTCTTATTACAGATATTATTCTTCTCCGAATTATGTTCCCACTTCGAATTCATTTTATTTTTTTTTTCATAGAGATTGAGTCCTTCTTGATTTTCTGGCAGCAGATTCATCAACGTACATCATTCAATAATGGAGATATATGACGAAAAAGTGTCGAATGCGACAGATATTATTTTTCTCCGACCTACGTACGAAATCATTCCATTTCTTCTCCGTGACGATTGAGTCGTTCACATTGTGGCGGAACATTCATCAACACACATCATCCAATAACGCAGATATATATAACGAAAATTTCATTTTTGATTTGGAAAGATATAATTCATATCATGTTTCAATATCATGTTTTTTGCCAGAGAATCGAAACATTTCATTATTCATCCCAGGAGTTCATTCATTGTTCTCGACAACGATATAATAGTAAAACAGCCATCGATAAAGAGGATGATAAGAAATCCGTACATAAAACCACAGAAGTCTCCTCTTTGATAAAACCATGGCTGGGAAATTTGGCACCGTTGCGCGCGAATTCGGTGCCTCGCACAAAATGCTGTGCTGCTGTGCTTTGCTGTGACAAAAGCGTGGCTAGAAAAGCGTGGATAACTTCACATCAATCATCAATCTCGATTTCGAACATGTATTAATCATAATAAAAACAAAAAATGGCAGCGGAAATAAAATCTATAGCTCAATCAAATGAGAGGTTTTGTACAACGAAGAAACCTATGCTGGTAGCAAAATTAGAAGCCTGCAGCGATGATATTAATGCTGCTGTACTCATACCAGGTGAAGAAGGCATTATCAGTGTTTCTGATGACAAGTGAGTTGATTTTGTTCTGGCACCTACATTGTGTTACCAATTTATATTTATTCTTTAAGGACGGTACGAGTATGGCTCAAAAGAGATTCTGGGCAATACTGGCCAAGCATTTGTCAGTATATGCCTAGTGGAACCACATCTATATTTTATACTATTGAAACTAGACAACTATTCATTGGACAAGAAAATGGTACAGTGTCTGAGTTTGCTTTGGCTTCTGATTTCAATAGAATGACACCTGTGAAAGAATATCTTGTACATCAAGCCAGGGTAACAGATATAATATTTGCACTACCTTGTGAATGGGTATTGAGTATTGGTAGAGACAAGGTGTTTTCCTTCAACTGTACTCAGACAGGTAGAAATTTAGGAACTTACATAGCTGAAGCATGGTGCACATCATTACAGTATCCTTTAGTAGAACAATTTTCAGTAATTTTGCACTCATCATGCAATGGGTGTTTTTTCTATTTGTTTTTTGGTACTTACATTTTTCTACCCCACGAACCCAAATTTCACAATGAAAACGTGGACAAACTTATATTTTTCAGATATTCCAAGAAAAAGTATGAAAATTACCCTTCTTGGTTCGGCCTGTTTTGGATAGGCATCATAGCCATTGGAAGTTTCATTTTCGACATAAGATACTCTTTATATCTTCCTTTTACATTCTAGAAGCTAAAAAGAAGGAGAAACATCCTCTAAGAAGTTTAATTCATCATCTTTAGCATCTTTGATGAATCCTTCTTTCATATGGATGGCGCTGTCAAATGTGCATCTGTGATATTTCAACTCACAGAACTAATGATTCTGATTTGATAGATTCTCATTTGACAGCGCCGTCCATATGAAAAATGCTGGATCCACCTACCTCCAAGATGCTGAAGAACATTGATTTAACAAATTCCAGGATGTTTTCCCTTCTTTTTGACTTCTTGAATGTTCAAGGAAGGTATAAAAAGTATCCTGTGTGAGAAAAGAAACTCCATGCCTACCCAAAACAAGCTGAAGAAAGAAGGTTAATTTTCATACTTTTTCCTGGAGTAATTACAAAAAAAAAAACAAAAAAAACTCCATTTCATGATAAGTGCAAAATTACCCAATTTTTATCAACAAATAATAATTGAAACAGATAAGTAGTGATATAAGTGTAATGGTGATTTTAAGCAGTGATCATAGTTGCTAGTTGTGAATCTCAATACAGAATCACAAAGGAACTGTGGCATTATGCACTTTAACCTATTCCGATAATTCTTCTAATGTTTTTGTTCAAAATAACAGATAAGACATTCATAAACTAATGTATGGAAAAAGTCAAAACTGAATGAAATATATAATTCAAATTTGTATCAAAGTCAAATCAAGAGTGACATCTGTCAAAAGTTTCTCTTTCATAGCTCACAATAAATGTCCCTATATGAATCTGCTTGGAATCTGTATTGTGACTGATGAGTTGCTACAACTATTGCTGCATAAAAGTACCATTAGTATTGTCACAGCATAAGAATCATACAGCAGAATCACTATACCCAGCTATTTCGTCCAAGGTATTCAAAACATTTTTTTGAAGCCTCTGTACTATAAGTTCAATGTCTCCGTCTAAGGATTCTTCAAAGATTTGAGTCTCTTATTCTCCAATTGTTCCTACATTATATTTATTTATATTCACAAGTGTTACTAATTTCATCAACTTCATGGTAATTTTGCACTTATCATGCGATGGGTTTTCTTTCGATTTTTTTTCTTGGTACTTTTTCCTGGAATATCTCGAAAAATATAAGTTTCCGCACGGTTATTGTAAAATTCGGGTTCCTGAGGTCGAAATACGTAAGTACCAAGAAAAAAAAATCGAAAAAACCCAACGCACGATGAGTGTAAAATTACCAACTTCATGATTTGTTATTTGTTCAATATCATGATCCGAAAATTTCAGTAGTCCCTTCACTTCCGCTCTCATAGATTCATCATTATTAAAAAAAATTGACCAATTAAAGTTTCGGAATCTTTGGTTATTCTGTTATATTGTGTAATGACTGATTCATTAAAGTCACCAAAGAAATAGATATTCAATTTCTAACATTATTCAATTAATCATCTAGCTCACCTTAGAAAGTTGAAATACTGGATCTCGGTGATCTACGAGGTGATCTATATACATGCTGATCAAACTCAACTTGAATGTATGTTTGGATCATGGCAATAAAACTTGAGAAATATCCATATTATTATATAGGCTTTATTGCAGCCGACATTATATTTTTTTTTCCTGAACCTGGGTGGGCCAGGGTGGAATTTGTTCCAGTGAGCCATATTAGTCTTTTTTTAGTGCAAGTAAGGAATGCAGACGTATAGGGTCGGCTTAAATGTTAGGTGGTAAAAAAAAATATTCTGTTCAATACGTGATATCAATAATATCGTAATATCTTTATATATACTCGTATACCCTGGCCCGCCCTGACCGAGGAGCATTTCAACCCAATAATAATAACACTACTCTACTATACTATAATAACTTGAAGCGGGCAATCTATAGATCGAGAGACGAGAAGCACCAACCTAATTTTTTTCGTGATTGTCGACTGTGTTGTCAAAGCAATATCGGCCGGCTGGCCCTAGTGTAATGAGCTAGGCGAGCGTTTCAACTCAACGTCATTCTGACGATGGAACAACCAGATGTTGTAGGTCCTGCATTAGTTCGTGATTTTTGGTGCATCTTCGCTCGGCTGGCTGAATCAAACGTTACAATGCATGAAATTTGAAGTAGATGTGCCTTGAACTTTCATGCATTGGCATTGCCATTTCATGCATACCTCATGTATTTGAAAACAATAGTGGCATGATACACTACTTAATGATATCAGTTTTCAAAAATTTTCATTTCATTGATTCAGCTTTTTACCCAAAAAATCTGGTACGGCCCGGCCGACTTTGACGAGCCGCCACTGCTGAAAACCTACGTTAGTTAACGTGATAAGCGATCGGACGTGATGAAAACCTTAATTCCGTTATCTGTGGTCATAGGATGGAATTCAAAATGATCATTTTTGTTATATATACAAAGTGTCCCATTAAAAAAATATTTGTTTCGGAATAAATCGAAAAAGCGATATACTGTTTTTCTGTTACCACGACGGTTATCAGCAGGAAAAATACAGTTCTCTAACTTAACCGACATCATATCTTCAATAATAAAGAAGTTAGCAATAGTGCCGATCAACCCTAATGATGATGTATAGATATTTCTTCATTTGTATTGCCATGATTCATCCATAATTTTTTTTAAAAATTTCAATATCTGTAGTCTGTAAATTCTATGAGCTCATTTTTGATCAGTTCTGTTCTAACAAATATTCAGATTTCTATTTTTGATAATAAACTTTCAATATTCAAGCACATAATAGTTATTTTTCAGCTTTTTGTAGGATTTTCTCTCATCGTTTCTGAAAAATGAAGTAGAAGTTATCAAAAATTATTTCAATATATTTGTAGTAAGGGCAGATTTGTGATCTGCCCCAAAATGTCACAAAACATCCCAAACGATTCGTCGTAATTTCACCTGAGTGATCTAACTTTCCACTCTTCCGTGGCGTCTTCTTCTTTTTTATGTTCCTTACTTCATGTATCTTTTTTCTGTTATTCTGCTCGAATCCATTCTCATCATGTGTGCATTCCAATTCAATTATCTATCTCATTATTTTGTTGGTTATTGGTTCCTGCTTTCGTGTTTCTTCTGTACTGTCCAGCTCTCACTAGCGTATAGCAGGGTTGGTATAACAATTGTATTATATATTCTTATTTTTGTTTGTTGTGTCAATTCTCTTTTTCCTTATTTAATCTTATTTAGTGAATAGTATATCTTGTTTGATTTCCTCGCTCTATTTGCTAATTCTTTTCTGTGTTGATTTCCATTTTCGATTGTTCTATTTGATCTGTCCATATATTGTTCAGTAATTTATTCTCCAGTATCAGTTATCGATACAAAATCATCTGCGTACATTGAAACTTTTATTTAACAGGCTGTAGTCTGTAATATCCTATTATTCTCTGAAGCTGTTTCGTCCTTCTTCTAGTTCTCCTCTTCAAATTATTCATAACTATTAGGAATTATAGTGGGCTGAGACTATCTCCCTGTTCGATGCCTTTCTTCCATTCGAATTCTTCCGATCTTTCTCCTGATATTTGTACTCTTCCTCTCACAGTTTCGTGAATATTTCCAACGATTTGTATTTGTGTATTCGGTACTTTAATTTCCTCAAAGCATTTCCAAATTATTGTTCTCTGTATTGAATCAAAGGCTGCTCTGGAGTCGATGAACGCCAACAAGAGTTCTTCTCCATTCCCCATCATCTTCTTCATCAAGCTTCTCAGTATGTATATATTGTCGTTCGTCTATCTTTTAGGGTCTGAAGGCTGATTGTTCCTCCCCTAAGTCTTTCTCTACAAATTGCCCCAGTCTCTTTTCTATCATCCTCGTGTATGTTTTGCAACTTATAGATGACAGGCATATTGCCCTGTAGCGTTCATCTTGATGCTATGATTTTCTCTGATGGTCGTAGGAAGTCTGCATCTTGATTCTGACATGACAAAACATATACTTACTGATTGTTCTGTCTCGATTCCCAGGTGAGCTACAGCCGCATACTTTTGGCTTCGGATATATTTGTTAGATAACAGCGAGGAATCGCCAAATTGGAATCAATTTGTCTCACCCATTTCCTCCACTATTTCATCATTTTTGCATTGGGTTCATTATCCCAGCCGATCTTAGAACGCCAATAGTCTGAAGCAGAATTCTTGCTTTTATTGTAAAATTGTTTAAAAATCCAAGAGGATCAAAAATAGTCATTACAGTCCTGAGCACTTTTCGATTTGTTACATGACTTTTCCCAGATAAATTTTGCAGATCTTGTTCACTCCATTTGATTACAAAAGTAAAATTGTCATCGTTTGGGTTCCAAAATAACCCCAATACTTTTTCTGTGGGTGAACATGATTCTCTTCCATCTCTTTCGCGCCTGGATTTCTATATTCTTCAGGAGAAATTCGATGACAGAAGAGACAAGCAGTTTAGCTTCTTCCATAGTGTCTACGCTGTCAAGGTAAACATTAACGTATTGCTCTCTCTGCCCTAGGGAATGTATCTTTAAATTCAGCTGCGTTTCACCTCATCACGAAAGTCACAGTGCTTGGAAAAGAAGAGGCGCCATATATCATGTCAAATATTTCAAATTCTTGAGGCTTGCTGCATCTCTCTCCACTCCTCCACAAAAATCGCTGAGCTGGCCTGTCTTCGGGTCTGATATGAATTTGATTGAACATTTCTATGATGTCTGGAGTGAAGGCTACACGTCTCTGTCTGAATTTGAAGAAAACACCTAGTAAATAGTTCCAGTAAGTCTGGACCTTCCAAAAGGAAATAATTCAAGCTTTTTCCACCGGTTTTAGCTGCTGTGTCGAAAACAAACCGTACTATCCCAGGCTTATTAGGATTCCATAAAGCAAAATGCGGCGAATTCCATTTTTTTTTCATTTTGTGTACAAATATCTTGTTGATTCAACGATTTTGCGTATCCCACAGTTAATTATTCCGTTATACTGTTCAGCAAACTGATGATTGTTTTCGCTTCTCTTCTCGGCTGTTCGTTTGCTATCAGGTAGGCATAAATCTACGTTTTTCCATAATGAACCTGGTTCCCATCCATTTGGATTGATTCTTCTGGTAGTACCATTCAAAAGTGCTCGACGATCTTCTGAATTTTGTAAATATTCATGATGTTTCACGCCTAAACTTTCGATTTTGAAAGAATTTCTGACGAGTTCATCATGTTCATGTTTCACAAATGAAGAGAACTTTTCGTCAGAATGCCCATGCTACCATGAACTACCCAACCTAATTTTGATTGTACAGGTGCATTTCTACCGCCCTCCAAAACTTCTCTTGGTATAATCAAATCTATATGATCTTGTCGATGGCAACAAATGATGGCAAGTTGATTTTTTTAAATGATCCCATTTCTTTCTCAAATTCTTTTCATCAACTGACTCTACAGGAAGAGACAAATTTTCCATTGTCTTTACATTATTCATGACATATTTTGTATTTTCATTCTCCCCTCGTATTTCAATAGAAACTTTTCTGGAATCTTCTATTGACAGGTCATAGACAGTGACAGTGTAGTCTTCGTCAAACTTCATTATTTCCACATCCATTCACAAAGTTATTAATTTGTTCTGTTGTATTGCTGACATTCTCTGTGTGTAATGAAGGATTATGTTTGAATATACAGCCATCAATTCCACAATTTTTCTTTTGACGACATACTTTTGTTTGATGTGAAGAAAGCAGCTGTTCTGAATATCTTATTCCTTGAAGTCATTGCATTTGTCTACTTTATGGCCATCTTTTTTTGCAGAATTTTCATTTGTATACGTTTTTTTTTATTTTGCAATGTTGCAATTATTCTATCAACTTTATGGGTCAAGCTTGGCAATGCATTCAAAGAGTCCTCAGCTTCACCTTTCGAGCTTTTTTGCAAGCGGATAATATTTTCTGCATCAGAAAAGCCACAAATTTTTGTTGACTCCTCGAATTGCGTGATGAAAGTCATCCACTTTCTAGGCTCCCCAAAAACTACTGGAAGATCTTTGTTGAATGATTGCCTAGCCATAGATTGATTCAGTTTCAACTCTAGGTGTGTATTGGTAACTCGCATTAACATAAAATCAATATTTTTAATATTCACTGCAGTTGAAATATTTGCTTTAGGATTCACTGAATTCAGCCACTGTTGTATGTAAAAAGACTTGGAAGTAACACTTTTGATGTCTCCATTATCTTCATTATCCATAGAATAACCCCCGCTGGATCGGTACTGTTCTTCTAGCACCGCTTTTTTCAATTCAAATTCCTTTTCAACTAAATTTTTCTCAATCTCAGCTAGCCTCTGCTTTTTCTACCTCTAACTCCGATTGTTTACGCCTCATGGTAGTATCTTTAATTTTGTTTGTTGTTATGGAACGTGTATTTGTACACACTCACCCATTTCAGAATTAGCCTTAATTTTGGACTGCGTTTTGGATGACATTGCCGAGAGTTTTTTATCCTGTTTTTCTGGCTGGCATTTTTCCCTTCGTTGTCCTTTCACTTCTTCTCAGGAGTTCTATTGGCCTATTTTTTACATTTGCAAAAAAAATTAGTCCCATCGTCGTTATGGACCAAATACTCGATGCTTCGCTCGACTATTCACCTTTTTAAAAAAAATACAATCGGTAAATAATTCAAGGCATGAAATAGAGAAGTTTTTGAGCGAAGCTCCCGACGACGAGTACTTGTTGATGAAAGTGACTTTGATAATGGGGATTAGCGGTGCTTGTAGATGCGATGAATTGGTCAATTGGGAAATAGAAAATATTCAAGACAAAGGGAAATATTTTCACGTAGTTTTGCCAGTCACTAAAACCAAGTTTCACCATACCTGAAGAAGGATTTCCAGTCGACCCGATTAATTTGTTTAAAAAATACACGTCTTTGAGACCAAAGAATACTAGCTCTAGCCGCATTGCGATGTTTTTGAAATTGGAGGAACCAACGCTCTACACCGGCACAGTATAGAGAATACTAATAAACTGTGACACCGGTCACTGACTGAGAAGGCCAATGCAGCGTCACGGAGGATGGAAGTCCTTGAGTGTAGCATAAGGATACCTAGAAGAATCGGTTCATAACAAAATACAAATTACAGAAAAAATTCAAGGTTCTAATGTGTTGGCGCCTTCCAGTATAATCAGCAGCTGTACCGATATGGGATCGTCTGGTTCCAATGAACCAACGAATTTTACAATATCTTCAAAAACAAACAATTCTGCTTATAACAGTAGTAATTAAATAGAATTCTACTTGTCTAAAATGACATTGATAACGACAGCCAAAATTGTCATGTGTTGGGTAAAAGACTCTTTACCACGGTGAAAAAAAGTAAATATTTACGCATCAATAGAGTTGCAGAAATGTCAAGTTTTTTATATTGTTGTACAAAAAAAAACCGAGCAGAGATTTTGTCGATATATCGTTTCCATATAAAATCTTCAACAGCTCATTCGTACCTGAAACGTCCACTAAGATAAGTTGAAGTTTTGTTTCTATTAAAAATATATTTGTATTATTTTGAAAGAAAACAAGATGTCACTGACAAATAGAGAATTTGTCTTCTAGGTATCTGAAGGTTAAATTTCAAGCGCAGTGATTCCAAAAATGTATAATACGTTGTTCAAATCGGTACACGGTGGGCAAAAATGCAAAAAAAAACATAATGAAAATTGTTTATGTAGAGTTATACGTTACTGAATGTAATAAACAAATTGAATGGAATTACGTAGTTATGCAATTAATGTGATACATTACCAAAAACAAACAAACGAAAAATTTTCAAAAATATTTTTATTCTTCACGGACTTGGATCACTAATAAAAGCTGTTAGATACAATGTTGAGAATAATGCAGGGTGGTTTTGATAGTTTATCAAAGTAGTCGTATAACAATACGTGATTTTATTTATTGTGTTTATCACGTTCATTCTTCATCTATTACTTTTCAAATTACTTGGAATTTCTGCATTTTTGCCCACCATGTACCAATTTGAATTGACGTATCATACATTTTTGGAATCAGTTCAGCGAAGGCAATCCGGAAATGGAAAAAAAAGCAGGGTTCCATGTAAAAAAAAAATGGTGATGACGTCATCACACAAAGGTGGTTCACCTGTATATTAGATTATGATTTGAGAAAAATAGTGAATTAAAATCAAAAATCGACCTGTTTCCGGAATTTTTAATTTAATTGTTCATTTAGCTAATAATGAATTTATGCGTCACTCTAGCTTTGGTATTGTTTTTCTAGGTTCGGACACTACATATTCTGCATCTTATGATTTTTGTATTTCTTCGTTTATCCCCCATGACTATTTTATTTTGATCATTACATTTCAATATAAGGCTTTCATCTTTCAATTTCCTACCCATACTTATATTTATTCACAGTTGGTACATACAATAGGATTCATTTTCCTAATAACATATTTTTTCACTACATGGTCGGTTTTTTCAGCTGGTTTCAGTATTAATACCTCTTTTTTATTTATTACTTTCCACATATTACCATCAAAGTTCTCTTCTTCAAGAGGATACACCTTTGTTCCATTGTAGATAAATCCGGACAGCCTGCATTCACGAAACCCTTACATATATCACATTTATTGTAATTTTCACTATTCTATATTGCTTTCTCGCAAATTTTACAGTCGCTTTATATTTTCGAACAACACGTTTTAAGGAATTCAAGTTCAAGGTAGATATAACTATCAACTTTTATATTTCAAATGGAATACGTACGAGCACAAACACGAACATGTATTGATTATCTTTTATAGATTCTCCAGCAGTATTCTCTTGAAATAGATAGATAGATAGATAGATAGATATTTATTAACTACATTATATAAAAACATTACATTTGTAGCAGGTCATGGGTACATTACGTGTATATATATAAATAAACACGTATCACTAAATAATAAACTAAATATCCCTATACCTACCTGTACCCTTTCTATCGGATACCATGATCGGATATCATGACACCAAATAATGCTGATATCTTCAAGTTAAGAAATACTTTGGTATCGAAATTTGGTGATACTCAGGTTTCCTACACCTCAGCCAAATCTCAAATACTCAAATATAGGGTCAAAAATACTGTAATTTCTTGGCTTGAAAGTGACTGAAAGTTTATTACATCAAATGGAACATCTCCATTAGAGTCTCCATACATTTCTCAACAACTCCTTCTGGTATATTCCTTCACCTATCTGTAACCGTTTTCGAAATTAAAATTGATTATAATTTGTTTCTTTGGGAATCATGACAAATAATTAAAAATGCCGATATCTTTGACCTCAAAAATATCATGGTATCGAAATTTGGTTTGGAGTTAGGCGATACTTGGGGACGCTCACTCTTCAGCCAATTGTTAGTTTTTTTCTGTACAGGGTGATCAAAAGTATGCTTTATTAGTTTGCTCAAGAAAGTAACTGAAAATTCCAAATCAACCTATGTATTTTATCGATGATTCGAAAAGATGCTGATATCAGCCTCCCAGGTATTATACCTTCACCTAACTGGTCAAGTTTCTGACTTGAGAGCATTTATTGCTAAAAATGTCCACCGTGAATCAGCCTGTATATCCATATCTGGACATGTTATCTCAAAGGTTGATTGATTGATAAATAATGTTGCGAGAATCCTGACCCGAGTGCACTTCTCTGACCGATTAGTTCGAGACGATGTACCTACCTACTCAAGTACGTACTCAGCACGAAACTTGAAGGTTGTTCGTTCGGAATCTGCGGAGAATAGCGGCGAAAAATCTGGAATCCAAGATTCTTCTATATGGAGGCACAGTGGCGTACGGCAGGCATTTTATACAGAATATATATTAGAGCGAAATATTTTAAATATTGGCGGATACGCTGAGTGTATTTATATATGAGAGTAATAAATCATAATAATAATAATTCTGTGGGAAAATCTCACAGAAAAGCTGAAAAATGAATGTACCACCTCATCGAATAACTTACAGACTGTTAGTAATGAATCATGTTTTAGGTATATAGACAGTGTGTTTTTGAGTACGAATTCAGTTATACATCTTGTATGATTACCATTATGAGTTGTGAAGTTGAAAAGTAATTTTCTTACAGTTTGTTCATGGGATTATGAATCAAAAAGCACAGAAATAATTTCCTCACAGTTATATTAGATTTGATGTACAAACAAAGCATGCCTTTGTTGGAGACTATTCAGGGCAGATAACCATGCTCAAGCTGGATAACGATGGTGCAACAGTCATAACCACATTGAAAGGACATTCTGGATCTATCCGTTCTCTAACTTGGGATAGTGAGAGGCAGATGTTGTTCAGTGGTTCTTTCGACAATACAATAATTGTCTGGGATATAGGTGGACAGCAGGGAAATGCATATGAACTTCAGGGTCATCATAGCAAGGTAACAGGGAATATACAATTGGTGAAAGTATGAATACGGTATGTCCAGAATGAGTAATTGATATATTGGGATATCAGAAACAGAAAGAAATGTAAAAAAGCCTGTTAAATATTGGGGAAGTTTTAGACAATTTTATAAGTAAATAGTTCCTGTTTATAGAATCATTGAATCTGCGGAGTTTTGAGTTATATCATAGTCTGACGGGTGGTGTGTCCATGTTAATTAAATGTATTCTCAGCATAGACTTACAGACAGTATAGACTGCAAAGTCTTTCATTAGTGAATTTCTATAAATAACTTGAATAGCCAATTACTGTGAAATGTTTCAATCCGTTTCTGTTACAGGTATCTGCCCTTCACTACTCGAACACTACCAAACAACTTATTAGTGCTGGCGAGGACAGCACGTTGGTATTCTGGGATATGAGCTATTCTCGCCAGGAGACTCCCGAATGGGTCGAATCCGATCTGTGCCAGCTGTGCGGCAGACCGTTTTTTTGGAACTTACGTGCTATGATGGACCAGCGACAACTAGGCCTGCGCCAGCACCACTGCCGCCATTGTGGTAAAGCCATATGTGAGAAGTGCTCGACAGGCAGGGTCAGCATTCCCATAATGGGTTTCGAATTTCCCGTGAGGGTGTGTGAACCATGTCATAGCTTGCTCAAGAATACAGAGTTAGTATCGTTTTATCAACAGTAAAAATACTAGAGCTTATTTATTTTCGGATAAATTTCTCTTTCTATCGAAAAAACGAAATGGCAATCACTAATTTTGAGAAAAACTGACAATGATTGCGAGATCTTAGGTCAAGCAATGTCAGATTTTCGAGTTAGTAAGGAAATTTATCCAATAAAAAAGTGTTTTTTGGCAAGATGAATCAACGACAATATCCAGGGTGTCCCATTTTAATGGAAACGTGTTCATATTTCGATAAATGCTATCAAAAAACGTTCCATATAAAAATTGTATGAAATGGTGGGGAAATTTCATGCATATATTACTTTGTTCATATGTAATGCCCTTCAAGGTCATTAAGAGGTCAAATCCGATTTTTTCAAATAGCTATATACGATTCTCTTTATTCAATTGTATAACGCGTTCAATTCTACAGAACTTTTTTTTATCTGTTGATAACACGAAAGGGATACCTATATTGATCGAGGAACATCGTGTTAGCCAGCGGTGAAATTTTGAGAGTGAAGGAAGGAAGGAAGGAAGGAAGAATTTTTGTTGTATGCATCAGGTAAGACTCCACTAGGCAAAGAGTTCCACAACTTTGCCGTTCTATTGATGAATGATGCTTGTTATAGCGATGTTCGACAGGTCTCGAGCCTGACAGTGTAGGGGTGACCAGCCTGAGCTTGTCTGGTTTTTCTACTAGTAATCGCTCGTGGTGGCATGATAGATGTTGAGCACCGACCGTGGAAGGATCTATAAAAAAGGCAGAGATCGCCGACCTTTCTACGATGTTCTATAGAAGTCAATGATTTGGTGAGTGTTGTTTCATCGACTAGGCGACTAGCTCTATTTTGAATTGAGTCTGATAGCTTTAGCGTATGTTTTGGGGCTGAGCTCCAAACATGTGAACAGTACTACAGAATAGTTCGAATTTGTGCTTAGTAGATGATGAGCAGTTCCTGGGATGTGAAGTACCTCTTCGCACGGAATAGGAAACCAAGTTTTTGTGAAGCAGTTTTCGCAAAGGACCTCACATGATCGTCCCATGAGAGAGCGCTGTTGGTGGTGACACCCAGCATGGATATTGACGACCTCATAGGAACAGTGATACCCGACATCATGCTGCATTGAACTGTACTAGATCTTCAGGTCCTCATTTCAGAATTCTTGTCAGGTCCTCATCTAAGGCATCCACCTGTCTTCGTTTTGCACCTCTGGCGTTTTTGTTGATATAGGGGCTCTAAAGGAAAGAGCGAAATGAAGTGTACTATCATCCGCAGAGCTATTAACTGGGCCTGAGGTCACATCCAACAAATCATTGATGTGGAGCAAGAACAAAGTTGGTGCCAAGCTCCGAACAACAAACCCACTAGAAGGACCACAAAACAAATATTCTGAAGCTAACATGATTTCCCAGAATTATCATAATATTAGTACCCAATCGTCGCCAGTGTTGTCATATCCAATCATCAAAAAGTGATGAATAGTCCATAATATTCAAAGTCCTTTATGAATTCATGTAGTTCAATGCACAAATATAATAATAACGACGATTATAAATCAGTGCTGATTGATAGAAGATTGCTACATTATTCTGAGACTTAGCAATTTTACTTTCTTTGGGGCTCGAGGACCAGCATGGGTATCATGAATACTTTTTGCTCAACGTTGCAACACCGCAATTTGATATTGACAGTCAACGGCGATTATTGCTTTGTTTGGTATCTGTCATTATTTACGTTTTGATTTATCGATATTATTCAACTTGTGTTCAGTTTTGTGTACTCAGAATTCCTGAGAAACTCAGTTTATTTCCTGTTTTGGTGATTTGATATGATGGTGAGACGTTGTGAGGTGTGTTAAAGACAATTTGAACCGGCGATCAAAACACGTCATTTCATAGGTGAGTTACCATTGTCGTATCAATCGAGATTTTGAAGCATTTTCCCAAATGGAATGGATAAAAATGAATTTAAATTGAATTGATCAGATTATATTGATTATACCCATAGGTCAGCTGCGACAGTGTCGTGTGGTAAAATATGTAGCACTGATGAATGCTTCCTTATTTGTAGTCAAAATATGCGAAGCTGCTGAAAAATCACTGAGAATAATGATGAACTCAATTAATATTTTTGATAAAAAATATAAGGATATTTCTATACTTCTTGTACACACAACAATGAGAAATTTACCGTTGACTGTTAGTCAAACTAACATGGAGAAATATTTCACTGTGAGACTCCATCATGAGGCAAATAAATTGAAAGATTCAACGGAAGTTAGAGTTAGAAGTATGTTAACAAAAACAATCCTATTCAAAAATCAATAAATTATTTGTGTGATTATCCATGGTCGTTTCTCATTTCAGTCCTGTTTTCAATAAGAAACACTGCTATTTGCTACATCTTCACATGATTAATGATTTTATTGTCGATATAACATTTCGTCATAATACTTGTCAACACATATTCATTATCGATTTTCATCTATCTACATGAAATGAAATAATCAGACATCAATTTTTTGCGTCAAAATATATTATTCTGCTCGAGATGAAACCTCCTTCATTTTTGACGATATCGTGAAATGATATAAAAAAGTTTCATCTTCAGATTTGAAAATAACATTCAAATATGCAACCATATCTATTTGCCTTGAAAACAAGTTTTTCACTTTTTTGAAAATTATTTCCACTAGTAGGTACTGAACTTTGAAATCGTAAATATACTTACATGCACTGTCACTGATCGCCAAAGATATAAATGTTCATTATTGAAATTGAACGTTATTTATGATAAAGTATAAGTAGACAACTGTATACTGAATATTATGTATATTGTTTCATATGGCGTTGAGAATTGAACTTTTCTTGTGACGTGGTCATAATAAGTTTATTGATTACAAGCAAGTTACAAAAATCACCATAGGATTGTATGTATTCGAATTTTTCGTAACAATGTGAAGGAAGTATGAAGATATTCATTTTCCCACCAAGAAATGCTGAAAAGTGCTACTGAAATTGTTACGGATTTTCAATTTGGTTTCATCATGAATTAATAATAAATTCGACCCTCTCTGACAACACAGCACTGGTGCTGGGAGAATCAGCTCCTGCTATCCTTGTTTAGACAAAGATAGATACTATAGATGTTGCTTTCAAACAAACTGTATTGCCAGGGGTGTGGATTACTTATCTAGTCTGTTCAATGATCGAAGGTGCCAAGTCAGAGCCTTGTGAACACCAGCATTGATCGTCATTGTATCAGACCAGACCCCGTCTACCACCACGTAGAGTGATCTATCTGCAAGGAAACTCGATAGTAAAAGACACAGTTGGGGCGGCAAACCATATGACGGAAGTTTCGCTAGGAGGCCTCGGTGCTAAACACGGTCAAATTCTTTGGAGATATCCAAGGCTACAGCCAGAGACTTCCCATGTTTCTTGATTGACACCTGCCACTTATGTGTCACATAGGCAAGCAGATCTCCAGTTGACCTCTGGTGACGAAAGCCATATTGCCGGTCGTTGACGATTCTTGAGCTCTCTAGATATCGGATGAGCTCGATGTTGATTGCTTTTTCCGTTACTTCACAGATCACAGATAGTAGTGCAATCGGTCTATGGTTGTTAGGGAGGGATTTCTTGCCCTTCTTTGGAATCGGTTGGATTCTAGCTTTCTTCCAGTTGAAAGAAAATACGCCGAGTTCGTATGAAAGGGTGAACAACCTGCAAAGAACTGGTGTTAGTTCTGGGACACATTTCTTGAGAACAATAGGCGGTATTCCGTGTGGCCCCATAGCCTTCTTGACGTTGAGGCTAAGCAGAATGTGTCCGATTGTGCGTTGCCGGAAGATACTTTCTGGCATGTGGTTATCGATGGTAGAGATTTTGGGAAGTTCCTGGCCTCGTGGATCCAAGGTAGAATTGTCTGCAAACATTTTGGCGAAGGTGTTGTCTGTTTCTTGGGTTGTTGTAGCCAATGAACTTTCATCGTTTGTGAGGAGAGGAAATGAGCTAGAATTGAAATTTCTCCCGCTTGCCTTGGCAAAGGTCCAAAATGAACCATGAGCTTTGATCTTATCTTCGTGTTGTATGCCTCTTCAGACTCATCTATCGTTCGATTGCATGTATTCCTAGCTTCAACATATTCATGCGAAGGCCATCCCAGTCGGCTGAATTGTAATGCCAAACAGTGCGTGGGGTGTGGGACTGGTTCGCGGAGTGATTTAAGGACATTTCGTGGAGATGAGTGCGTGGTTTGAGTTCCCTAGTGGTGCACGGACTTTCACTTGATACGGTTCCGGATTGTTAGTGAGGAATAAGTCGAGGGTATTGGCAAAAAGATTGCTGATATCAGGGATTCCAGTGGGTTCATTTATCAGTTGCTCAAGACCATACGTGATAACGAAAGCCTCAGCCAGACGTCCTGCGTCATTCGTTATGTTTGAGAATTTGAGCCAGGTGGAGTTGTGGACATTGAAATCCCTCATAATGATGATTTCAGCTGCTTGGTGATTCTGTTGGGTGAAATTGAGTTTCAGAAAAAGGAATTCGAAGAGGTCACCAGGAGTTGGTTGGCTTGAGGTTATCGATCTTGAGCCACATACATCGAATTCTTTTGGTTCCAGTTCCTCCTCACTATGGCATGAGAGATCATTTCTGGAAAATACACATATAACTTCTCAGAATCTGAAACGGGTATGGAGCTCATATCCAGGGCAGAGCATGTAGGTCATGTTAGTTGATGAGTTCACTTGCGTCTGAGTTAATGCTAGTATATCTTGTTTCTCAGCCTGTAGATGGTAATGGACATCGTTTATGTTTCTGTTCAGACCTCGGATGTTACAAAGGTTCATTTTCAAATCCATATGTTTTGATGGTGAACCCCCTCGAGCACCTCTCGCCCGGACTATGACTATTTTTCGAAATATGAACACGTTTCCATCAAAATGGGACACCCTGTATAAATGAACAACAATAACAATTAACTTCATTGAAATAACTATTAGAAAGAGCAGTAATTGAGAATACAATTTTTAAAAATTTTTGCTTTTTTGTCGAAATTTCGATATTTTCTTCTGTGATGGTTTCAACACATGTCGAATATTTGTTCGAACATTTCTTTATATCCGAAGATCGCAAGTTACCCACAAGATTTTCGTGATGTTCAGGGTCAATTCATAGATAGGGTTTGATCGATGCAGACGATGAATGTTAATGAATGTTATTTTTATAAGCTGTTGGTCACTTATTCCTGCTTTGGCTGAATGTGTGACTGTACTAGCACGGTTTGAATGATTGGTTATCGTATCTTTTGTGGTGGCAAGGCCAATTCTTGTTGCTGAAATTTTGGTCCAAGAAGAAATCATGTTAATTTCCAGTGGAACATTTTCAGACAATCCTTTAGATCTTTTGTGCTCCAAAAAAGGTTTGGAATTGAAAAAGTCGTTCAGATATTATGTTTTCATTTCTTCTCTTATAATCTTCTCCAATAATCTCACTGGACAAATATTTTCATCAAGATAATTTTTTGTTATCCATTTGTTGTCTGACAATCTTTTTGATCCACCTCGTGTCGTCTTGGAAAATATTGTATTATATTCTATCATTCATCTAGGAGTTCCATCTTGATTTTTCTCTTCTTTGAAACAGTATATTCTGCAGTTCACGGCTTCTCCTCCCCTCCAAGCTGATTCATAAGAAGCTATACGAAAAAATCTATCTTGCAATCCATCTGGTTCAATTATATTCCATAGTTTTGCCATTTTTATCTATTGCTACAAAACCTATCTTCCTTTTACACGGAAGAGCTGCATTTCTTTCCGTTCACTATTTCTCGCTTCACGAGCTTTGTTAAAAGTTATATCGCAGTCGAATTCCAGATTGTTTTCAGAGCACATTCCTTGTAATCTTCTCCATCTCGCTTTTTCATGTTGAAAGCCCAGTCTTTCAATATATCTGTTCCAGTCCTATCCTGTTATGTCCTTTCGTGTTAATTTAAAAATAGTCGTTTGTTCAAGAAAAGCAAAATCTGCTATCCGTGTTTGGCTCACGGTGTATGTTAACATTGTATCCGCGTAAAAAGTCTTTAAGATTTTAAAAATAAGCTGTGTGTGTGTGTGCGCATCAGAGTTCTCCACGCGAGAGTCGATCGAGTACCAAACAAACCACGTTTTTTTTGTCTATATCGAACAAAACTTTGCAATCACCTTTTCCGTCATTCAGACGTAAATAGGAACATTTTTCAAGATAAATATTTCATCCCAACTTCGGGAAACCAGTGCTATCGCGCGTAGTTCCCGAGGGAATACAACCAGCTCCAGAAAGAGAACGCAAGAACGCCGGCCGGCCCGTCACAAGCACCCCCTAACATCACCCCAACAGTGCCCAAGGTAAGATCTTAAAGACTCCGCTCAGCTTCTGTCGACAATCCATTTTTCTCTCCTGAGTCATTTCGAGGTATCAACCTCCTTGAAAGAACATTTAATGGTCCTGTTCGAGCACGGATGGCAGATTCTGAGTCAGTTAATTAAAATTATGGTGATTTAATTGCATTTACATGAAAACAATTTCATATTTTCATAGATTTTCAAATCAGTTACCGGTTTTCAAACAAAAAAAAAATCAAAACAAACGAGCTAGGAGACCTCCAGTTCAAATAATTCTAGATAACATCCAGTTTTGAAGTTACAACACACGAGACCAGTGGTAAGGGACATCGTTCCGTACGTCGACTACAATTCATTCATTTATCTTTCATCGCATATCGGTGCTCTGAAATAGGTTGGAACGCTTGCCTTCCGCGACACCAATCACACCTATCTCAGGTAAATCGTCATTCATTTGGCGCGTCGGTATACCAAGTGGTTCGCGAAAGTTTCTTGCGATTGGCTCGGTGTTGAGTAGAAATAATTTTGAGGGAAGATTCATACCAATTAATCTTCCAATTCAAAATGTCCACAGATAAAGTTAAAAGGGCAAAATTATCTCGTAAGAGTCAAATTAAAAAACTTGAGGAACTTAATGAGGTAGCCACTAAGGCTATCGCTGCGTCAGAGTATGAGGCAATCACTTTGTTCAAAGTTTGGTATGAAAATATTGAAAGCATCAGAGAGGTCATAATGTAGTTGTAGGAGATTTAGTCGATGATAATGAAGCATCGTTTGATGATGAGGATAATATTCGGAAAGGTTTCGAGAGAATGTTCTACGCAATAAAATCATTTTATGCTCGGCTTCCACCTTCAAATCCGGAACCTCAAAGTGACAGTACCCCAAATGTTTCACTCCCAAAACTTCAGTTACCCACTTTAAGTGGTGATACGACCTCATTTCCCTCTTTTATCGACATGTTCGATGCACTCATTGACAAGAATACAAAATCGAGTGATGTCGAAAAATTCAACTATTTGCAAACATCGCTCAAAGGTCCACCTTTGGCTCTAGTCAAAACTTTGCCTCTAACGTCAAATAATTACCGCATTGCTTACGAAATGCTCACTAAACGATATAAAAATTCGCGTTTGATTGCAGCTGCGCATTGGGCTGCTATCGAGAGCACGCCCAAACAGGTGACAATCCTCAAGAATTACGCAATATACTAGACACATTTGCAGAAAACATTGCAGCTTTGAAAGTCCTGAAATTTCCCACAGATCAATGGGATTTTATTTTAGTTCAAATGCTGCTCAAACGAATCGATGTTTCAATCGCTACCAGGTTTGAACTTCATCACAACTCATCTGATTCACCATCCTTCCAAAACTTATTTGATTTTCTTTCACAACACTGTGCGGCATTAGCAAATTTAAATGTCTCTCGTCAAGGCAAATTGAGTCAAAAAAGATCTGAGCCTCAGAGAACATCATTCTCTCCTCGGACCTCAACTTCCTTGTTAGTACAAACCAATCATAACTCCAACCGAGATTCGGATCACAATCTTGTCTGTGTATCCTGTAAATCGAATCACATGCTTTTCAAGTGTCCTGATTTTATTAACAAAACTCCCAATGACCGCTATCAATTCGCCAAAAATCTTCATCTTTGCATTAATTGCTTGAGTAATTCTCACAGTTTCAAAAATTGTAAATCGTCTATCACGTGTCATCGGTGAGGATTACGTCATCATACTTCATTGCATTTTGAAAAAAGAGTTCCCTCTATTGTTGTAACTTCGGATCATGTTTCAACCACTTCTACTATAAGGCCCGTTACGGAATCTTCGAACTCTCAACGTTCTTCTCAGAATGCTCCCCCCATGGCGTCAACGCTTCTTCTGACGCTCGGGTCCTGCTGTCAACGGCTCGTGTTGAAATTCTCGACTGTAAGGGTAACTATCAACCCTTCCGGTGCTTGTTAGACAGCGGAAGCATGACGTCATTTCTCACAAAGAAATGTCTAAGTCGCCTTGGTTTAACTTCCACTAATTTCTCTTTACAACTCAATGGCCTAGGCTCCATGAATACTTTAACTAACCAAGGAGGAGTAACTATTTCAATTCGTTCCCTTCGAAAATCGCCGACTGTGTTGAACGTTGATGTAGTTGTTCTTCCCAAAATTTGTGACGAGTTGCCTTCCACCGCTCTCTCAAATACTTTTTCATATCTTGATAATCTCACTTTGGCAGATGAAAACTTTTATAGTCCAGGAAACATTGATCTGTTATTAGGTGCAGATGTTTTTTCAAAAGTTTTATTGAATGGTCGTATTTCCGGAGCTGATGGAGAGCCTGATGCTATCAACACAATTTTTGGCTACGTCTTGATGGGGAAAATCGCCTCACCACGGCCTTCTTCGGTTGTTTCACTTTTCTGTATTCTCAGCAGCTTTTCGACCTTAGAAGAATGTGTGAGAAAATTCTGGGAAATCGAATCTGTCCCTGAAATACAATCCATCTCCCCTGATGATGAAGCCTGCGAGAGGCATTTCCTGGAAACATTCCAACTAGGTGACGTTAGACGATTCACCGTTCACTACCCTTTTCGCAACCCTAAACCATCCTTTCCTGGAATTCGAAATCTTGCCCTTAATCGTTTCCTATCTCTTGAAAATCGACTGCAGAAAATTCCTGAAATCTATGACCAATATAGAGCCTTTATGAGAGAGTACATCGACCTAAATCATATGGAGCTTGTTTCCGAACCTTCAACCTCTCATAACACCTTTTACATACCCCATCATTGTGTTCTCCGGCCCGAGAGCGCTACTACCAAGTTAAGAGTCGTTTTTAATGGCTCTGCTAAACTTCCCAATCAAACTTCACTCAATGAAAACCTATTCATCGGTCCTAAGTTACAACGTGACATTGTAACCATTCTCCTTAATTTTCGTTTTCACTCGTATGTTTTCACTGCTGACATCAAGATGATGTACAGACAAATCAATATAATTCCTATTCAGAGAGATTATCAAAGGATCCTGTGGAGGTTTTCTCCTCAAGAACCCGTTAAAGATTATCGTCTCAATACGATAACATATGGTCTATCTCCTTCTCCCTTTTTGGCGATACGAACTCTGTTGCAGCTGGCCAAGGACGAGAGAAACCAATTTCCGCTCGCAGCTGAAGCCTTGGAAAACGACACTTTTGTCGATGATATTGTTAGCGGAAGCTCTTCTCTTGAATCTGTAATGTCTCTACAAAATCAATTAATTCAATTACTTAAAGGAGCATGGCTCGAATTGCGAAAATGGGCAAGCAATGACGTTTCCGTTCTAACCCATTTACCACTCTCTTTTCGAGCGATCGATCCAATTTCTTTCGAATCATCACCTGAAAGTTCCCACAAAGTCTTGGGCCTTCAGTGGAACCCTTCTTCAGACTGTTTCAGATTCCTTCTTCAGTCTGATGAAAAACCGTGTACAAAACGCAATATTCTTTCAAATGTTGCCCGCATCTTCGACCACATTTTGAATCTTGTGAAATTCACTGCTTTAGTGACGCAAGTGAGAAAGGTTACTGTGCTGTTCTCTATTTTGTCTTCACCTCATCTTCTGGTGAAATATCTACACACTTTGTCTGTGCAAAATCCAAGGTTGCACCGCTTAAAAGGATTTCACTTCCCAAACTAGAACTTTGTGCGGCTGTTCTAGCTGTTCGGCTAGTTTCATACATTCGGCGAGCCTATGTGGCTAAACTCACATTCACTCGAACGTGCTGCTGGTCAGACTCCACAATTACCCTATATTGGTTGAAATCACCTCTTTATCGATGGAAAACCTTTGTAAGCAACCGAGTCGCTTCAATTCAAGCTGAAGTTTCACCGGATTGCTGGTATCATGTAGCTTCTGCTAACAATCCTGCAGACTATGGATCGCGAGGTCTTCTTCCTCTGGAGCTTGTTCATTTTTCCTCATGGTGGGCGGGACCTCCCTTTCTTTCTTCGAATGATCGATTTCCAGCCTCAACCGTTGATTTGTTTTCCGTCGAAGCACTTGAGGAGGAAAGACGCTTGACACTCACAGTAACCATGTGTGAAACTCATATTTTAGATGATATTCTGAGCAATCACTCATCTCTTTCCACTTGCCTGAGAATATTATGCTACATTCGTCGGTTTATAGTTTACGTTCGACAAAAAACATGTCCATCAGGTTGGTTAACTTCGCATGGATTGAATGAAGCCCTGATGGTTTTTGTAAAACACTCTCAGTCTGTACACTTTTCTAATAAAATCACAGCGATTCGCTTAGAAAAACCCCTTCCTAAGGCAATGAAAAGGTAATCGCCATTTCTCGATCCTGAAGGAATTCTGAGAGTCGGTGGCAGACTCCAACATGCGCCCCTTCCCTATAATCGAAAATTTCCAGCTCTTCTTCCGCAGACTAGTATGCTCACCGATCTAATCATCGAAAATATCCACGTAAAATATCTCCACGCCGGAATTCAGACTGTTCAATATCTTATTGCTCAACAGTTCTGGATTCCGTGTTTCAAGCGTTCAGTACGCCACATTCTTACGAAATGTGTCCGATGTTTCCGCACCAAGCCGATCGCACTCCAACCTCCCATGGGTGATCTACCTGCTTTGCCACCAAAGCTATTCATGTGGAATTGGCCTCAGATTTGACATCTGATGCATTCCTTGCTGCATTACGTCGCTTTCTTGCTCGGCGAGGACATTGTCAGGCAATCTACAGCGACGGCGCCACAAATTTTCGTGGAGCTTATCGCCAATTGAATAGTTGTTTATCTGATGCCACTTCTCGAGAGGCTATCACTTTCAACCGCATTCCCAGTGCCGCTCCAAACTTTGGAGGGTTATGGGAAGCAGGCATTAAGTCTGTCAAGTCTCACCTCGTAAGGGTAGTTGGCAATCAGGTGCTCACTTATGAACAGTTGGAAACTGTGGTAATTCAAATTGAGGCCCTCCTTAACTCTCGTCCCCTCACTCCTTTCAGCAATGATCCTAACGATTTCACTGCGTTAACGCCCGGTCATTTTCTCACCATGAGTCCGTTGACCGCTCCCCCCGAAACTGATTTAAAATTAATTCCCGTTAACCGCCTTTCGCGCTGGCAACTCCTTACTCGCATGCATCAAGATTTTTGGACTCAGTGGTCAAAAGAGTATCTTAATACTTTACAACAAAAAACGAAATGGTTGAGTATTCCTTCGGCTTCCATAGCGAAAGGATCTTTAGTCATCATCAAAACTGAAAATATTCCTCCCTTGAAGTGGAATTTAGGGCGAATCGTTGAGACATTTCCGGGCCCCGATGGCTATGTGCGAGTTGCCACCGTAAAAACGTCAAATGGTACAATTTTAAAGAGACCAGTTTCGAAACTGTGTCCATTACCTCTGGAGTCAGCTCCTGAACAATCTTCATAAAATTCTTCGCATTTTAGGTGGGCGGTAATGTTCCAGTCCTATCCTGTTATGTCCTTTCGTGTTAATTCAAAAATAGTCGTTTGTTCAAGAAAAGCAAAATCTGCTATCCGTGTTTGGCTCACGGTGTATGTTAACATTGTATCCGCGTAAAAAGTCTTTAAGATTTTAAAAATAAGCTGTGTGTGTGTGTGCGCATCAGAGTTCTCCACGCGAGAGTCGATCGAGTACCAAACAAACCACGTTTTTTTTGTCTATATCGAACAAAACTTTGCAATCACCTTTTCCGTCATTCAGACGTAAATAGGAACATTTTTCCATCCATTTTTCTCTCCTGAGTCATTTCGAGGTATCAACCCCCTTGAAAGAACAATATCTGCTATATGTTGTACCGGTGTTTCTTCTTCCAATTCGTGATTTCTGTCTCCAAATCGACTATTTCGTGTTTTTTGTAGTTTGCGGATTCTTCTATATTTTTCATGAAATTTTCCCAAAACGCATCATCTTGCGAATTTCTTGGTGAATAAATCCTAAAAATCACACTTAAAACGACATAAATTGAAGTTACGGGCGCACACTAGATGGAGTATGGAGGTATCGAGAAAGATGGTTTTTTTTATGGATAATAATCTATATCTTCGATAATTTCAATTATATCGATGATGTAGGAGATGTAGCCGTTCAGCGAGTTATATATTTATTTGTCAATAATCAATCTATTATTCAACTTTGAAAGATAGGTTTTCAATAGTTTTTCCAATTCAAAATGGGACAGGTGTCACGCCACAGAGTCTGAATTTATACTAACTATTCAATTAGTTCTATACAAATACTGTTTTCAATAGTTTTTCCAATTCAAAATGGGACAGGTGTCACGCCACAGAGTCTGAATTCATACTAACTATTCAATTAGTTCTATACAAATACTGTTAGAAAAAATTTTGGATAGGCAATATTATTATTTTGATTTTTTTTCAAATATCCCGAAAATTGATACAGGAAAATTTGTGCAGCACGTTGCTATCCTCCTCATAAAACGTCGCTGGGAATTTATAACGCCTCCAATCTTCCTATATCCTAGCCAATTCCTGCTAGGTCCCATCAGTCATGCTTCTAAAACTCATTTTTTCCAGTACCTGTCACCTTCCAAAGCAACCTCAATTACCCTAAACTGATTGAGGTCAAGTAACCACTTTGTTGAATTGATTAAAATGATTTTTTTGTATGATGATATTTACAAGTCTTCACAATTGTTTCAGGAGGTCATCTTTAGCTACATTTCATGATGCCAAGCACAGTGTAGTAACCATGAGCGTAGATGAGACAAGTAGGCGAATTGTTACTGTTGGTCAAGATCGTATGATGAAAATATGGGATATAACTGCATTACTCTGAACTGTAAAATAGTATGAACTAAAATGTGATTGAACAAAAATCTGTTCATTGAAAATATTATGTGCTATAATTTGTTGATACTGCATATTAAATTTACTGTAAAAATTACGTTGAAAATATATATTTATTGAAAGCAATATTATGAATAGCACTGGATCGAATCGCCTGTTTACATTTATCTTCCGAATATAATAAGTTCTACTGCTATGATCATTGTGTTCATTATCACATTTTTCACGTGTCATATCTATAATTTCTGTAAGGGGTTTTGACTCAATATTCTCAAGGATTCCTTCGGTTCTGACCATTATTCATCCATCTTGAGAAACGAGAGAGAGCATTTGCGTAAAACTTTCACGAAGATATGTGAAAATCTATCGCTTATTTCGATTAGATGACAGTATGAAAGACTTGATGTTTGCTGATGAAGTGGAAGAAACTGTACTTGAAGAAGTGCTGGATTCCATAGAATACTACAGGGGTGGACTAATCGCATATCGTTCAAAATATGATATTTTCATGAGAGAGGTGAAGGAGAAGGATAATGAAGACAGCCTTATTTATCAATCACCGTGATTCTGCTTCTGCAAGAAAGTATAATCTCCCAGAATTGGAATTAAAAAAAATCGATGGAAGAACTGAATACGATTTTGGGGACAGTTTCAGAAAAAAAAACATGATGATACGGAAATAGCCGAATACAAATTTCAATTCCTTATTCAAGCTACAGTAGAAGGATCAGCAGCCCGAGATTTGGTAGAGAGTTTTCCTCCCTCTGCAGCCAACTATAAAAAAGCAATTGACCAGTTGAAAGCCAGATTCGCCAGGGATGAATACTCAATTGAGGTATATGTACGAGAGCTTCTCAACTCAGTTTTGAAGCGAAATAGGTATGAAAAATTGAACAAGTATGTCTAGTGAGAAATATGCAGCGATGCTGTTTCCTCTTGTAGAATCTGCTTTACCACAGGATGTACTAAAAATATGGGAAAGGCATCGCAGTAAGAATATTCAAGATAGACATCCAAGTGATTATTCGAAAATGTTATTGAATTTTCTAAGAGATGAAGTGGAATCGGAAGAGAGAATACACTTAGTTCGAGCAAGTTTCACTAGTGATTAGGATGAGCAACCACTATGGTCATCAAATATAGATACACGTACCAACAATGGTAGGATACAGGATGAACAGAAATTATAAATACTGCCGCTGCACTTCACACTTCAGATCAAAGAGGAACTGGTAAGACGTCTTTCAATTGTATTTTTTGCGATAATTCTACACGCGCTACACAAGATTGCTTGAGAGCTCAAATCTAGATATAGATCAGAAAGGAGCCATGATGATGATAAAAGACGCTGTTTTTCTTGCCTCAAATCGAATCATACGAATAGAACATGCAGATCTTTCGTTAAATGTTTGATTCATCTTGAAAAGCATCTTACAATTATGTGTCTAGATTTGATCAATAAAAATAAAGAAGAGGAGAAAACAGTAGAAAGTAATTTGGTAACTACTACTACTCCTAAAACTCTTACTACTACAAACCGTAATTGCCAAAATTGTAAATGTGACCAAATCAAACATATTGAGAATATTAACTGATTCAGGTTCCCAAAGATATAGCCACACAATGTATTCGAGAATTGAATCTTGTAAAAATTGATGAAGAAATAACAATACAAGTGACTTCTTTTTTTTGACACTTTTCAGTGTCAAAATCGAAAACATTGAAAAAATTTTACGAAGAGAAAAATATTTCAATTGTGTTGAGAACGGGAGCAGATTCGTTCACGAAACGTCCACCAAGATGAGTAGAGGTTTTATTCTTATTGAATATATTTGTTTTTCCAAATTTTTTCAAAAACAAGGTGTCACTGACCAATAGAGAATTTCTCTTTCAGGTATCTAAAGGTTTAATTTCAAGCGCAGTGACATTTTGGGACAGATCCTAAATCTGTCCTTACTACAAATATATTGCAATAATTTTTAATAACTTCTACTCTATTTTTTAGAAACGAGGAGAGAAAATCCCATTGAAATCTGAAAAATGAATGTACCACCTCCTCGAAGAACTTACAGACAGTAAACCACAATAAGGTCGAATATTGTACCGATAGTGTGAACATTCATCTCAGCGGGAGTGGGGAAATCCGGCGTCTCTAGGTCTAGCCACGTATAGTAGCAACAGAACATTTTCAGTGTGTAGGAGGATTCAAGAGTGTATATCTTGCTATCCAGAGTTACTCGAATCAAACACGTAAAATGTCAGCTGGCCCCACAGCGAATGCCGTAACTCGAGAGTTGCTCTAGGAATCACTTCAAAAGCTAATTGTTGAAACTGCTAAACAAAATAACCAACTGCACGAAGATTTGAGACAAGACTTGAAGAAATATAAAGAAGATCTCGGAAAGAAAATAACGTCCTTAGAGGAAGAAAATCACAGTCTCAAATCTCAGATTGTAGAGCTGAAGGAAAAAGTGCAATCTGTTGAGCGCAGACCAAAAAATACAACCTGATTATTTATGGTCTCTAGGGCGATACACCTGATGAGAGCCTATCAGCTGTACTATCAACTTTCAATAACGTACTGAAAGTGAACTGTGATCCTAGAGATCTAAGAGACGTGTACCGAATAGGCTCTGCTGGGCAAGACGGCAAACCAAGACCAGTAGTAGTTGAAGTCTTACGTTACCATACGAAACAATATGTGCTGAACAATTTGAGCAAATTGAAAGATACTGATATTTTCATTGCCAATGATTACACCAACGAAGATTACCAGGAAAAGAAATATCTAGCCGATCAACTAAAAATTGCGAAGAGGACAGATGCACAAGCCGAAATTGAGAAAGGAAAACTACTTTATAAAAACAAGAAATACACGGCACAAGATTTGAAACAGGATCCACTCGTGTTCAACACTTCCTCTGCTACCATCATCGGAGAGACAGGGAAGGAATCGGAGAAGAAAAAGCGCGGACGTTCGAAATCTGATGAAGCAGGAGATAACGTACCGATAAGATCATCTAGCCGCTCCACTAAGAAGAAATAATCATCACCAATCACATTCATTTCTGTTAGTTTTGTTTTTTGATCGATATAAATCCTCAATTCATTTTCGTATTCTCATGATCTTCTCATACTATAGTCAATATAGTCATAATAGTCAGTAAACGAGACTTCTTCATTGTACCCCTAGATTTTTTTTACGTATACAAAATGTTGGATTTTAGTATATGTCATATAAATGCCAGGTCGATTACAAACTCCTTTCACGAATTCAGCAGAGCAGTATTTCAGAGATATGATTGCATAGCGGTGACCGAAACATGGTTCACTAGGGATATTGTAAATACAAGTGTTCTATTAGCAGGGTATGCATTACACAGACGAGATAGAGCGGTGGGACGTGGAGGAGGCTTGGCAATTTATATCAAATTAAAATTTAAAGCTAAGATATTGACCAATATAAATACTCGAGACTCGGAACAGCTTTGGATCAACTTTAAGTCAAAATTCTCATAAATACGCAGTTGGAGTGACTTATAGGCCACCTAATTTTCAAGTGAATGAATATCTCACAGCTTTAGATAACTCCCTGGCAGTCATTGTCCCGCAATTCGAAAATGTGATATGTACAGGTGACCTTAATAATGATTTCTGGGATCCTACAAACAAACCATGTAGGGAGTTAACTAATTCACTAGATACCTATGACATGAAACAAGTTATAAACCAACCTACTCGGTTTGGGCCAACCAGTATCAAAACTTTGGATCTGATAATCTGCTCCAACAATTTGAAACACCATAACATAAAAACAGTTGATTGCTCCTCATTCAGCGACCATCTACTTGTCACTTGTGAGATATCCATAAACAGAGTTAAAACTGAACCGTTTTTACATAAATACAGGTGGTTCAAAAACTTTATCTATAATAATTTCTATCAAGATCTGATCAATACTTGGATCAAATATTTCAAACGGGTAAAATCAATGAAAAAGTTGAAATTCTTTGTAATGGTATCACACAAAATTTTAATATACATGCGCCGGTGAAAACAGTCAGGATCACAAAGAAAAAAGCTCCTTGGTTAACAGATAATCTCAAACTACTAATGTCTTTACGAGACAAAGCACTTGCGATATTTAAGAGATCAAAGCTCCATCAACACTAGTATTATTACAAAGAATTGAGAAATTTAACAAATAGAACTCTGAAACTAGAACAACGTGCATATCTGGAACATGAAGTGAGACTAAATGCGAATAACTTATGGAAGGTGTCTCGCAAACTTGGCATACGACAGGAGAATCACAATTCAATACCGGATCACCTCAATGATGTGAATCAGATCAATAATTTTTTTGTGAATGTCTCTAGTGCCAGCTCAAATCTTGATGTTGATACAGTGAGATACTTTGCTCAAAATAGATCTGATAATACACCAGACTTCTCGTTCAGGCTTACTAACGACGAGGAAATTTATAAACATATCATAGCAATAAAATCAAATGCCGTAGGCGCGGACGAGATCAATATTAAAATGATATTATACAGTTGCCCCTTCATAATCCCCTATCTCACACATATATATTCAATCACTGTTTGGGATCGGGAGAGTTTCCAACTTCATGGAACTATGATACGAGTACGCTTAGTACAAGTAGTTAAATCAAATTCAAAACTCAAAGAATTGAAAACATATCATTGGAGACAGATCAAGGCGAACTTCCACATAAAAATTCATTATCTACCGCTAGTCGACCATCGAAAAAGAAGAAACTGAATAAGTTAGATTCTGCTAGCTCCTCAAGTATCATCCTTCACGAAAGAAGAACACGTCAGTAGAGTATAACAGCAGCCAAAAAAAACAGTCTTGTATTATTCATTTATTTTTCTCAAATATTCAGATATATCGCTTATACCTTCTAAGTATTAATTCGATCATATTACTTATGAAATGTTTTGTTTTTGTCATATCAATGTTAGATCACTCACATCCAACTTCGCAAGTTTCAGACATTTATTTCTTGATATCTTTTCGAAAGCTTTCGAGATTGCACACAAAATGCTTATTGGGCGAAGGTCACCCATATTTTCTGCATTAGAAACTTTCACAAGTGGAAGAATATGCGAACGTTACTGGATAAACATTTTTCGGTATGCAGTAATTGAATAGATGGGATATATGAGGCAATATCAGGGGACAGCAATGTAGTAACATTTGAATACTTACCTTGTCATGTCCAACAGCGTTTGATTTTATACTTAGTATAGTCTTATATACTTCATGATCATTAGTTTCGTGAAAAGAGAAATTATTATGATTATTTACCGTATTACCAGAAAAGAAACGGATCGTTCCATCATCAGGTACAGAGTCATTATTTGATACACTTCCGAAGAAATTGTTGATTTCCTCAGCATTCATCAGGTGCTCTGGGATGGAATTTCGTGATTTTTTGTTGTGAACGTTCATATCAGCCAGTTCTTTCCACAATTGCCTGCTTCTTTTCAAACGATAATCTAGGTACGTCCTTTTTTCGAGATTTACGGTTCGGTTTGTAAGATTTCTTATGTCTTTATAATAATTCCAATGATGTGGAGCCTTTGTTCTTTTAAATCTCGTGAGAGCTTTGTCTCTAAGTTTGAACATGAGCTTCAAATTGTCCGATATCCAAGGTGCTTTTTTCTTAGTAATTTCAACGGTTTTTATAGGCGAATGTTCATCAAAGAGTTCGAGAACCAAATTAGTGAACAGAACTACTTTATCATCAATATTATCTGGCACGTAAATGGTATCAAAATTGATGGCACGCAAATCTGCGAGAAATGATTCCTTGTTAAATTTCCTGAAATCTCTGAAAGTGTATATGAAATTATCGTTTAATGTTTTTATCAAACCTACTTTGCACGATACGAGAAAATGATCTGAAAAAGAGGAACAATCAAGCGTAGTACAGTCAGTTACACTCAGTGTTTCTGAACAAATTATGAGATCTATTATTTTGCAGCTAGTTGAAGAATATCGAGTATGCTGATCCACAATTCGATTCAGGCCAAAAGAAGCAATTATTTCATTCAGCTGAACACAAGAGCTGTTTGTAGGATCTACGCAGTCAATATTAAGATCTCCTGCGCAAATTATATTTTCGAATCTAGGACAGATAACGCTCTGTTGATGCTTTGATCCTGAGGACTTAGATCATCAACTACGTACCAGTTCTTGTTTTTTAATTTATGGAGATTCTTCAGGATTTCAGCTTTCTTCAGATATGAGACCAGTTCAACTCTCAATACTTTTTCATTATTCGTTTTACCAGGAAAAAAATATATATTGTTGATTTCTTTCAAATCCAGATCGATTTCCAAGGTATCTCTGAACTGGTAGAGACCTTCAAGCGGAGTAGCAGACTGCAACCCAAAAACAAGAATGTTGTTCCTTCGTGATCTGCTATCTAACTGGGAGATTCTCTCTTTTAGTTTGGTATTTTCTTCCTCGAGAGATACTATTTTATTTTTTGCTGCCAAAAGTTCAGATTTAATTTCGGACAACATTTCTTGTGTTTCATCTGACTTTGCATCCAGGTTCCGTAATATCTTGTGTAGATCAATCACGGTTACTCCCGCGCAGTCACTCGGTGGCATTTTATGTACCCAATCGACCGTACTAATAGACAAATGGTTCAGAATGTTTTGTGAAGGCTACGGATAGTTTAGTTTTTTGGGATTCGTTTTTACTCGTATTCCGTATATTGTGGAAAATACTATTCTGCTGGATTACACACTCACAACTACTTTTGTTTAGCAGGGATAGTCATAAAAGACTTACCAACTCTAACACAGAAGTTTTGTGAAAACCAGATATTTTTTCGATAACTATAACCAAAGATATACGATATTTCACAGGAGCTCACTTAAAATGTAGATTTTTCCGGTATTCGTTTGAAAGGCAGCATTTATTATAGATTTCGCAGGTATATAGAGATTAATTTCACGTTTGATTCGCAAGTTTGGAAAATAAGCTCGAATAAAATTTATCACTGCTCACAAAAAATAGATCTCGAGACTTTGTTTGAAAAATATGATCCACTTTAGTCAATTCTTTGGGCAGATATTCATAGAGTTTTTCAGATTGTATTTTTTCTTTCAGTTGTTCACTATGCATTTTCACATTTCGGCTGCCGATATCGTTTTTCTACCCTAGATCTTCGGAAATTACATACATTCGATGGTTGCGAAATTCCGGACTGTAAGCCAAGAACATTACATCAGGTCGATTCACTTCACACAAGTTGTGTAGTAGTAGTAGTAGTAGATGATAAGGGTATGATTTTTGTAACCATTTGGTACTCTTCCACTGCCAATGTACTTATTATTATTCAATGTAATAATTATTATTATTATTATACATACAATGCTATGAAGGTGATTTCTTGCCAAACAAGATTGTAATATCTGGATTGATGCGACTGGGAAGGGGAATGAATATCTCACAGCTTTAGATAACTCCCTGGCAGTCATTGTCCCGCAATTCGAAAATGTGATATGTACAGGTGACCTTAATAATGATTTCTGGGATCCTACAAACAAACCATGTAGGGAGTTAACTAATTCACTAGATACCTATGACATGAAACAAGTTATAAACCAACCTACTCGGTTTGGGCCAACCAGTATCAAAACTTTGGATCTCATAATCTGCTCCAACAATTTGAAACACCATAACATAAAAACAGTTGATTGCTCCTCATTTAGCGACCATCTACTTGTCACTTGTGAGATATCCATAAACAGAGTTAAAACTGAACCGTTTTTACATAAATACAGGTGGTTCAAAAACTTTATCTATAATAATTTCTATCAAGATCTGATCAATACTTGGATCGAATATTTCAAACAGGTAAAATCAATGAAAAAGTTGAAATTCTTTGTAATGGTATCACACAAAATTTTAATATACATGCGCCGGTGAAAACAGTCAGGATCACAAAGAAAAAAGCTCCTTGGTTAACAGATAATCTCAAACTACTAATGTCTTTACGAGACAAAGCACTTGCGATATTTAAGAGATCAAAGCTCCATCAACACTAGTATTATTACAAAGAATTGAGAAATTTAACAAATAGAACTCTGAAACTAGAACAACGTGCATATCTGGAACATGAAGTGAGACTAAATGCGAATAACTTATGGAAGGTGTCTCGCAAACTTGGCATACGACAGGAGAATCACAATTCAATACCGGATCACCTCAATGATGTGAATCAGATCAATAATTTTTTTGTGAATGTCTCTAGTGCCAGCTCAAATCTTGATGTTGATACAGTGAGATACTTTGCTCAAAATAGATCTGATAATACACCAGACTTCTCGTTCAGGCTTACTAACGACGAGGAAATTTATAAACATATCATAGCAATAAAATCAAATGCCGTAGGCGCGGACGAGATCAATATTAAAATGATATTATACAGTTGCCCCTTCATAATCCCCTATCTCACACATATATATTCAATCACTGTTTGGGATCGGGAGAGTTTCCAACTTCATGGAACTATGATACGAGTACGCTTAGTACAAGTAGTTAAATCAAATTCAAAACTCAAAGAATTGAAAACATATCATTGGAGAAAGATCAAGGCGAACTTCCACATAAAAATTCATTATCTACCGCTAGTCGACCATCGAAAAAGAAGAAACTGAATAAGTTAGATTCTGCTAGCTCCTCAAGTATCATCCTTCACGAAAGAAGAACACGTCAGTAGAGTATAACAGCAGCCAAAAAAAACAGTCTTGTATTATTCATTTATTTTTCTCAAATATTCAGATATATCGCTTATACCTTCTAAGTATTAATTCGATCATATTACTTATGAAATGTTTTGTTTTTGTCATATCAATGTTAGATCACTCACATCCAACTTCGCAAGTTTCAGACATTTATTTCTTGATATCTTTTCGAAAGCTTTCGAGATTGCACACAAAATGCTTATTGGGCGAAGGTCACCCATATTTTCTGCATTAGAAACTTTCGCAAGTGGAAGAATATGCGAACGTTACTGGATAAACATTTTTCGGTATGCAGTAATTGAATAGATGGGATATATGAGGCAATATCAGGGGACAGCAATGTAGTAACATTTGAATACTTACCTTGTCATGTCCAACAGCGTTTGATTTTATACTTAGTATAGTCTTATATACTTCATGATCATTAGTTTCGTGAAAAGAGAAATTATTATGATTATTTACCGTATTACCAGAAAAGAAACGGATCGTTCCATCATCAGGTACAGAGTCATTATTTGATACACTTCCGAAGAAATTGTTGATTTCCTCAGCATTCATCAGGTGCTCTGGGATGGAATTTCGTGATTTTTTGTTGTGAACGTTCATATCAGCCAGTTCTTTCCACAATTGCCTGCTTCTTTTCAAACGATAATCTAGGTACGTCCTTTTTTCGAGATTTACGGTTCGGTTTGTAAGATTTCTTATGTCTTTATAATAATTCCAATGATGTGGAGCCTTTGTTCTTTTAAATCTCGTGAGAGCTTTGTCTCTAAGTTTGAACATGAGCTTCAAATTGTCCGATATCCAAGGTGCTTTTTTCTTAGTAATTTCAACGGTTTTTATAGGCGAATGTTCATCAAAGAGTTCGAGAACCAAATTAGTGAACAGAACTACTTTATCATCAATATTATCTGGCACGTAAATGGTATCAAAATTGATGGCACGCAAATCTGCGAGAAATGATTCCTTGTTAAATTTCCTGAAATCTCTGAAAGTGTATATGAAATTATCGTTTAATGTTTTTATCAAACCTACTTTGCACGATACGAGAAAATGATCTGAAAAAGAGGAACAATCAAGCGTAGTACAGTCAGTTACACTCAGTGTTTCTGAACAAATTATGAGATCTATTATTTTGCAGCTAGTTGAAGAATATCGAGTATGCTGATCCACAATTCGATTCAGGCCAAAAGAAGCAATTATTTCATTCAGCTGAACACAAGAGCTGTTTGTAGGATCTACGCAGTCAATATTAAGATCTCCTGCGCAAATTATATTTTCGAATCTAGGACAGATAACGCTCTGTTAATGCTTTGATCCTGAGGACTTAGATCATCAACTACGTACCAGTTCTTGTTTTTTAATTTATGGAGATTCTTCAGGATTTCAGCTTTCTTCAGATATGAGACCAGTTCAACTCTCAATACTTTTTCATTATTCGTTTTACCAGGAAAAAAATATATATTGTTGATTTCTTTCAAATCCAGATCGATTTCCAAGGTATCTCTGAACTGGTAGAGACCTTCAAGCGGAGTAGCAGACTGCAACCCAAAAACAAGAATGTTGTTCCTTCGTGATCTGCTATCTAACTGGGAGATTCTCTCTTTTAGTTTGGTATTTTCTTCCTCGAGAGATACTATTTTATTTTTTGCTGCCAAAAGTTCAGATTTAATTTCGGACAACATTTCTTGTGTTTCATCTGACTTTGCATCCAGGTTCCGTAATATCTTGTGTAGATCAATCACGGTTACTCCCGCGCAGTCACTCGGTGGCATTTTATGTACCCAATCGACCGTACTAATAGACAAATGGTTCAGAATGTTTTGTGAAGGCTACGGATAGTTTAGTTTTTTGGGATTCGTTTTTACTCGTATTCCGTATATTGTGGAAAATACTATTCTGCTGGATTACACACTCACAACTACTTTTGTTTAGCAGGGATAGTCATAAAAGACTTACCAACTCTAACACAGAAGTTTTGTGAAAACCAGATATTTTTTCGATAACTATAACCAAAGATATACGATATTTCACAGGAGCTCACTTAAAATGTAGATTTTTTCGGTATTCGTTTGAAAGGCAGCATTTATTATACAGTGTGTAAAAGCCAAATGGAATAAATTCATTATTTCGGTTACTGTACATATTTATAAAAAATCCCGAAACACGTCAAATTTAAATTATAACTTGACATTCTTTAACGTGAAAATGCAACCCCTACCTTCAACCCCCTTAGAATGACAGGTACAACCCCCAATTTTTTAAATGGGAAGTATAGGCTTGTGATATATCATTTGAAAGGTCTCTTCATTCTCTATTCAAAAATGTTATTGTTTTTAAATTTAATGCAAAAATTAACATAAAAAAAATTAATATCATGTTGTTACCGAAATTCGCTACAATACAATCAAAAACTAAAATGTAATGCAAAACGTAATAAAATGTAGAACACGAAAAAGAACTATGAATGTTAATGAAGTAGATGTTCAAAATGTTCTCCGCGAACGTCTTGGCAACATCCTAATCTCAAATAAAACTGTCTTCTAACATTATTTAACATATCAGGCGTGATCGACCTAATCGCAAGCGTTATTCGTTCTTTTAAGTCATTTAAATCAGAAGGTTTAGTTTTGTACACATGGCTCTTCACATATCCCCATAAAAAGAAATCTAATAATGTAAGATCAGGTGATCGCGCTGGCCATTCAATCGATCCTCGCCTCCCTATCCACCGATTGGGAAATATTGTATCGAGGTACTGCCGGACATTAAGTTGGTAATGTGGTGGTGCTCCATCCTGCTGAAACCATATCGTATTCGCTGGAACTTGAGGATTACCTGGATCAGGATATAAATTTGCCAACGTTGGAATGACATCATTTTGAAGTAGTGCCAAATAATTGTTGCCATTCAAGTTGCCCTCAATAAAAAAGGGACCAATTATATTGTTCCCTACAATCCCTGCCCAAACATTAACCTTTTGAGGGTATTGAGTGTGTTCTTCTCTCATCCAGTGAGGATTTTCCGTGGACCAGTAGCGGCAATTTTGCCGATTAGCATGACCGTTAAGTAAAAAAGTACACTCATCAGAAAACATAACGTCTTCTAATTGGATAATATTGTTATCCAACATGTCCATCATTTGCTCACAAAAAGAAGTTCTCCTATCAAAATCGTCTTCCATGAGCTCCTGAGTAGGTATCATCTTATACGGATGCAATTTATTTTCTTTTAATATGTTTGCTATCGATGTATGGCTAGCATTGAATGTAGTGGATGCCTGTCTACTCGATGTATGTGGGTTTTCCTGAAACTCAAGCAACACATCTAATTTGAGTTCATCACTCAGTGCATTAGCAGCTGCTTTTTTTATCTGCCTTACATGACCAAACTCGCGAAACTGCTTTTCTATTTTACTTATTGTTCCTTGGGATATAGGCGGTAAATTAGGAAATTTCTCATGAAATAGGCGAGTTACTTCCCGTTGTGTTCGGATGTTATCTCCGTAACCAATCATTTGTAAAACTGTTATTTTATGCATTTCCGTTAATCTAACCATTTTTCAGAATTGAAATGAACAAACTCTATACTCAAATTACAACAATGACAACTTAAATAAAACAATTTACTACTGCTTGTTAAAATAGCGTTGCCACGGAAATTCTTTAAAGTTTTTTAATGGTTACCATCTAAAAACCACATTGCTACGGTTTTTGTTCACTTTCTCATTATCAAGACCTGAACGGGAAATAAGTTGTAAGTAATATTGTAATAAGTTCCGAGTATATTTTAGCGAATTTCGGTAACAACATGATATTAATTTTTTTATGTTAATTTTTGCATTAAATTTAAAAACAATAACATTTTTGAATAGAGAATGAAGAGACCTTTCAAATGATATATCACAAGCCTATACTTCCCATTTAAAAAATTGGGGGTTGTACCTGTCATTCTAAGGGGGTTGAAGGTAGGGGTTGCATTTTCACGTTAAAGAATGTCAAGTTATAATTTAAATTTGACGTGTTCCGGGATTTTTTATAAATATGTACAGTAACCGAAATAATGAATTTATTCCATTTGGCTTTTACACACTGTAGATTTCGCAGGTATATAGAGATTAATTTCACGTTTGATTCGCAAGTTTGGAAAATAAGCTCGAATAAAATTTATCACTGCTCACAAAAAATAGATCTCGAGACTTTGTTTGGAAAATATGATCCACTTTAGTCAATTCTTTGGGCAGATATTCATAGAGTTTTTCAGATTGTATTTTTTCTTTCAGTTGTTCACTATGCATTTTCACATTTCGGCTGCCGATATCGTTTTTCTACCCTAGATCTTCGGAAATTACATACATTCGATGGTTGCGAAATTCCGGACTGTAAGCCAAGAACATTACATCAGGTCGATTCACTTCACACAAGTTGTGTAGTAGTAGTAGTAGTAGATGATAAGGGTATGATTTTTGTAACCATTTGGTACTCTTCCACTGCCAATGTACTTATTATTATTCAATGTAATAATTATTATTATTATTATACATACAATGCTATGAAGGTGATTTCTTGCCAAACAAGATTGTAATATCTGGATTGATGCGACTGGGAAGGGTCTTTTTGAATGTCAATTCAGATGCATTCTGCAACATATCGAAAGCAGTCTGAACTACTTCGTTATATTTTTTATGTGTTGTAGGTAACTACAATTGAATTATCGTCTTGTTCCATTTATTCCCAACCCTGAACTCATTGTCGCCATGTTGGCATCGAGGTTTTTCCATCAAGTGTATGGTTTCATTATTGAGGTTGCCATCTGGCGGTGAATTATATCGGTCTTGGAACAGTCTAAGAACATCATAGAAATCCGTCTGAGTATAATTGACAATATAACCATATCTTTCTAGATATTCTTGTGCATCGAGTTGAGTTAGGTTACCACCACCCCCCCGCCGCCGCTATCAGCTGTCACTGCTTTTGTCAACAGTAGCAAAGTAGCTGCAAAAACAGCCGCCTCCATGGCCAACTTGATGAGAAATGATTCGAGAAATATTTGTGGAACTCTTCAAATATTGAAAAAAAATTGAAATCCATGCAGTAAATATTAACATTCATTATTATAGGTACATCACCACATTAATTACATTTCAAATCAGCTTGAATTTGAGAGCGATGATAAAATAAATATTCACGCAAAGCATTGGCATACAAACTATCCAAAGACGATGATTCTCAAATTCTTAGAATGATTTCTGTAGCAGACATATTTGTCTCATTATCACACAACCACCCTTTAACAATATCAAATATATTATGAAAATAATCATTGAAGTTCAGGACATCCAACATAGCAATTCTTTCAGACACCATACTCGTTTGAGTTTGTAAAATTTTGTCAACGTCCCTCTGAATCACCTAGATTTCATCGTCTTCTCCATAAGATCCTATAGTAAATCGGCATTTCTGTGGTCACTGCTGGTGGATAACTTGCTGGCCATTCTCTCTGTATGGGAGGTCGATCTGCAAGCATATGCTGACGATCTGGTATTAGTAATACGCGACAAATCCGAGGAGACGATCTCTTACGTCCTTCAGGATATATTGGATACCATATATAAATGGTGTGAGAGGAAGGAATAGTCCCTTAACCCCCACAATATGGTCATAGTACCGTTCACCAGAAAAAGGATGCTGGAACATCTCAGACCTCCTTCCATCAATGGTGTAACAATTCCTTTTGCGAGCGAAGCAAAATATCTGGGACTAACCCTTTATAAAAAGCTGAATTGGAACTCGCACCTGGAAAAGACTATCCGAAAGGTTAGCCAATCGCTATGGACGTGCCGCAGAATATGTGGTAAAACATGGGGCATGTCACCAAATCAAATATACTGGCTGTACGTAACCGTCATACGACCTATGATCACGTACGGCTCTGTAGTAATAATAAGGAGGAGTGTAGTAGTGGGCAAAGGTCAACAGAAAATGGCCCATGCCAAACTTAACGGCTTACAGAGACAGGCGTGCCTGGCAATTACTGAGGCCATCTGCTCCACGCCAACAGCAGCAATGGGAACCCTTCTTGGACTACTTCCTCTCCACATAGTCCTGGAAAGAAAAGCAAGATGGGCAACATACAGACTTCACCAAGTGGCCAAAAGTCTACCGTAGGCACTGGTCATGAGAGGCAGCAGCATGCTGGAGGGCATGACAGCTCACAACACTCTGGGAATGCCCTCAGACATCTTGCCTAAAACCATCAACCTCCACAAATCCTACACTGTGGTCTTCCCTGAGAGAGAAGACTGTGCTCGGAATGAAACTGACTTATGTAGAGCTTATGAATGTTGGTTCACCGATAGTTCTTAGACTTTGGAAGGCGTCGGAGCCGGAATATACGGGATGAACCCAGTAGTAAAACGCTCATTCAGTATGGGCAAATTAGCTACGATAATCCAGGCAGAGGTATATGCCATTGAAATGTGCGCAAGGGAGCTGGAAAATGGACACCACACAAGAAAAACAATAAAAATATCAAGCAGCACTGAAAGCGCTTGAATCCAACAGCTTCAAATCCAGAGCAGTATGGAACTGCATATAAACCTCAAACCGACTAGCAGAACATAACAACGTGAAGCTAGTTTGGATACCAGGTCACTCGGGCCTAGAAGGAAACGAGATAGCGGACGCCCTAGTAAAAGGGGGACCGAAACACCGTTCATTGGGCCAGAACCGACCAGAATAGCTTACAGCACTGCCAAGAATGCTATAACTTCCTGGGCAGACAAGAAAAGACTCGAGTATTAGCGTAGTCTACCGGGCCTAGCCCATTCCAAAGCATTTATTGCTGGTACAAGGAACAAACAGGAAACTCAGAGTTATAGTAGAATGCTCACTGGCCACTGCAAACTCAAACACCCTTCGACCATAAAACAAATAGACCCGGCAACTCATTCATAAAACGCTCGGAAACATGTTGCAGACATCACTGGGTCGTTCGGGGAGAGTGCAGAGAGAGGGGTGTCCACGTGGACAAAATGGCAACAGCGCGCCACCGTTTACAGATATCGATGCCAGTGGCGTGTAAATTTACGTTCTTTGAAATCTCACTCACAAAAAGTTGAGTCTTTTTGTTTTTAATTAGTACTGATTTCGAGTTTTGAGTCGAAATTAGTGTGTGCATGTGCATTATACGCCTACGTAGGAACCAAATGCAACACATCAAGAAATAAACTAATCATTATAGAAATCAGTTTTTCAATTATATCATGTTATTTATACTGCATCATGAACAGCTTGAACTCAATGACATGTATGCAGTGAAAAATTCATAATAATATAATATTCAAATGATAAATGAATTCATGATTCAAAATTCAAGTATTAATATTATCGGTTGCTTTATTTTCATCGCTCTCTCTCCAAATAAAGATATATACAGGGTGTCTCAGGTTCAACTCACCTAACTTTGATTATTTTATTGTTTTGTCGTGAAGAAACTTGTATTCATTATACGGGGTGTTAAAGTTCGCATAAATTTTTGGTTTTTATTTTGTTTCTCTGTTGAAACAAAACCTAGCGATTTGAAATTCGGTGAGCACTTTTCTATCGGTAATATGAACAGTCCTTCTCAATAGAGGAGCCTTAGCTACACTGGGTGTTATTCTTTTTCGAGCCCAGTGGCATGGAAACCATCAGATTTTTTATCGAAAATGATTAAGAATAACTGGAGTAGTTACTAGGTATGAAATTCTGAAATGAATTGTTTGTGTACGTGTTCCATTAATTATTCAATTCAAATGATAATTTGATGAAAGATAAACATTCAGGTTGAAAAACTGTTATGCATAGTATAATATTATTTATTACTCCATTTATCATTATTTAATAACAAGGAAACTAAGAAAGATATCGAAACAAATGAAGCGCAGATAGCAAGGTGAATGAATGAGGATCATTTTTCATCTGCTATAATCAACCATTAGCGTCCCAATGGAAAAAATCTGTAGGGTTCCCTAACAGTGGATATGAAAAAAAAAACACCCAGTGTAGCTAAGTCTCCTCTATTGATAAAGACTGTTCATATTGCCGATAGAGAAGTCCTCATCGAAATTCAAATCGTTAGGTTTCGTTTCAACAGGGATAAAAAATAAAAACAAAAAATTTATGTCAACTTGAACACTCCCTATAATGAAAACAAGTTGCTCCACGACAAAACAAAAAAATACGTGTATAATATTTCAATTTTTGCTATCGATTGCAAAGTTAGATGAGTTGAACCTGAGACACTTACTTAAAGGATGTAAATCAAATGATGTCAATAATTTGAGGAAACAAATCAAATCAAACAATCTTTATTGTCCACGATAAATAAAATCTAATTGACAATAGATTTGAAAAACTGTATAAAAATATAATTCTAGGAACTGCTGCTGGATGCATAAATTTAGTACCATCTGGTCTCACTATGACATCTTTTGAATGAAAGTGATCTGAACATATTTCAGGATCCTTAGGCAACAGCTGATCTTCCTTGAAACCAACAATGGAAAACTAAGTTTTTCTTTTTTTCTGGATCAACGGGTAATCTGAAAAAATAATTGATTGCATGCTACAGAAATATTATTGTCAGATGATGTCAGGCAATGATAGAAATGCATAGTATATCAGCGGGCAATATGACCGGGCGTTATAGGTCATAACGCCCGGCATTATGAGTGTGTTTATAGTATCCATATCCAAGGCACTACAATCAAGTAAAGGCATAAATTGAATGTTATAAGATTCTCAAAAGTCTCATAATGTTTTAATCAATACATCATGGTTGTAGGATATGCGTCATTGATTTGATTTACTCGAAATAAGTAGGTACTCATCATTCTGTTCACCTTGACAATAAACTTGTGTGAATTCAAAACCTTATTGTTATTGTTCATATGAAAATATTCATGTTTTTCCATATCAGAGCAAATTGTTGCATAATCATCCAATGTTCTACCCAAAATCTTCACGCTGCCAACAGCTTGTGAAGTGACCATCATATCGAAACAAATCAAATGAAAATACTCATGAACCGAGTCATGAACCATTGTTCGAAAATTCTACCTACGGTAATGATTAGGGAAATCGAACCTAACCTCACTTACTTACCTGCGAAAGCATAATTCTGGGTGAGAATACCCCAATTTCCCACAAACATGACATTTTCGGCCCATATTTTCCAACCAAACACTAAAACTTCACTTTATTGTCTGTAAACTGATGAAAACACTTTAAAATTGAAATATAAACACTTGAAAACACAACAAAATTCTCGGCAACAACGCGTTCGCTGCAATAGTACGCTGATGACGTGACTGGCAAGAGACGGATAATTATCAATGAAATGCTGCGTTGTCGTTGTTACTCGTAGACTAATAATCGTGGAAAAAAACAAAAAAAAAACTGAAAATTGAGTTGGAATCTCCAAGTTCTAAGCTTTCTTCATGGCGAACTTTGATATCAATACAAAATTCAACACGAATTATTGTTGAAAACAAATAAAATTGGGCATGAAAAGGGAACAAGTGGCACATCAGCACCAAGTACATCAGTCACAATCAACCAGTTCAGTCTTGTAGCTCTAGGTCTTGGATCTTGAAAGAATGTAAATGAGCAGGTCTATTTGTTTTATGGTCGAAGCAAACACCACATGCATAAAATCGGACTTGCACAAGATGCAGAGTGCCGCCTATGCATGGAGGAGGATGAAACGGCGACACATCCTATGTACATGCCCCGCAGCGGCCAGAACCAGATTCTCAATATTCGTCAATATGATACTAAGGCCAGAAAACCTGGTAAACTGTTCTCCCAATGCACTCCTTAACTTCGTTAAGAAGTTGGATATACAGAGAGGAATATAACCGTAGGGTGAGCCACAATAGGCCGATGGCCGCGGTGGAGGGCCGGACAAATGGGCCCACTCACATTTAACCTAACCTAACCTAACTCAAATCGGCATTTTGTATCCAGGTACCTATCAAGCCCCAGCCATTTGACGTACAATTTCCGTCCCTTTCTTCGCATCACTTTTTCCACAAGATAGATGTCAGGATTCTTTGTTTCCTGCAACTCCTCCTCATAGAAAGCCCCCTTGATCGTAGACCTATGCATTTCTTCCAAGAGATATGTGGTGGGATTCGTTATTTTGACTTTGACGATTTTGAATAACTCTGTATGGTGCGCCGGCAAGGGTTATTTTTCCTTGCAGGTTAATGCAGCTCACCGACAAGTTGAATCTTTTCTCTAGAGTGATATACTGATATGATGAAATAGTGAAAGAATTGGAAATTGGGCTCTTATATCTATTTTGTTTGTGGCTCGACGGCGCCGGTGGAATACACATCCTCATCGAGATCTTCTTCGATCTTGGTGAGGATATTGGCGAGAAGCTGTTCAGACTCGAAACTCGAAACTATGTGGCTGACACTTCTGAAAACGAGCAATATCTCCATTGATATTCTCCTGCACCTGGAAAATGTTGAGAATTGTCTTTTAATTTGATTCGATTTCCTGTTCCAGCTCAGGCAATGATGTACTTAGAGAGTTTGTCATCGGGGCGATTGTTTTCTGCAACATCATCGACAATTGTATCAAGTTTGAATTGAATGTTCCCAGTTTGATTTGTTGTGAATCGAGCATCTTCTCTTAGTTTTATCGATTTGTTTTTGAGATTATCAATCGCAATTTGTACTTTATTACCAAAATCATCGAATTCGATTTTGAAATCGGCCTCCATTTGTGAAATAGCTTGTTCTACATATATTTTCATATTGTCTACGTATTCCTCGTTGACAGCATCGTTTTTCGAAATTGGTGTTTCGACATTACACGATTTCGAATTGCCAAAATCTATATCTCCTTTGGATGTGTATACTAGACGGCCGCCACCACCCCACTCGGCGATGGCATCACCACCAATTTTCGTTTTCCATTCGAACTACGTCTCAACTTATCGATAGTCATCTTTGGAATGAATACATCATTCTTGTGAAAGTCTATTGTATGATGTTGGCCTCCTTCGATTTCTCAACGATGGATACAATCTCGTTTTCCAGAGAGGTATTTCCTGCATTTTTCGATACTATGAGCAATTTTAAACGTTCACCTAATTCATTCGGATCATCTCAGTAAATGTATTCCACCGGTTTATTATTGTAGGTCATCATAGGTATTGATGGTGATTGAAATTCCACCAAATTTTTCGATTGAATCTCCAAACCATGTCCTGTTGTATTACGTCTCGACTAAACTGGTGGTGGTGGTTGAAACATTGGCCTGATGATTTCCTCGTACTTGTACCTCCTAGTACCTTCCAGTTTTCCGCTTGCCTTCTTGTGAGCATTCGGAAGTTCCAAAATTTGTTTATACCTATTCAAATCTTCTTGATTGAAATTTTCGGGTACATCATAGAATATCAGTTCATATAATCCGGGAGTCCCCCCACTTGTTTGCAATTTTGATGTAGCCAGTACGACCATCAAAATCAATTTCGTTATATCGAAGACGCCATTTTGAATTGATAGAATCGTATACGAGACCATATACTTTGTTTATTTTATCATCCTCTGTCCAATATTCTTTCAAGTATCAAATGCTCCTCGCCGGATACTGCTCGACGTATGACTCAATAGCTGACGGATTAATTACATCGATGTCACCGCTCTCTCCGGATTCCTCATCTTCCTTGAATACATCATCATCATCACTTTCACCGCTGGCGCTAGCGACAAGTTCGAGTTTCTGAAATTTGATTTCCGGAGCTCTTTCTTCTTCAATTTCTCCACTCCACGCATTTAGCTCCTCTTTTTCCGATGATGTTGCAGGCTCATCCTTCATATCAAGTAATTCACCTTTTGCCGATACTAGTTTTTTCAGAGGTGTAGATATCAGTTGGAAAAATGTATGTATCGTCTCATCCTCCTCAGACCTACCTAATTTTGGAGCTAGATATTTCTATTTTATGGCCGTGACGATTTCGCTGATTTTATTTTCGCAAAGTCGCTTGAATCCATCGAATGTAACGTCGGGGGAGACATGTTCATCATACACATTCTTCAAATTCACCTCGACTTGTTTGAACAGCACAATTAGGTTGCAATTATCTCGAAGCATTTGTTCCCTAGCGAAACTGTACGTCTAACCTATGTATATAGCGTCGATACCGCGATGTCGACGCATTTAATTATATTCTTGAATTTTTTGTTGAGAATCGCTGCATATGCTATCGAAAATGAAGACGGAATTTGGCTTTGCTTCGATAAGACTCATGATTTCATCATTATCTTTGTATGGAAAATAACCTACTCCTTTGACTGCCTTCAATACCTCTTCCAGCAGCTGGTACTTGGGTTGATACAGCGATTTCGAGTAGACGTATACGTTTTCCCTTTTTGGAATCTGGCACCATTGGGATGAAACAGCAGCATTTGTTTTTCCGCATCCACTCGGCCCGTAGATGATTGCGAGAAATGAGTGTGGTAATAAGAGCCATGTTTACTCGAATTTCTAGCTCCAACTCCGTCGATCAGCTGGTTCAGGTTTTCGATTGGTAGGATGTTGATCTATCGCGGAGAGGGTGTGGTTGATTCAATCATCGATGAAGTACCATTCGAACTACATCTACCAGGTTATTCGTATTGCGGTCCTGGAACCAAATTACGAAAGCGACTAGAACGTGGTGGTACGGATATCAATCCGTTGGATGAGGCTTGTGGAGAACACGATATCGCATAAACAAGAACACTTCTGTTGAGGAACGACATAAGGCCGATCACTTATTGGAAAATAGAGCGTGGGAGCGAGTCAAATCTAAAAACGCAAAATTTGTAGTTATGGGAATTTGAAGCCATCAAAAGAATTGGTTGAATATTTTCGACGCAGTGTTGATATATTATATAACAATGAACAATACCAAAATTATAATCAAAAAAATCGTTGGCATTTGTGTTCAGCATTTTGACTACATTGCAAATAAATACATGTGCTCGATGAATCGATTCTCATCACTTTCCTCCACACCAGCAAATCATCATCATCAAGTCCATGATATTAACTCTGAAGGGACGTACTTCGACACTCTCCATCGATTTCTCCCCACCAATTCAATTGGAGTCTGATTCTGATTATGGCTTAGCTTTACTCAGTTTTCATTCATTCAACAGCATACCCAATATTGAGAAGGGTACAGAGTTTGATTATTTTGAGAATGGTAACAAAAGTAAAAGAAAAAGTATCGATATACCTAGTGGAGCCTACAAAATTGAAGATATCGAAAGGCTGCTCAGAATAGAACTTGTCATACAAACTTCTCAAAAGGAGAATGTGTTCGTGTCGTCAAAAAAGCCTGAAGACTTTTTCTATCTCAAGCCGAATGAAAATAATTTGGAGAATGGAATCTTTTGTAAACACCATGCAATCGATTTCACTCAGAACAATAGTTTGGCAAACATATTAGGATTTTCGCCTAGAATTTTGGAACGTGAACTCCACCATGTTTCCGATCAGCCTGTGAACATTATAAAAGTCCGAACGATTCATCTGGACAGCAACATTACCTCTGGAGCCTTCTACAACAACAGACCGTCCCACACGATCTACGAATTCGCCAATGACGCTGATCCTGTGTAATACAATCCGACGTAGTCGATCAAGGGTTGTATAAATATCCAACCTGTCAGACTCCTCCAGACTACACTTTGACAGACTCGGATTGTTATTTTTGTGGGTAACGCTGCCACCAGACTGAGAAGTATATTTATACTCTGCACTCAGCCACAGCATTGCCGATTATGAATTTCCATGTATGAACTTCTTATAACCTACAGTCCACTGCTCAAACTCGTAAATTTTGTGATCCTTCTCAACGGATGTGTGAATTTTTATGAAATCGGTTTTGTAATTTGTCATACTCATATCAGTTATTACCATTGTTTTCAGTTCTTCATACATGCAAGTTTTTTGTCCGTGAGATATATCAGATCTCAGATCTCGTATGGCTTGTACCCGTTCTGAACGCTACGAACCGTACGCGCAACGTTTATAAAAGTTTATAAAATATTATTCGGTGATGATGCTCAACCATTTCCATCTCCTGATCCTCCCGGTCAACATAATGTGAGATTTATGAAAATGGAAATACTCTCGTTCGATGGAGATGTCAAGTGTTGGCAAACCTCTATCGATCTATTGTTCACTATAATGATAAGCTCTCTAATATTGAGAAATTCATGAATTTGATTAGCTCACTGAAAGGCTCTCCTTTGCAATTAGTCAAAAATCGTTACCAGAATACGAGACTCATCGCCACATCTCATTGGCATTCGATAATTAACACAAAAAAGATTACAAATCCTGAAAGCTCACACTCACTGCGGCAACTGTTGGATATGTTCAATGAGAATATTGCTGTTCCTGAAACTATGAAATTTCCTACTGAGAGATGGGATTTCATTCTGTTCAATTTGTTGTTTGATCGACTAGACGCCGCAATGACGACTTGTTTCGAACTTGAACATTTCGATTTGCCTGATGAGGACTATTACAAAACGCTAGTAATATTTTCAAACAGGCAGTGCTCAGCTTTGGATTCTGTGAGTAATTCTGAGTCATCTGCTCGAATGCATGATACGATGAAATTCAATTCCACTCCGAACAAACCTCAGTTCCAAAGTTCGAATCTACTTCAAAATTCTTCACTCAATCTTATCAAAAATCAACCTGTCAGGTTTGCCAAAAGGATCACTTGATTCATAACTGTCAAAGCTTTCTCTCTGAAACTCCGGAGGAAAGATACAATCTGGTGAAAAGTAATGAGTGGTGCAGTAATTGCTTAGGCTCGAAGAATACCTCTATCAGTTGCACATCTTAGTGTCCTTGTAGACTTTGCTCCTCTCACAAGAAACATCATCGTCTTCTACACCAACCTAATCATTCTACCCACACAGAAAACGAAGATCTCCATTCAGCTCACACCAACTCTCGAGAAACTTCATCTGTTCAGCCTACTCCCGAGAACAATCAGCATCCAATTACAAATTCCTTAGCCATTGATTTGGCCAGTAATACTAGCGGTACAGTTCTCCTTTCTACTGCTGTTGAAGATCTTCTTGACAGCAAAGGTTTCTAGTAACCTGTCAAGATTCTACTTGACAGTTGTAGTGCAAGTCACTTCATCTCAACCAAATGTTGTACTGAACTCGGTACCTCGCGTCGTAGACTATCTATCGATGTACGGGGTGTTGGAAAAATAAGCACTCACGTAACACGATGAGTAACTTGTACCCTCAAACCAAGGAATAAATCAGAACCCAATTTGACTCTCCATTTTGTGGTTCTTTCCCAGATATGCTCAAATATTCCGGCAGTTTCTCTCTTTAAAGAAAACTTCTCTGGATTTTCTGAATCAGAACTGGCTGACCCGACGTTCAATGCGTCGCAACCAGTTGATATGCTGCTCGGAGCTGATATTTTGCCTATATTTTGAAATGTTTCTCTCACCCCATGATTCGAATGGATTGTAATGGGTGAAATCAAATCATTCCTTCCAATCCGCTCTTTCACGATATCCGTTGACTCTCACCTGGATGAAAATCTCAAAAGATTTTGAGAGCTTGACCAAATTCCTTCAGCATCTGTTCTCACTCCCGATGAAACTCGCGCTGAGAAGTTGTACGAAACTTCTGTGGAGCGTGATGACTCAGGACAATTTCTTGTCTCTCTGTCCTTCAAGGATGGTTCACCGACGTTTCCTGACTCTGGGGATATTGCCCTAAGGCGTTTTCTCTCCCTCGAAAAAAGACTGTTGAAAGACCAGAATCTTAACAATTAATATTCTGATTTCATGCGAGAGTATATTGACTCCAAGTTCATGAAACCAATCTCTGATATTCCGCCAAATCCTTCATCCTATTATATTCCGCATCATTGCGTACTGAAACCTGATATCTCTACTACCATTTAATGTGCATGGCTGACAGTGAGTAGTTACAGTCGTGTCGTTTCCAAAATTATACTCCAAATGTTGGTTTAGTGTGCTTTCAGTGTCTCACTGTTGATGTTCATGTGAGTACAAACCTGTCTCTCCTGGATTTCACCATCAAGAAGTGGAATCACGCACTCATTATCCAGGTTCGGTCCATTTCATATTTGACCGTATACACAATAGAGGAATTCCTACATCCTCCATTGATAATCGTGTGCGCATGACCTTGCACCTTCCGATCGAACACTATCGATTTTGATTTCTGGTAGCAGCTGATCAGTTGTCACTGTTGTCAGTTTTAATTGAGGTGAAGCGAGGTGAACATTCAGCGTACAGATTTATTTCACAGTCGCTTTTTCCATAGGAATAAATGCGATTACGCTCCCGTAGTGGTAGCTCTGACGGAGACACAAAGGACGACAGACAGATAAAACAGATTATTGCCAAAGTATCTAGAGCCGTTACTGCCAAAGTATCAGAAGCCGTTACTACTAAAGTGTCTGATACTGTCATCTCCAATATCTTCAATATGTTCGAAGAAGAATTCAAAGAACTGGAAGAAAGCGTAGCAGAATTCGATTCGCTTGCCACTGACAATAAAAAATAAAACGTAATAATTTGAGATTCTTCGGCCTCAATATCGACGAGAAAGACGATGCAAAAGCAATCTTGATGAACTTCTTACTGCTTAAGCTGGGACTCAACCAAATAAAATGTGCAGATATTGAAGTCTGTTATAAAGTAAATAGTCTCAACTTTACTCATGAGAACAATTGAGTGAAAATATCAGCTGACTACTTTCTTCGAAATTGAAATGAATACTGTTGCTCAAATACTGAGAATGTTGATGAGAAGTAAGGTAATGAAGAGTAACTAGATATAAAACATTCCCAGTGAGGAGGTCACGACATTGATAACACAGAGTTCCTCAGATTTTTAAAATTTTTCAATGTTTTACGAAGAGAAAAATATTTCAATTGTCTTGAGAACGGGAGCAGATTCGTTCCCGAAACGTCCACCAAGATAAGTAGAAGTTTTATTCTTATTAAATATATTTGTAATTCCAAAATTTCTTCCAAAAACAAGGTGTCACTGACCAATAGAGAATTTCTCTTTTCGGTATCTAAAGGTTTAATTTCAAGCGCAGTGACATTTTGGGGCAGATCCCAAATCTGTCCTTACTACAAAAATATTGCAATAATTTTTAATAACTCCTACTCTATTTTTTAGAAACGAGGAGAGAAAATCCCATGAAAAGCTGAAAAATGTATGATAGATAGGTCCGTACACAACGATATTATGGTAGAAATGTAATATGTATGCTAATAATAGTTTTACCAATCAACCTCACTGTCAGATCAGTGTTATGTTACAAAAGGTACCCATACACAAAGATATTCCACTTGAAGATAGAAATTGCGAGAGAGCGTAGAAAGGTTAGCGATTCACGACACACCATTCGGGCAAGTATCGATGCAGGAGAAGGAAACTTCAATGTATCTTCGTCGAGGTCTCAATGTATGGGTACCTATATTGGATAATCATCTGAAATGAATCAACATATCTTCGGAAACCGTGCGCTTTTCGCTCATATTACAAAACACTTCTGGCAAACTGTGTGTAAGGAGAAGCTTTCTGCGATCGTTTTTCGTGCGTGATCGCCAACATACACTAGTGGTCGTAGAAAAAATAATTTCATGGAATAAACAATGTATGAATGTAATTCTCGACGCCTAAACACAACCAATTTGCTTCAGTTCATTTGTAACTTACTGGTTCAAACTTTCGCATGCCAAAAAAAATATCTCAAACAAGATTTTTGTTATCAAGACACGGGCCATAAACTGAATCACAGAAGTTGGAATGTGATTGAGGAAGTGAGTGCCAATGAGGATATAACAGTTTTAGATTGGTATGAGCCTTTTTTATATATTTGCTGGCATGTGATTCGAACCGTAGATCACTATCAAGGTGGAGCCCCAGATTCCTTGTATCTTGAGTGCAAGGTAGATGATTCTTATCCATTATAATGTCAATAACATCCTCGATTTTTTTTCATTTATGCAAAATATAAGTACAGTGGATTTCGAAGAGTTCGTAGAGAGAAAATGTCGTCTGGATATTCGTAGAAGATTTCATGATAAATAACCGAATCAGATTCGTGCAGATCTGAATACGAAAATGAACATTTAATTTGTGTATCAAATTCGAGTGCCCATTATTTGTCACAATGATCAACTTGATCGAACTTTCAGAACAACCCAGAAAGAGCAGAATGGCAAATAAAATTTGATGGTTAATTGTATGAGACGCCTTGGAATAGTCATTTGAAATAAGGGCTAAGTTTTTTCTAGCATCTATATCTTTGAGAATGTCATTTGTTAGGTCGAGTAATGCTGAAGCAGCAGGGACATCCAGATTGTCTCTTGAATAATATGTTATGCTCATCAATATGTTTAGTTGATATTTGCTCCATTATTTTCTCGAAATTTTTGATGAGGTAGATAATTGAGATATCGAGATTGGAGGCAGCTAATTACGATAATTATTTTTTTTTTTTGATAATTTTAGATAGTGGAATAACTCTAGATATATTCCACGAAGAGGAGAAAAGACATGTATTGATAATATGCAGGATGACTGGAAAGATTTGAGGCCAACATAATGAAAGAATGCATTTCTATATCGATTTGATGGTGAACAGAAGCACTAGATTTTATATCTGAAATATTCTTGTATACTTTGTTTTCATGAGTAGCTGTTAATGAAAATATCGCATCAGAATTATCTTTGAGATCGTAACTGAAATCAAATCAACATCCACAGTTCCAATATTATTTGAATAAAAGAATGATCACTTATCAAATTTGGATCATTCATGTTATCTGGCAAACTATTAACCATTCCATTGCGAATGTTATTGTGACCCATACAGAATTGCAAATAACCTTTCTTTTCATCAAGAATCAAATTAGTTGTAAGCAGATTGGAGCAGTTCTTGACAATTATGTTTTCTATTAGATAGTTAGTGAATTTCCACCGGACGGTTTTCACCTTTTCCTATAGGATATATGTGACTTATATCTGATCTGCTTCCTGTTTTTCCCTTACTAGCTTCTTTTAGACCGAATACTATGATATTGTAACAGTTAACTGAAATGTTTTTCATCACCATCGAGTTAAAACTCAGTGAAGGACTTGTCATGGCGAAGAAAGGTCAATAGATGGTTAGAAGGATAGTGTATCTCAGGTCAGGCTGAGGACGGAGTACTTGGGTGAGATTATTTCAATTTTTTTTTGTTTATCTTTTGGACTCTGGTATAACGTTTATACTTGAAATTGTGAAACCGTATCAGATACTTTCGTCAAAAACCACTTTCCGTTTTATTTGTATTGTTGATTCTGTTTATATTTTTTTGATTGTCGTTTTCACGGATATTGAATGAATATTATAATTGCATTTGAATCCAATATAGTTTTGTCTCATCACGTTGAAGAATGCGTATGGTTATCAATTTTCCCTGAAAAGATTAATACCCTAGTTCCGAACAAATCTGTTTCACAGCGGTACAGGGCTACGAACGCCATGCTTCCGGGACCAGTGGACTTAACATCTTCATCCGTCCTAGTGCGGAAAATCACTAGGTGGCAGCGTATCAACAGAGATTGGAGGACGACAAGGGTCCTTTGAATTTTTTTGTTTTCTTCTTGTAATTTGGTTGCACGGCGTACGAAGAGGGTCAGGCTGACAAGTGGTCAGTAGTCTGATCAGAGTCGATTATCCACAGGGGTTGGAGATAGGTGGGAGATCTAAAATGCTCTCAAGGACTCAGAGCTCTACATTCATAGAAAGGAATAGAGATGAGTATTACGATGATGGCAGCAAAAGTGGAATCTAGGGCATCGATCTAAGGTATTACTTCACGGTATCGATTCAGAATACTGATTTAGGATATTGATTCAGGGATCAATCCAGGGTAGAAAAAAATATCAATTAAACATGTACAAAGTCCGAATATCTTTCGAGCAAACACAAAATTCGCTTTTGAATATTAAATTTTTAACTTTTTTCTCTCCTCTCTTTTTTTTCTTGTGTTGTTTATTTTCATAGAAGTATAAAATGACAGAAAACGTTCAGGCACAATGTACTATGGAGCAGTTTGCTGTAAGTTTGGGGATGATGATGGAACCATTTTCAGGAAGAACTAACGTAAAGAGGTATTTTGAGAAGTTAGAACAGCAGTCAAAATTGGATAAATGGACTAGAGAAATACCACTAGAAATTGTTGAATATCGCTTGGTAGGGGACGCATACGTATATTATCGAGCAGAGCCGACTCTTGAAACTGCAAGTTATGATGATTTCAAGACGAAATTTATCAAAAAATTCTCGACAGTAATTATACCAGGACAGTCGTTAATGAATATGAATAGATGTTACCAACGGCATGATGAGGACGTTACACAATGCGCGACTAGATTCGAAATGATAGGAATGAATATTCTGGAGGAAGATTTGATGGACGCCACTGTAGAAGAAGCACCCGGTATTAAGAAAAAAAATAGAGCAGTTGATTCTCAATCAGTTGAAAATGGGTATTAAGAAAAATATTTTGAAAAATGTCGGGGCTTTATTCATGCGAACGGAAGATTTGACTATTGATAAAGCGGTAGAATTAGCGCATTTTGAAGAAATGAACGATATGACATGATACGAACCGCGTTCGGAGAGAGTCACTGTGAATGCAGTGCAAAATAATGGTTATAGTCGAGGATTTTGTTACCGACGCGGACCTATGGGTCATGTAGCCAGAGAGTGTAGAAATATTTCAGGAAATGAAAGGGAGCAATATAATTCGAGATTCAACAGGAACGGTTATTCGAATAATTCCAACAGGAGGGACAGTAGTAATTTCAGGAATAGGAATCAATATGAAGGAGGGTGGAGAATGATATTTATAACTCCAGGGGACAGCGAAGATATTCTAATGGTAATGAAAATCATGTCCAGGAAAGAGATCACAATAGTAAATGAAGAGGTAGTGATTTTCAAAGGGCAAATCATGAAGGAAATGCGGAATTCAATAAAGAGGTGGAAAGAGAGAATAATAGAAGTTTCGGCTATAATATAGCAGGAAATTTTGGAAATGATGAGGAAGGAGCAACAGCTTTCACTAATCATGGGCCATCTGTGAGTACCGGGGCTAAGGAGTATTTGAACGAGAAAGGCATTTCCTCCAGACCTCGGGAAGAAATGCAAAATTAGAATCTTGTATAGGAGAAAAACATAAAAACACGTATTTTCAAATACCCATTTTGAGTAAAATATGTAATCAAGAAAATTTTGGAAGAGTAGATTTGTGGTTGAATGGAACTTTGGTAATTTTTCCAGTAGATACAGGTTCGGCGGTCACCTTGATGATTTTTCTCGTCTGAATGAGCATATTCAACAATTAATGTACGAATTTCTTAGTAAGTATAGACGTCTATTTGATAATAACGTGAACTTTTCATCTTGTACTCACAAGGTACAACACGATATCACTTCGATCATTGAACAGACTAAATAAGTAATCCACAGCCCTGGCAATACAGTTTGTTTGGGAGCAACATCTATAGTATCTATCTTTGTCTAAACAAGGATAGCAGGAGCTGATTCTCCCACCACCAGTGCCGTGTTGTCAGAGGGGGTCGAATTCATTATTAATTCATGATGAAACCAAATTGAAAATCCGTAACAATTTCAGTGGCACTTTTCAGCATTTCTTGGTGGGAAAATGAACATCTTTATACTTCCTTCACATTGTTACGGAAAATTCGAACATCATACAATCCATACAATCCTATGGTGATTTTTGTAACTTGCTTGTAATCAATAAACTTATTATGACCACGTCACAAGAAAAGTTCAATTCTCAACGCCACATGAAACAATATACTTACTATTCAGTATACAGTTGTCTACTTATACTTCATCATAAATAACGTTCAATTTCAATAGTGAACATTTATATCTTTGGCGATCAGTGACAGTGCATGTAAGTATATTTACGATTTCAAAGTTCAGTACCTACTGGTGGAAATAATTTTCAAAAAAGTGAAAAACTCGTTTTCAAGGCAAATAGATATGATTGCATATTTGAATGTAATTTTCAAATCTGAAGATGAAACTTTTTTATATCATTTCACGATATCGTCAAAAATGAAGGAGGTTTCATCTTGAGCAGAATAATATATTTTGACTTAAAAAATTAATGTCTGATTATTTCATTTCATGTAGATAGATGGAACTCGATAATGAATATGTGTTGACAAGTATTATAACGAAATTTTATATCAACAACAAAACATGAAAAACAACAATGGATAATCACACAAATAATTTATTGATTTTTGAATAGGATGGTTCTTGTTAACATACTCTAACTTCCGTTGAATCTTTCAATTTATTTGCCTCATGATGGAGTCTTACAGTGAAATATTTCTCCAAATTAGTTTGACTAGTTCCAAAAACAGTCAACGGTAAATTCCCCATTGTTGTGTGTACAAGAAGTAAAGCAATATCCTTATAGTTTTTATCAAAAATATTAATTGAGTTCATCATTATTCTCAGTGATTTTTCAGCAGCTTCGCATATTTTGACTACAAATAAGGAAGCATTTATCAGTGTTACATATTTTACCACAAGACACTGTCGCAGCTGACCTATGGGTATAATCAATATAATCTAATCAACTCAATTTAAATTCATTTTCATCCATTCCATTTGGGAAAATGCTCCAAAATCTCGAATGATACGACAATGGTAACTCACCTATGAAATGACGTGTTCTGATCGCCGGTTCAAATTGTCTTTAACACACCTCACAACGTCTTACCATTATATCAAATCATCAAAACAGGAAATAAACTGAGTTTCTGAGTAATTCTGAGTACACAAAACTGAACACAAGTTGAATAATATCGATAAATCAAAACGTGAATAATGACAGATACCAAACAAAGCAATAATCGCCATTGACTGTCAATATCAAATTGCAGTGTTGCAACGTTGAGCGAAAAATATTCATGATACCCATGTAGAAATCATAGTTATCAGATTCGTTGTTTGCAATTGTTCTCGAGTAACTATTTATAACAAGACAGATTTAGATTTTGATATATGTCAAGAATTGATTCCTATTATTCTGATCATTGTACGATATATTCATATTGAATAAAAGTTCTCCATATAAGTGACCATAGTTGGTGATTTTCCTACATTTGGCGACCGTGACAGGACAAGGAGATAGGTAGAAGTCATGGAGAAACTAACGAAAGCAAGAAATGTTCACAGAATGTCTTTCATCCGACAATATGATTCGATAATGAAGAAGATCGAGGAGAATAGTTATAATGTAGTGGAATTCAGAGCCAATCTAAGAAGTTTAGACACCAGATATGAAGAAATCAGTGCACTGGACAAAGAAACGTTTGATTTCATGCTGGAGAATAGAGTTTCAGAAGAAGAACTATCGATAGAGTGTGAAGATGCCGAAATATCATCTAGTGAGGGAGCGAATTATTCTATTAGAGAAGAAACAAACTGATGAAGGTTCTCAATTAAATTATAATGCAGCAAGACGATTCAAGATGCCACAATTGGAGCTCAAGAAATTTGGTGGCGATCTTAAAGATTGGTTGCATTTTTGGGGCTCATTCAAAAAATTCGATGAAGATCACACTATCGACAATGAAGATAAGTTCAACTATCTGATGCAGTGTACGAAATCCGGTTCTAGAGCTAGAAGAATCGTGGAGAGTTTTCCACCAACAGCTGAAAACTACTCCAAAGCAATTGATGCCTTGAAAAGCCGTTTTGGAAGAGAAGAACTGCTGATAGAAATGTATATCAGAGAGTTGCTGAGCCTAGTAACGAAAAATACTTTGTCATTGCCAATGTTGTACGACAAGTTGGAAGGTCAGCTACACGCTTTAGAGTCTCTTGGTGTCACAACAGATAAGTGTTCATCAATTATCTATCCGCTGGTGGAGTCGTGCTTACCTGAAGAAGTAATTAGTTTGGCAGAGATCTATCACCTATACAGAAGCGAAATCGAAGGACAAGCTAGAAAACCTGATGATTTTCATTAGATCCGAGGTGGAGAATGAAGAGAAGATTGCGATGGCCATTTCAGGAATTGGATTACTATCAACTAATAAAAAGGAGAAGAAATCATCAGTGAATAAGGAGATCTTCACAGCCGCTGGTTTACTCACCACGAGTAATAATGTATCCTTATGCATTTTCTGCAATGATAATGAACACAGAAGTATTGATTACTCAAAAGCTAAGAAAATGACATATAATGATAAAAAGAAAATTATTGTTGATAAGGGCTGTTGTTTCATATGTCTCAGGTCTGGACATATGGTTAAAAAATGTCGACTCCGTATAAGATGTGATCATTGCCAAAGAAGACATTCTGCCATCATGTGTCCAGGTTTGAATGACAATGAAAGTCAGACTAAAACGTCAGTTTCGAAAAATTTCGCTACTATTGAAAATAATTTGGCCAGTCTCAATAATTGCCCTGGAGTGATATTGCAAACGTTTTTGGTTTTATTGAAAGGTGAGAATGGTGAAGAACGTCAAGGTAGGGTGTTGATTGATACAGCTTCACAACGTTCTTATGTATTAGTTAGAACAGTTTTAGAATTGGCTTGGAGATCAGTTGGTGAAGAAACGATAATTCATTCTTTATTCGCTGGTATCAATACAGGTGAAAATCATCATACAGCTCATATGTATGATACATATGAGTAGTATAGATAACAATTATCATTGCAACTTCGTACTCTAGACAAAGATACAATTTGTGGTAGGATTATGGCACTAGATTCAAGTGCCTGCATAAGTGAATTGGTTGATGCTGGTATTGTAATTCATGATTGTAATCTTGGAGAAATTGAAGTATTGATAGGTGCTGATGTGGCTGGTAAGTTTTTGACTGGTAGAATTTTTCAACTTTCTTCAGGTATGACGGCAGTAGAAACTCATTTGGGATGGACTCTATTAGGAAGGTATCAGCAAAATGGACAATTGCATGAATCGAGTACTTCTATGACAGTTAGTGCGATAGTTGTGAATGAGATGAATATACGGGATTTATGGGAGTTAGATGTGTTAGGTATTAGAGATCCTTTCGAGAGTAAATCAAAAGATGCTATTGAACAGGAAGTATGGAAGCATTTCAGAGAGACTGTGCAAAATAAACCAGATGGAAGATATGTGGTTCATCTCCCTTGGATCCCAGGGCATCCTCCTCTTCCTACTAATTTTGCTTTATCTACTCAAAGACTCGAGTCTACGATTAAGAAACTCAAGAAGGACGGATGTTATTCACAGTATGACGATGTATTTAAAGAATGGCTGTCTGAAGGTATAATTGAGGAAATAATTTTTGATGAAAGTGATATAAAGGGACATTTTCTTCCACACAGGCATATTTTGAAACCAAGTAGTTCAACTACGAAATTGAGGCCAGTGTTTGATGCTTCAGCACACATCAAGGGTTGTATATCTTTGAATAGCTGCCTAGAGAAAGGAGTGAACTTGATCGAACAGATTCCTTCCATTTTACTCAGATTCAGAATGAAAAAGGTTGGTACAATCTCTGATATACGTAAGGCTTTCTTGCAAATCGAGTTGCACGATATGGATCGTAATTTCTTGAAGTTTTTATGGAAGGACAATGAAGGCAAACGGAAAGTATATAGACATTGTCGTGTTGTATTCGGAATAACTAGTAGTCCTTTTCTCATGGAAGCTGTAATCCAACATCATTTGGAGAGAACTTTGGAAAGTTCTCGAAGGGGAAATGGAGGTAGTGAATACTGTGAATACTCTATCAAAGTGTTAGAACAGCTGGAAAATAGTTTTTATGTGGATAATTGTGTGACGAGTGTGGATAGTGAAATAGAACTCTACGAGTTCATTGAAGAATCTCGAAAAATTATGAATGATGCTTGTTTTGATCTTAGAGGCTGGGAATATAGTAGTATTCAGTGGCCTAACGGAGTGAATGAGGTATCAAGTGTTCTAGGTCTGCGATGGAATGGACGAGAAGATTGTTTGTTCATTTGTTCTGATAATTTGAAGAATCTGAACTTAGAGAGAATAACAAAGAGAACATTATTATCGGTATCTCATCGGATTTTTGATCCTATAGGATTCACTTGTCCCGTTTCTTTGTATCTCAAGATACTGATGCAACAGACATGGCAATCTAAATTAGGTTGGGAAGATGAATTGGATGAAAATATGAAAGTAGTATTCTTGAAGTGGGTTGAAAGTCTCTCATATTTATCTGAGATTAGAATCCCGAGATATTTTTCATCTTCCAATGCTGGTAATTCTTTTCATATCAGTATACATACATTCTGTGATGCCAGTAAATTGTCATATGCTGCAGCATGTTTCTTCAGAATTGAGAGTGAATTGGGTGTAGTAGTGCAATTGATACAAGCAAAGACTAGGGTTGCTCCTGTGCGTAGTATATCTATACCACGCCTTGAACTGTTAGCTGCTACTGTTGGTTCTCGTTTGTTGAGATCAATAGTTGATTCATATCCGTTTTCTAATGTAGATTTTCTCTATTGGTCAGATTCTTCAACCGTTTTAGCTTGGATCAAAGCCGAAGAACAGTGGGCTGTTTTTGTTCGCAATAGGGTTGATGAAATCTTGAAACTCACCTCGAAGGAACAATGGAGGTTTGTTCCAAGCATTATGAATCCGGCTGATTTACCATCTAGAGGGTGTTCTGCGAAGAAGTCACTAGAATCTAGATGGTGGGAGGGTCCTGAATGGCTGAAAAGTCCATCTAACTTCTGGCCAGGCAATGTAGTGTGTTATGACGAGGAAGAAATCGCAAAAGAGAAGATGAAAATTGTAACTTCCTGTGTAAATCATTCGAGTACTATAGAAATTGATGGATATTTTTCAAAGTACAGTAGAGTTATACGAATGATGAGTTGGATCAGACGTTTTATTCATAATTGTAGGAATAGCCAGAGTCGGTACACAGGTGAATTATCCACTCGTGAGTTCAGTGAGGCAGAATTGTTGACACTGAAATTGATTCAACAGGAATCATTTTCGGATGGGATAAAGGAAAAGTCAATAGTGGGTTTATGTCCTTATGTAGATGATTCAAGTATACTGAGAGTAAGAACCAAGCTGACTTATCGTCCGGATACTATAGATTTTTGTCATCCCATTCTGTTACCTTCTAAGAATTCTCTTGTAGAGAAACTCATACGAGAAGAACACGAAAGAGCTTGTCATGTGGGTGTGCAAGGTTTGTTGAGTCTTTTGAGAGAGAGATTTTGGATTCTAGGAGGTCGACGTACTATGAGGTCTGTAATTTCTAAATGTGTTCGTTGCAAAAGGTTCTCGAGTGATAGTTTGAAGTCTTCATCAATTGGTCTTTCTCCAAACCGAGTCAGAGATGCTGCAGCCTTTGAGGTTGTGGGAGTTGATTTGGCAGGTCCTTTATTTCTCAGACAGCAACAGAAAGTGTGGATAGCACTTTTCACATGTGCGGTGTACAGAGCAGTACACTTTGAACTATTGTCATCGCTTTCCACGGAAATATTCATACAAGGTTTCCGTCGTTTCATTGCCAGAAGAGGTAGACCAAAAGTTGTGTACAGTGACAACGGATCCAATTTCAGAGGAACTGATAACGCTTAAAGGAAATTGGATTGGGATCAAATATCTAGATATAGTAGTGTAGGTAGGATCGAATGGAAGTTCAGTCCACCAACTGCAGCCTGGTGGGGTGGTTGGTGGGAGTGGTTGATTCGTTTATTGAAGCAATTGTTGCGTAGAATTTTGGGAAGAGCGTGTCTTAATTATGAAGAATTATCGACAGTATTGTGTGATTGTGAGGCAGTTATGAATAATAGACCAATCTCATATGTTTCTGATTATTCTGACGAGATAACTCCTCTGACACCGTCTATGTTCATACAAGATATTAGAGAGGTTGGAGTTCCAGATTGTGACTTAGTTGATTCCGAGAGTTTGAACAAAAGAATACGATACAAAAAACGATTGTCAGATAATTTGAAAAGAAGATTTCGTTCCGAGTATCTAGGCGAACTCAGACATAGAAATGGTGGAATTGTCGAACGTCAATTGAAGGTTGATGAAATAGTGTTGATTGGCAATGATGATTCCAAACGAATGGATTGGCCATTGGCTAGAGTTGTAGAGGTATATCCTGGTAAGGATGGTTGTATTAGGGTAGCTCTTCTTCGCACATCTACTGGGGAATTATTGAGACCCATTCAGAGAATATTTCCTCTCGAAATAGGTAAAAATGAAGATGAAATTTCGATACATGATAATAAGTCTTGTGATAATAAGTCTTGGTTGATAGGTCTGATGAAAAATCCGGAAATAATTCACGTGATGAAACAGAGATTCATGCGAATTCACTTCGAAATGATAAGGTCTTGAAAACTAGATGTGGTCGTATTGTCAAGACACCATCCAGATATTTTGACTGAAATGCATTATTACTCGATGGTGGGGTATCTATCATATTTATTGCAATTATATATACAGGGTGTTCCGGTGATCATGTTACAAACTTCTAGGGTAGATAAAACACACGAAAATAAGAAAAAAGTTCATGTGAACATTGGTCCGGAAACGCTTCTTCAGGGAGCTAGGGCCCTTCGAAGTTGACCTTCAAAAACTACTTTTCGTTTTATAGCTTCGGTACTACTGCAGCTATCGCAACCAATTTTGGGACATGAAATCTAGTTCGTAGGTTCATCAATTTGAGCCTTCCGGATTTTGTCACCTTTAACCAGGGGCGTAAACCAGGGGGGTATTTGGGTAAATTTGACCCTACTCCTCTTAGGCTTTAATTTCTTGCCATTTTTATATCTGATTATGATTCTCCAATGCCTTTTACATAAAAAAGGTACTCTTGTAAAAATCGCTATCTGTCACCGTTTCCTCCGAAAATGGCCAAATCCAATCAATAATAATTATTGGTCTTAAACCAATTATTACATGGAAGCGATGTCAACTTGCCAGCCCGGTCCCCAGATTCAACTCCTATGGATTTCTTTCTTTGGGGACATATGAAAAGCCTTGTATATGAAACTCCAGTTCAGTCGAAGGAAGATTTGGTGGCTAGGATTTCTGTTGCGGCTGAAATGATCCAAACCATGCCTGATGTTTTCACTGACGTCAATTTAAATATGCTACGTAGGTGTAATAAATGTATTGAAAGTGGTGGAAGGCATTTTCAGCAATTGTTATTCTGAATTTATTTTGGTACGTACAGGGTCAGTCAACGACAGCGATAGCTAATTCATCTTCAAGACAAAAATGTACTCTGCCGTATCCTTGACTCACTCGTTAAACCTGTTTGTGTTACTTGTTTATTTTGTACTTTTGAAACTTCAAAACTTCAAGTTTTTCATTGGTGCTCGTGAAAAATTTATTGCAAATTTATTATTAGTTTTGCTTGTGTAGGTTCAATTGTTTTTTTTTTGAAATATTTTGTATACGTTCCCTTTTACTTTTATACCCCCAATTTCGAAAAGGCAATAAATTTCTCTAATCTAATTTATTTTCATTAAAGAAGAAAATTTGACTAACTAATAATGTTCACTATCTTTACTGAACCTCATTTTCATATTTCAACGTATTAATTGGTTTAAGACCAATAATTCATTATTGATTGGATTTAGCCATTTTCGGAGGAAACGGTGACAGATAGCGATTTCTACAAGAGTACCTTTTTTATGTAAAAGGCATTGGAGAATCATAATCAGATATAAAAATGGTAAGAAATTGAAGCCTAAGAGGAGTAGGGTCAAATTTACCCAAATACCCCCTGGTTTGTACGCCCCTGGTTGAAGGTGACATAATCCGGAAGGCTCAAATTAATGAACCTACGAACTAGATTTCATGTCCCAAAATTGGTTGCGATAGCTGCAGTAGTACCGAAGCTATAAAACGAAAAGCGTTTCCGGACCCATGTTAACATGAACTTTTTTTCTTATTTTCGTGTGTTTTATCTACCCTAGAAGTTTGTAACATGATCACCGGAACACCCTGTATATTTTCACCATAGGAAAATGATATAAAATGCAAGGTGGGAGTAATGTAGAAATCATAGTTATCAGATTCGTTGTTTGCAATTGTTCTCGAGTAACTATTCATAACAAGACAGATTTAGATTTTGATATATGTCAAGAATTGATTTCTATTATTCTGATCATTGTACGATATATTCATATTGAAGTTCTCCATATAAGTGACCATAGTTGGTGATTTTTCTACAACCCATGCTGGTCCTCGAGCCCCCAAGAAAGTAAAATTGCTGAGTCTCAGAATAATGTAGCAATCTTCTATCAATCAGAACTGATTCATAATCGTCATGACCCAAATTTATTATTATATTTGTGCATTGAACTACATGAATTCATAGAGGACTTTAAATATTATGGACTATTTATCACTTTTTGATGATTGGATATGACAACACTGGCGACGATTGGGTACTAATATTATGATAATTCTGGGAATTCATGTTAGCATCAGAATATTTGTTTTGTGATCCTTCTAGTGGGTTTGTTGTTCGGAGCGATATCATAACGGAAAATGTGAATACAATTGCCAAACGACCTTATAGGGTTTCATTCCAGCAACGTCAAACACTACATCAAGAAATTGATAGGTTGTTGAAGTTAGGGGTAATAAGACCATCTCAAAGCCCGTTGAGTGCGCCTGAGGTACTAGTAACAAAAAAAGGGGACGATGGATCCACAAAAAGGAAGAATGTGTATTGACAATAGGGATTTGAATGCAGTTACTAAACGCGACTATCATCCATTACCTAATATGAATGAAATTCACACACTTTTTGGGCAGTCGAATTTGTTTAGTACTATACAGGGTGTCCCTAAAAGGTGCGGAAAAAAAGCTACCACAAGTTCCTGAGGCGTGAATATGACGATCTAACTCAACTTACCTCAGTCCAAAAGAGGATGATTTCAGAGATACATAGTGTCAAAAGTTCAATTTGATTTTCATTTTCTATAAATATTTTTTTCAATAATTGGTGTATTGTCACAATATTCGGCTCGGGGGGGTTTTGCTGGTTGAGAAATTAGAATTTTTATTGTAAAGTTAAGAGGGCGCCACCTGCGGAACCTTGCACACATTTAAAACGAAATAACTTTTTTGAGCCAGTGACGTTATTCTAAAACTAAAAACTTAGAAAAAAAAAGAAGTAGGTACATGAATTTGTTGGTAATTTTATTCTCTAGTGAAATAGTCATTAGGAATAGGAATAGGAGATTTATCAACAACAAAAGTTAATTTAATTTAATGAAAAAAAAAATGAATTTAACAAATGTTCAAAATGACCTCCATTTTCGTGTGTACAAAGAATAATACGTTTTAAAAAGTTAAATTGAACACATGGGAGCATTCCGTCATCATTTCTTAAAGCGTCAATTTCAGTTTGAATACGTCTCCTCAAATCATCTTCTGTATTCACTGGCCTAGAATACACAAGGGTTTTCAAAGCTCCCCATAAAAAATAATCCATCGGTGTCAAATCAGGGGACCGACTGGCCAATTTGCAGGTGCGTCATTGCCATCTATTTGAATACTGTTCATTCAAATAATTACGTACGTGTAAGGGGCGAGTAATGAGGCAGACACAACAATACAACACCACCTTTAATAACTATGACACCATACAACCTTGTCACTTGGCTGACTGTAATATACTGACTCATTACTGATCTCCTATCTTCAACCGTTCTGCATTCCGTGATTCATCATACTTGTAATCACCAACCGCCGTCCGCTTATGTTAGATACTGAGTTAGATGTTTCGAAAGCGAGAACGTCTTTTTAAAAAGATTTATTTTTATTACAAAAATACAGCTTGACCGTCTCTGACAATAGTTACGAATAGAATGATGAAAAATGGTGCGTGAGATCTGCTCTCGGAGATTCGAGAACAGATCTCCTGGAATACTGCTTATCTGCGAAGCTGTGTCCGCATATTTCGTAAGAACGGCAAATCTGTGGGAATGTTCGGCATATAACTCCTCCCTCCTTAGGACGAGAAAATAAGGGAGTTATTTTGTCGGGTTGGAACCACTTCTGCTTCCTGGCTTCCTTCTTCCTTCTGTTCCCTTTTTGACTGGCATCGAATAATGCTGTTAAGATTCTTCTTCAGCTTGGTTGATAATACAATGATTATTATTGAAAAGATCAATCCAAGGAGAATACTGAACACTATGGTACTTCCATTGGAATTTTCGGATTTCTTGATTGGCATCAATCGTTCCATCATAGTGATGATTTTGTAAATTTCTTCTAAATTAAGCTTGGTGAAGTTAGGTGTTTCGTACACGCTTGGTATCCTCATCTTGTCGGTGTTGAATTTGGGTAGAATAAGTGGTTTACCCTGATGAATTCTGATGTCATTTATGAACGTTTTGTGGTTCACATGAAGTTCGCAGGTTTTCGGAATTTTGATGAGAGTGGGAAGATTTATTTCCACGTAACGGTCAGTTTTGCATTTCGAAAATATCCTTTCCTCTTGGACTGGGATAATCAGGACTTCTTCTTGGGTGACTTGTTCGATGATGGATTCTGCTAGGTTTATTTGGAGTGGTTGGCAGCTCGTTGAGAGATTTCCTTCGATCAGCTGGATAGTGCAAAGGTCCTCTGGGTAGTAGTCCTCGATACAGTAATAAGTTTCCTCCAGTAGTGGACATGGGGTTGATTCGAACTGGTTTTTCGAAACTGTTCGTGCCAAATAGGGGTATTTGGGGATGAAAATATGGTGATTTTGTATAATAGGGAATAGGTGATAGAATAATTGGACTTCGTTTCTGATAATTGGAACATGGATTGCGAAAAACAATTTAGTTTTAGATAACATAACTTGGGTACCAAAAATCTGACAATACGTTAATACATTTCCAAATGACGGTATTTCTGACTATTCATAGAATTTTCTCAAATAAATCAGCATTTCTTCCAGCTCTGAACTAGATACTATTGAATTATGTAAAGTATTCAATTTTGCGAAAGTAACAGCATCCTCTAAGTTGTCAATAAATGTTATTATGTTTTGACAATCCAAGATTATTTGCGCAAGTATGCCTTGAAAGCTGATATAATTAGTTAAGTCACCAATAGTTCTTTGTACTGCCACCTGGAATATTTTCATCCGTTTTCTAGATCTTGATTTTTGAATTCTGTGCCTGAGTCGGTTGTTATTTTTTGAGGTAGACTATGGTGAGTGATGAAATTCATAAGATTCTCAACTACAGAGACTCCAGTTAGGGATTTCAGGGGGTACGCTTGACCATACCGAGAAAATGAGTCGATAATTGTGGAGAAACTCTGAATGTGTCCATGTGGATGTGTTCGAATGGTTTTGAAGTGGTAGGAGTGAGATTGAATTTTATTATCGGTGGGTTGCGATCATACTTGTTCTTTTGACAGGTTTCGCAGTTATCGATATAGTTTTTTATATCATCCGCCATTTTTGGCCAATAAAACCTAGAACTGAGGGGTGGTTTCATTTCGTTAATACCTCTGTGACAAGTTTATTTCACATGATAAAACTCGAGTTTTTCTTTTTGATCCTCTAATGTTTCTATGTCGATTAAAAACGTTGGGCAATGAACGATTTTGTAAGATGCATTTTTGAATAAATGTTGAACAGTGTTACTGAAGATTCTATACAAGGTGGGAGATTTGAAATGCAGGGCATATGTTTGTTTCTGGTCTATATGATCCTTGAGAAGCTTGACGATGTTTTCGATCATGTTTTTGTTCGGCATTATGACGTACGATCGAGAGTTTTCAAAAATTTTCTCTCTTCTATACTTAGTTTCATCTATGTCACCGATGACTATGATGATTTGATTTTTATAAGTATTCACAGCTCGTTCTGAAATTGGTATAGAACATACAGGGTCTTCGAGGGAAGTGTGGACTGTTTCTAGGTCGGAATGATTTTCATCTTTTCGTGGTGGTACGATACGAATGTCTGATAATATTTGTACTTTAGGCTGAACGGCTCGAGGACCTAGAATTTGTGGTAGATCATTATCGTCTAGATCTGGAAGTTTTTCGGGGTTTTGCAAAAAATCGTTTATTAATTCGTTAACGTCACCGGGATTATTTTGACCTGATAAGGTTTCGAGGGGGTTCAAATCGATATTATGAGGGTTCCTAGAAAGGGCGTCGGCTGCTTGATTGAATTTGCCTTTTTTATATTTTATAATATAATCGAATTCCTCTAGTTTCAGACGCCATCTCACCAATCTGGAATTTGGTTCCTTCAATGAAAAAAGCCATTGAAGTGGTTGTGATCTGAAAAAATCGTGAACTTTCGGCCAAACAAGTAAGGTCGGAAATATTTACAACTCCAAACAATAGCAAGAAGTTCTTTTTCAATAGTTGAATAGTTGACTTCTGCCGGGTTCAGCGTTCGGGATGCATAACAAATTGGGTGGTCATTTTGGGACAATATGGCACCAATAGCGTAGTTCGAGGCATCTGTAGTCAATTCAAATTGTTTTTCAAAATCAGAATATGCGAGGTTCTGAAGTGAGGATAGATTTACAAATATCGAAACATTCGATGAATTCAGTGTTGTGAATTACCTTCTCATTTTTCTTGAGGCACTTTGTCATTGGTTTAGTGATTTTGGCAAAGTTTCTGATGAACTTTCGGTAATATCCTAATAGACCTAAAAATGATTTGATTTCTTTCTGAGTTTTTGTAATCGGGAACTCTTGAATCGCGCTTATTTTCTTTGGATTGGGTTTGATACCTTCTGGTGTTATTATATGGCCTAAAAATTCGACCTCTTTCCTGAGAAATTCCGATTTATCCAACTGAATTTTCAGGTGAGCTTCACGTAATTTGGAAAATACTGATTTGAGGTTTTGAATGTGTTCTTGTAGTCCGGTGCTAAAGATAATGATGTCGTCCATGTACACCATGCAAATTTTATTCTGCAGGTCTTTCAGGACCTCATCCATTACCCGTTGGAAACTGGAGGGTGCATTCTTAAGACCAAATGGCATCCGCAAATATTCGTAGTGTCCTTGCTCTACGTTAAATGCCGTTTTTTCAATCGAGTTTTGGGCCATTTCAATCTGGTGAAACCCGCTTCCCAAATCAAAGGTGGTAAAATACTGAGCTCTACCGAGTTTGTCTAAAATGTCGTTGATGTTGGGAAGTGAATATCGGTCGCCGATGGTTTTTTCATTGATTCTACGATAGTCCACGACTATCCGCCATTTTGCTTTTCCGGAAGAGTCTAACTTTTTCGGAACAATCCAAATTGGGGAAGACCATGGGCTGCAGCTTGGTCTCATTATATTTTTCTCTAGCATATCGTTGATTTAATGTTGTACTTCTTGTTTATGTATATAGGGGTACCGATATGATTTTGTATGGACAGGTATTTCGTCAGTAGTCTTGATTTCGTGTTTTATTTTTGATGTAAATGTCAAGTCATCACCTGGTTTGAAGAAAATTTCGGAAAATTCGTTACAAATCTTGATTATCGCAGATTTTTCTTCTGCGTTCATGTGGTCTGTGCGTATCAAAATTGAGATGTGAGAGTAGTTTTTATTTGAATTTGTCATATGATTGTCTGAAGTGGTGAAAGAGTCGAATGTGTATATTTCGTAAATCGATGAGCCGAATCGTTTGACAGGAATTGGTTTCCGCAATGTTACAGAAATTGTTTGATCTGTGGGGTTTTGAATTTCTATAGGGGCGTACCCTTTTTTTGAAATCGTCACTACTTGTGGAATATACAGTTTATTAATAGTACCTTCGACTGTTAGAATTTCTCCATCGTATATATCGACAGGTATATTTTTTATAGTTTTTTCTAGTGGATTAACTGAAAATGAAAAGCTCGACTCTGTGGCTTGTCTGAATTTGAATGGGATATCAATGTGATTTCCTATCAATTTTGTATTGGTTAAATCAATATTAAAATTCATATTCATAAGATCTGTCAATCCTAATACACCGTCAAAATAATCATGGAAGTCGAATAAGATGAAATTGATTTCATAGTTCGTATTGAATTCAGGAAATGCCGGAATTAATGCTTGGTATCTCGCGTTCTGACTTCCTATAGCAGTTTTGATTATTGTTTCAGCTTGATATATTTTATTTGGATAAAATTTTTCGATTATCGAAGGTTTGATTATTGATTTGGAACTACCTGTATCTATGAGTAACTTGATTTTTGGACATTTTATCTCGACATAAGGAAGAGCGTTGTTGCTAGAAATATTTATTTCGGCTAAGTCAATAGGTCTTTTTGGCTGGTTGGTTGAAAATTTTCGGATTTGTTTGTGTTAATATCGTCATTGTATTGGTCTTGGAAGTATGGTGGCTGATAATCGATTGTTTCTTCAACGTATGAATTCTGATCATGGTATTCTCCTTCGGGGTAGTACGCGGCTTCGGCGTAACTGCCATTTTCATAGGACATTTGATTTTGATCGGGAATGGGTATTTCGTATTCATTCAAAAATAATTCTTCCGATACAAAATTTGGTTTTTGATTCGATTGAAAGAATCCCCTATTATTTTGGAAGTTATTTGAGTATTGACTTCTGAAATTCGGTCTGGGTTGTTGATTTTGTTGTGGAGAAGGTTGATGGGACATTCTAGTGGGGTTTCGAGAAGTTGTTGACATGGGCTCTGGTTTAGGTAATTGGTTTGCCGGAATGTGTTTTGGTCTGAATACGTTCTGAGGGGGTCCGAAAACTTCTCGATTAGTTGGGTACCGCTGAGGGGGTTGTGGTCTCGGTTGAATATTCAATGGTTGGTTGGGCCAGATAGGTCTAGGAGAGAAATTCGGGTTTGAGTAGTTTGTATTACTTTGTTGGAATTGTCTTTGAAAATAATTGGGTTTTTGCGGTTGGACGTTATTCATTTGAACGTTGGTAGTAAATACTTGTCTGGTTCTTGGATTATTGAATTTTATCTTTTCATTTTGCCGTACGTGCACGGCCATAATTAATAGAAACAGGCGCAAACCTACCCGTTTCACGAAGACGTCTTTCAACTGCCGCGAAGGATTTATGGTTTGGTAAGCGAAGCAGGAAATCTTTCTCTTTAGGAAATCTTAAGGAAATCTTTCACTGTATACTCTGCAAGATTCTAAACCATTTCCCTGGCAATATCCAAAAACCAATTACATATCGGTCATTTCTTCGTTGGTATACCTTGCGGCCATGATAAAAAGAACTTTATTATTTGTTTGACAATTGTCTTGACTTGTTTTTTAGATTCGATTTGACCCAAGTCAGTTTTTGGTGACGTTATTTTGATTCACCGCCTACGCTTCAAATGTGTTCAATCTTATTATTACAATAATTTAGACCTGGCCATTTACGAAGTGAATTTTTAAAATCCAGATATCTCAAAAACAGCGGCTCAAATCAACTCTTACCACGTATACATTTTTTATGTGAAAGACGTTGGACAATCCGAATTTTCGAAAAATCGAATATGGGGTGGCTAAAAAAAGTTATTTCGTTTTAAATTTGTGCAAGGTTCCGCAGGTAGCGCCCTCTTAACTTTACAATAAAAATGATAGCAAATTCTAATTTCTCAACCAGCAAAACCCTCCCAAGCGGAATATTGTGACAATACACCAATTATTAAAAAAAATATTTATAAAAAATGAAAATCAAATTGAACTTTTGACACTCTGTATCTCTGAAATCATCCACTTTTGGACTGAGGTAAGTTGAGTTAGATCGTCATATTTACGCCTCAGGAACTTGTGGTAGCTTTTTTTCCGCACCTTTTAGGGACACCCTGTAGATCTCAACAATGCATATCATCAAATACCGTTGGCTCCTGAAGCAGTAGAATTAACAGCTTTCAGTACTCCGGATGGACATTGGGAATATCTTCGAACCCCATTTGGTATGATAAATTCTCCCGCAACTCTTTCAGAGATTCATGAACTTCACTTTGTCGGGATTTTCATGTAATAAACTAGCTATTACATCATCAAGGAATCGAAGATCACATTGTTAGGCCTCCTACATAGTGTGTTCGACAGATTGATAGAAGCAACTGTAACCATGAAACCGAGCAAATGTAAATTTTTATTGAAATAAGTGAAATACCTGGGTAATATTGTCACTGCGAAGGGTATTAAACCAGATCCAGAAATTCGAATGTATTGAATCTTATCCAATTCTTAAAACGGCTAAGCAGGTTCGTGCATTTTTAGGTTTGACAGGTTGGTATCGAAAATATATTGAAAACTTCTCAGAAATAGCTTTGCCTCTAACAGAATTAACTAGAAGAAATGTAGATTTTCAGATAGCACCTCAAGTTTTAGAATCCATAGACAGTTTAAAAAATGCTATCACTTCAGATTCAGTACTTATTCATCCTGATACTAGTTCACCTTTCATTTTAGCTACAGATGCTTCGGGCGTAGGTATTGAGCTATTTTGGCACAATTGAGGGACGGATTCGAGAAACCCGTTGCGTTCGCAAGTCGAAAACTCAATAAGGCAGAAAGAAGTTATTTTGTAACAGAACAGGAGTGTGCGGCGATTATTTTTGGAATCGAACAGTTCAGATGTTTTTTGTTCGGAACAAAATTCACTATTATTATGGATCATCGTCCATTAAAATGGCTTTCAATCCTACATCCTACATCACGATTGGCTAGGTGGAGTTTATTATTGAGGGAGTATGATTTCGATATAGTTCATAGACCGAGAAGAAAGCATGGCAACGTCGACGCTTTGAGTAGAATTTATTGTTTGAGACAACAGAGAGAAAATAGGAAATCATTGGAGTTACAGACGATTTTGGGAGAAGGAGATATGTTGAGTGAGAATGTGCATGAAGTAGAAGGGAACATTTTCCACTGTCCAGAGCATTATTCACTAGCTCAATGTGTTTTGCGTGATCCACGAATGACCAAAGGTATTGCGAAGGAATTCAGAGAACAATTTGGGAATTCTGGATTTATAGAGCAGCATAAAGATGTAGGGGACGTCGCAGTGTTGTTTTTGCCAGAGCGTACAGTATATTATTCGATAACCAAACCTTCTTATTCAAACTCATATGTAGCGCTTTGTGAATTGAGAAAATTAGTTCTGAAAAAAAAGAAATATTGGCAATGCCTGGTATTGATTAGTTGAACTAGAATGGCATCTAGTTTTATAATGATAAAAATGAACAATCAGAAAATGACACTACTTACTATCTAGATAACGAACATTTATTATACATCCAGGAGTACAAAAAACAACAAATTTGATTGGAAGTAGATTTTTTTGGCCTGATATGAGTTCAGAAATAATGAAATATGTTAGTGAATGTGTATCATGTGCCCAAAGACAAACTTCTCCTCATATAGGTGAAGTACCACTGCAAAAGTTTCCAGGACTTCAAGAACCATTTGAACGTGTTAATATGGATATTGTTGGACCGTTAGTCACTACGTTGAATGGAAATAAATACCTACTAACTTTTCAGGAATATTTTACTGGATATCTATGGATATTTTATCTGGATATTCGTAACGAATATTATTAGTAGGCATAGTGTACCAAAATAGTTGATTACCGATCAAAGGGCCAATTTTGTGTCAAAATTATTTGAGGAAGTTTGCCAAATATTGCATATTGAGAAAATACAAACCACAGCTTATAATCCTCAATCAAATAGTGTAGAAAGAGTACATCGGTTGATTGAAGATATTTTGTCTCATTATATTTCAAAAGATCAGAGCAATTGGGATGAATGGATACCTTATGTTCTGTTCGCATAAAGAACAACAATTCATTCTTCGACAGGTTTTAGTCCACATTTTTTTTTGTATGGTCGGGATCCAATATTACCTCATGATGATATAATCAAACCACAAATAAAACGTTCTGATTATGAATTACGTTTCAGAATTGTTAGCGCGTATGAACGATTGTTCTGAAGTAGTGAAAAACAATTTGACAAGAGCTGCTGGAAAAAGAAAAACACAATTCAATAAGGAAGCAACGTGTCCTATCTAATTGCAGCCAACCGATTTCGTGAGTGTGACTGCTGACCCTGTCAAACTTGCGCAATCCTGTGCAAAAACGAACACAAGAATTTTGTATCATTTGAAGTTTGTTCGCGTCAGAGGCAAGTAAAGCAGGGCCATAAACAGAATCGCAATATGCAATCTTGGAAAAAATTAGAGTTTCGCAAAGTTTTATTTTGATCGATTCGGGTAGAATGTCGCGCTGAGAAAAAAGTTTCTTGAGAGTACCGTAGGAACTTTCACATAACGAGCGAACATGTTTACTGAACCTCAAATCAGAGTCAAACCACAGCCCAAGATTTTTGCATTCATTCAAGGTTGGTAGCATCTCATTATTCAAGCAGATGTTCATCATTCGTGAGGCTGCTAACCACTTACTCTTGGGGCCAAAAAGGGTGACAGAAGATTTATTGACATCCAAGTTCAAGTTATGCGCAACAGAGATATCGAAAAGTGAACATAAGTCGGTGTTAATTTTGTGGCATGTGGCATCTTCATACTCATCAAAAACAAAATTATAAATGAGCTGTGTGTCGTCGGCATAATGATATATTTTACAATGACTAGAGAATTTGTGAAATCAGAAATATAGAGAAATGAGAAAAGCAGTGGTCCTGAAATAGAACCTCGAGGTACTCCATATCTAACAGGTAAGAAGTCCGACTTACGATCATCTAAAATAAGACATTGACTGCGATCACTCAAGTAGCTTTCTAGTAAACTCATAGATTCATATGAAGAGCCGAGGTATGACATTTTTTTGCAGAGCAAATGGTGATCAACGCAGTCGACAGCATACATCACCACCATCGATTGATCTAAATAAGTCATCAGCAACATTGATCAATGCTCTAGAAGTGCTGTAATGGGGACGAAATCCTGATTGAATATCAGGTGTAACTTTCTTTAAAAAAACAAACTCGGAAATTTGGCTTTTCATAATTGACTCAAAAGCTTTTGATGAAGTAGGAAGTATGCTAATGGGGCGCAAGTGATTTAATTCAGTTGGCGATGCTATTTTAGGTAGTGGAATTATGTGTGCCATTTTCCAAGCATCTGGAAAAGTATTAGTTGTCAGAGCGGTATTAATTATATGCGTAAAGTGGTGAAGTATACAGTCTGAGTCAATGTGAAGCATATTGAGTGATAAACAGTCCGATCCAAACGAATTACTCTTGATTTTCTTGAACACCTGGTTTACCTCTGTAGAACTGACGGTGCGGAAATCGAAGATTTGATCCTGTAAATAAGGAGCATCATATATGTCGAGTAAGTTGATCTGATCTGGAGTGGGGTTAGTTGAGGGGACATCATTGAAGAAATTATTGATCAGTGTGACGTCTAGATTGTCAGGAATGTCTGAGTTTTTATTATTCTGAATTACGTCAAGAGCCCTTAGCGTATTCCACAAAGTTTTAGTGTTCTTATTACGTAGTATATATTGCATGTATGCATGTTTTTCTCTTTTAATAGCACTGGTAACATAGTTGCGTAATTGTTTATAATATTGCCAACTCTGATTTGTCTTTGAAATTTCAAATTGCTTGAATGCTTCATCTCTGATATCATTGAGAAAAAGATCCTGGCCGAAGTATTTGAAATTACGAGTGTAAACAAACTTTTGTTCATGTATAGATTTGATATTTAATATTTCACAGGGTGTGGAAAAATGATCTGAGATACCGGGTAAGTCAATAACTGAACAACTTGAGATTTCATCAGGGTTTGATGAGGCCATAATGTCAATCAAGGTTTTGAGTGGTCAGTCACGCGTGTAGGCTCATTGATAAGTTGTTTCAAGTTATATGTATCTAAACACTGTGAAAATAACTTACTGGACTGACTGTCGACTAAAACATTGATATTGAGATCGGCTGTCATGAGAAGAGTATCGCAAGTAGACAAGACACGCGACAAGTTCAGAAAGTGTTACTGGAATGCTTGACTTGGGCGGGCGATACACTACTTCAACAGCATATGTTTTACCAAAAATTTTTATACTCACCTATAGTTGCTCCAAGTTATTAGTGATATCACTAACGAGAACACTATAATGTAGATTACTTTTCATAAAAAGACCTAGACCACCCCCTCGAAATCAAATTCAAATCTATAGCCTGGAATATGTGTCATGTTAGAGTTCACATTTGAAGTGAGCCATATTTCAGAAACAGCAAAGATTTCGAAAGAATTAGTCAAGATATGGTTTTTCAATATATCAAATCCTCCTAAGATGGAACTGTTACGTATTGTATTCATATTTTATTAAACCCATTCAGGATTGAACAATATAATTGCTGGTTTTATTTCTTGATTGATTACAATCTCGTACATTACATTACATATCATAAAAACGTAAACATTGCTCACTTGACAGATATTTTTTGACATTGGACATTTACGGTTGACGTATGACATCTTCACAACTATATAACATGCCCCCCCAAACAAAATTTTCTTTTCTTATTACAGTCCTCTCACTCCCCTTTTTCACAAATTTTTACTGACACTATTTTCTCTAACGCAAACCTCACTTTTCAATGTAGTCCTTCAGATAAGCTGGACGATTTCTCACTCTCACTTGTTTTTCCTCTTTTCCCGCTGGTTTTTCTCTGGTTGTCCCTTCTGCTGGTTTCAACTGGTGTCGGTTCCTCCGCAGTATTTGTCCATTCTCAGTTTGTACTTTGTAGGAGCGTGGTGCAGAAAGGGGCTCTATGACCTTCCCTAAGGTCCACTGACGGGTTTTCTCCTGTATGGCTATGGGTTGGCCTGAAACAAGTGGGGCTAGGGGGTTGTTTACTTTTTGTGCCATTATCATTTCATTTTGCTTGTTTTCAAGGTCCTCTAATGTATGCTCAATATCGAACTTGGGGATGAGAAGCTCTTGTGGCACCAACATCATTGTGTTGATCTGGCGTCCCATCAGCCTCGCAGATGGTGAAGATTTTCCATTTTTTGGGGTGGCATTATGTTCCAGGATGCTCATAATGGGGTCACTTCCAGTGTGAGCAGCTTTTACCAGTAGTCCTTTTACTGTTTGTATGGTCCTTTCAATGAGGCTATTTGACTTGGGGTAGTAAGGGCTTGAGGTTATTACCTTGAAGTCCCAGTTCTTTGCAAATGTGTGCCAATCTTCTGAGTTGAATGGGGGCCCATTGTCACTCATGATTGTTTGGGGAATACCATGATGAGAAAATATTCCTTTCATTGTATTTATCACTGCTGAGGCTGTTTTTCCTTTGATTTCATTTACAGTGACAAATTCTGAATGATAATCCACTGTGACTATGTAGTCTCTGTTGTTGATGTAGGCAAAGTCTACTCCAATTTTGGCCCATGGGAGTGGTTCTGTTGGATGGGCGATAAGTGGTTCAACCTTATTTGCTTTGGAGTATTTTATGCAAATAGGGCACCTTTCGACATGTTGGGTGATCTGATGGTACATGCCTGGCCAATGATAAGCTTGTCTGGCTTTAAATATAGAAGAATTGATACCTTGGTGAGCTTTGTGTGCGAAGTTGATGAATTCCTTCCTCATTGTTGCTGGAATTATAAGTCTGTTGCCTTTGTATAGTAGACCATCTTGGGAAACAATTTCTTCTTTCATGTCCCAGTAGGGCTTTGTCCATTCAGAACATGCCTTCTTTGATAGAGGCCATCCATTAGTTAGGTATTGTCCAACTATTTGTAGAGCCTCATCTCTGATTGTTGCATTCACCAGCTCTTTCATTTTGTCTTGTGAGGCTGTGATGATGGAGTGAACTTTGATTGCTTCATTTTCCAGGTATTTAGTATTCACTTGTATATTCTGGGGGCTCCTGGATAAGAGGTCTGCTATGAACAGAAGTTTACCTGGTACATATTCCAGGTGAGGGTTGAACCTGAGTAGTCTCAGTGCTAATGCTTGCAATCGAGGGGTCAATGTTTCCAAAGGCTTTTTCAGTAGACCAATCAAACTTTTGTGGTCTGTTTGAACAGAAAACTCTCTTCCAAATACGAAGTATTTGAAATGTTCACAAGCTTTTACTATTGCTAGCAGCTCTTTTTCTATTTGGGCATACCTTGTTTGGGCTGGTGTCAAAGTTACTGAAGCAAAAGCTACTGGCCTCTCTTCTTGTAGCAATACTGAGCCCAGCCCATACTGACTAGCATCCACTGATAGCACTATTGGTTTGTTAGGATCAAACAGTGCTAGTGTAGGAGCTGACACAATTGAGCTTTTCAAGTTGTCAAAAGCTTTTTGGTGAACAGCATCCCAAAGAAAGAGTGCATTTTTCTTCAAAAGCTGTCTGAGGGCCTCTGTTTTCTCAGACACGTTTGGAATGAACTTTCCAAGGTATTTTATCATACCCAGAAATCTTTGTCCTTCTGTGATGTTGGTAGCTGTTTTCATGTTACTTATAGCTTCAACTTTGGCTTCTTGTATTGAAAGGCCATTTGGGCTGATTTTGTGTCCTAGAAACACAATTGTGTTTACCGCCAACTTATTGAATTTGAGGTTACATCTTCTTGCTCTTTCCAAGACTCTATGGAGTCTTTGGTCATGTTCTTCATTGGTTGATCCTGTTATGAGGACATCATCTAAGTATGTATAAATACCCTCTATTCCTCCAAGGATTTGATTGATAGCACGTTGCCAAACTTCTGGGCTGCTGGAAATCCCATATGGCAGTCTTTGAAAAGAAAATCTGCCAAATGGTGTGGCTATTGTGCATATTCTTGAGCTTTCCTGATCCAGAGGTATTTGAAGGAAAGCATTAGAGGCATCCAGGACAGTAAATATTTTTGAATTACCTATTTCTGCCAGGATGTCCTCAGCAACTGGTAATTGATAATGTTCTCTCTTAATGAAGGTATTAAGCCTTCTAGGGTCCATGCAGATTCGAACTTTCCCATTGCTCTTTTTTGCTATTACTATGGGGTGGACCCAGTCAGTTGGCTCTACTATTGGTTTTAGAACATTGTCTCTTGTCATTTTCTCAAGTTCTGCTTTCACCAGTGGTTTCAATGCATGTGGTATTTTTCTTGCACTACATATACTTGGGGTAGCATTGTCAATAAGTCTTATCTTATACTCCATATTCAGCCTTCCTAGTCCCTGGAATACATCCTCATATTCCTTGATTAACTCAGCAGCCTTAGATTGAGCTAATGTGACTTGTTGGATTTTTTTAATTAGTCCAAAGGCGTCCATTGCCCTGAATGATAGTAAAGGGGTACGATTCTCCACTGTTATGAAGTATAACAGCTTGATAACTTTATCTCCCAACCTTGTGTTCATTTCAACTGTTCCAAGTGTGGGGATTCTGTTATTCGTGTAACTACAGAGCCGTTTTTTTGTTGGTTCAATTTGAGGCCTATTCTTCAGTTTATTAAATAAGTTTATTTATTGGAATGAGGTTGGCTTGAGAGCCACTGTCCATCTTGAATTTCAGTTGTGTTTTATTAATCTCCAAGATTTCATGCCAGTCATTACTTTCATGAGCATTTATGTGGAAGACCTTTGTGACTTCTCCCACAAAATACTCATTTTCCTTATCGTTGTTTTCCTCTATGTCTTCTTCCTCCACTTCATCCACATTGTTTGATCTGCATGTTGCTGCAAAATGGTTTTTTCTGCTGCATTTGCTGCAAATTTTGCCCCAAGCTGGGCATTTCATAGGTTTGTGGGTGCCCAGGCACCTTTGGCACTTTCTCCCACCAGACAGTTGTGTGCTCTTCTTTTTGAATCTAATTCTGTTGACTTCGCTGTCTTCATGTGTTGGTCCTGGGGTTTGGGAGTTCATTCCCAGGATGTGTTTACTGCATGTTTCTTCAGCCCTGCATATATCTATAGCGTTATTCAGTGTCAGATTTGGTACCTTGAGTAGTTTGCTTTTCAGCTTTTCATCCTTGCAGCCAATTATCACACAGTGTGTTATTAAATCATTGGAGAGGTCTCCTAACTGACAGTCCTTGGCTAAACTTCGTAAACAGGTTACAAATTCATCCACCGTTTGGTTTTGTTCTTGTTTCAAGGTGAATAGCTTGTACCTAGCATATGTACAGTTAAGGTAAGGCTTATAGTGGTCACTAATGGAGTCCAGTTTTACTTTTACAGTCAACTGATCATCAGTCAGTTCTACATTCTCTTCATCGACGTACTGGAACGTATTGAATAATTGTAGGCCCACGGCTCCGATTACATATAATAAAGTGGCTCGCTGCTGCTTCATTGGCTTGGTTGACAACTGTTCCGCTTCTACAAAAAGTTCAAACGACTGGCGCCATTTACTCCAACTCTGGAATGGGTTGTCTCCTGGGATAAACTCGCTGGGTGCTCTGAACGACATAATTATGAGGAATCTGGGACGAAGATTTAGGTTTACAATATTTTATTTCAGCTTCACGTGGAAGTCAGAACCTTGTCTCACTTTTCCCCTCACAAAATACGTATTCTCATAGGTCTACGCTGCCACCATGTTACGTATTGTGTTCATATTTTATTAAACCCATTCAGGATTGAACAATATAATTGCTGGTTTTATTTCTTGATTGATTACAATCTCGTACATTACATTACATATCATAAAAACGTAAACATTGCTCACTTGACAGATATTTTTTGACATTGGACATTTACGGTTGACGTATGACATCTTGACAACTATATAACAGGAACGAACGTTCATATGCCCATAGCAAAAGGTCCTATTATGAGTCATTATAATACTGAGTGAATGAGAATAATAGATAGATTATGATGAGAAATATAATAACAAATTCTGGCTGGCTGAGTGTATAAACAAATGGAAGAAACAAGTAATCTCAATTCAAATTATTCAACGTGAAAACAAAATAATGTTTACTTTATTTAAAGTCTAATCTTAGGTCATCAACTGTTCAATTTATTTCAGATTTATATTTACCTGAGATCAAGAGTGTGGACTCGAGAAATTTCTAACAATAAAAAATCAATATGATTGTCCGTAGATGAAAAATTATAGGTACACATGAAAAAAAAAAAAACATTAGTCCACCTTCTATGTTTCTTTACTGATGGTTAAGATTATAAAATGAAGTCTTGATCGTCAGATATCTATACTGTAGTGTATTGTTTTGAGATACTCCATGAATAACGAATCTGTGGTTAGTATTGAGCATTCGCCAAGTTGATATCACATGAGAGAGATATTTGTAATATTTATAATATTGTATTTTCGTCGAATGTGGAGTGACATTTATCGCGTATGACTGTACGGATTCGCGTGAAATAACTTTCGAGACGGAGGACTTGCTTTTTAAAAACAATTATTTAATTGAAATTACGAATGTTACATGTATAAATGATGTTAACAGCTTGAATATAGAGTTCTGACTGCCGGTTGCGGTGCAATTTGGAATAAAGTAAACATTTGTCTAGCTCAGCATCTTCATCTCGGGCGATGGTGGTGTGAGCTGCGTCAGCGGAATTCCTAGGGTAGATGGTGACATAATTCCTCCCCCCGAAGATTCAACTACGCAGAGGAGCGAGGTAGTTGAACGGTTGCCATCTGGATAGCTTCTGAGGGTGGTCCACTGGAAGTGGTTCTGCGATGAGTGAACCTTCTGTATAAAACATAGGCTGCAACCATAATGACAAAAATATAAATCGTCAAAGTCCATATGCTGGGAGAATACGATATTCTTCCAGGTTCTTCAAAGTGTAGTTCGGGCTTGTTCCTGAATAACTGTGCCTTGATGTCTTGTAGTTCGTCTAGGTTAAGGTCGTCGATGTGTAGACTGAAGTTCGTCTGGAATGATGAGGGATGTTCTTCTTGGTCCAAGTTTGGTATTAGTACAGGTTGAGTTCGATCGATTATTTGTTCTCTGTTGGAAACTTCGAAGTGATTGGTTTTTATATGACAGCCAATTGGAATAGTTATCAAATATGTACCAGTTACTTTGGATATCTCGTCTTGTTCTTGACACTTCATATTGATGTTTGTTTCACTGGGAAACATGCCGATCCACGTGGTTGAGTCCTCAAGTTGATTGATTTTTGGCTTCGTGATCTCAGTGGTGATTTGATAACAAGTGGTTGTATTCTTCATGTTCAGCAGCTGTACTTCACAGGGGTTGTCTTCAGAAATTTCGAATAAGTCTGTCCTTTTGCAAACGTACGTTTGTGGTTTGACTTTGACACAGTTTTCGCTCTCAAGAGCGAAGTACAATGTATTCTTCAGCAAGTACTTCCTTTTTGGCAATATTGTCCTGAACCGATTTCGACTAGGAACTGGGATTGGATACAAGTGATAATAATCGAAGATAAATGGATACATAATTGGAATCCGGAGTAGGTAGGTTATTCTGTTATTGAGGATATAACATTCAATTTCTATGATATTTTCGAAGTTCAAAGTATTTTCTAAAGTCAATTCGAATGGAAACTGGTCTGGATTGATTATTTCTTGTAGTTTCACGAGTTGATTGTACAGTTCTGATGTTTTTATTATGCTTGAGTGAAGAATGTTCAATTTTGCGAACGATAGCGAGTTTTCTATATCTTGCAACATGGATGTAATTACTTCGTACATGTCTATCAGCTGATTCAAGCTATCTTCAATGAAAATTGATTGTTGAATAAGTGATGTATTTTCGATTGCTTTTATGATATATGAAACTTTTGTCTGTAATGATTTTTCATTTCGAATTATCTTCTGAACTGTTGAATTAAATTTTTCTATAATATCAATAGACAAAGAATTTTGTTTCTCAATGCTTGACCTTAGGTTGATTTGGTTGTTTTGGATTTGATTTATCAGTTTATTATATCGTTCACCATCCTCAGCATCTAGATTTCCTGTTATTGATTTGAAAATCGATTCAACACCGTTTATGAGTCCTCTTTTCAAAAGTTTTGGGTGTGATATGATTTCTTTTAGTTTCCATTCTGCTTTTTCTTGTGCCAAGAGTAGGATTTTCACGTAGTTAGCTGTGTTGTTGTAATGTTGTCTGCTTAGGTTGATTGCTGTTAGTATATTGAGAGTCTGTGAGTGTAATTCGTTCATTTCGTCGATAATGGGGTTTATGTCGTAGTAATGAATGAATGTATGTGTATATTGTTGTACCTTTGCTATTCCTAATTCCAGTGGCATTATCCCTGGATTGTTCTCGAGATTTTTAAATATTAATTTGTCTTGGAGTCCAACGACAAATGGCAGCAATCTGAAATAGAGCAACTAATCAAAACTGAAGGTTTTTCTCAATGGTCTTTTCAAGTTGTCCATGTGGACTTTTTCGTGTGAATTAGTTGAAACGGTTTTTCGATTCTTATTGACATTACTAATTATTTCGGGCTTCAAGAATTTGTTGGAGTTTTTCTGACGTAGATGTTTTTTCACGTAGGTTTTATTTTCTGGCTGGAAGAGTTCTGGTGAATCGCGGCTTTTGTTAATTTTAGAGATGACTTTACTTTTATTCTCAATCAAATTCTCATTTATTTTTGAGTACATTAGTTTGGTCTTCTCTTTGTGATCGTTGATGTAATCATTCACGAGAATTTTTTCTAAGTTCAAATCGAATGGGTAATCATTATTAATATGTCCATTGATAATGTCTATCGGTTTTAGTTTTGTTGCGGAATGAATGGAATGGTTGTAAGCCAGGACAGCGTATATCATTTTTATTGGAATAGGTGTTTTAAGAAAACCTCTTGTATTAAGTAATCGTATATGTTCAATGAGAGTAGAATGGAATCGTTCGATTTGACCGTTTGACTGTGGGTGGTTTGGAGAACAGAAATGAATTTTGACTTTATGTAGGCTCAATAGTTCGGTGATGACTGAATTTTTGAACTCTGTACCATTATCAAGTATAATCAATTTGGGTACACCGTGATGTGAGAAGAATGATATCAAGTGGTTAACAATTTGTGTGGACGCTAATGATGTTAATGAATATGATTGTGCGTATTTTGAAAAACTATCTATTATGGTCAAAAATTTATTTTGTTCGAATGTGAATGTATCGAGGTGGATTATCTCAAAAGGTTGAGATGCGGTGGGTGTCATATTCATCTGCATTCTTATCGGATTTCTCTCGTATTTTCCTTGTTGACAAATTTCGCAATCATTTACATAGGTTTGGACAGAATTTTTCAAGTTGGGCCAGTAATAGATTTTCTTTATTCTTTGTTCAGTTTCGTCAATACCTCGATGGTTAGTTTTGCCTTCGTGGTATGACTTTATGATTTCTGGAATGTCTGATTTAGTGGTAACATCGATTAATTTGGAAATACATCGCTTGAATTTTATTGAGGGCCATTTGAAATGTTTTCCAACTACTTCGCAGAGGGTTGGTAGATGTCTGGTTTCTCAAAATATAAATAATATTGAACATTTGGTGCCACAAAATCTTTAACAAAATCAATAATGTCTTGATCAAAGTTATTTTGAGATATTTGGACTGATATTCTCTGTTTTTTCTCAAATAGAATTTTCACTCTTGGTTTTGCAGGGGAATGTAAAACTGAATCTATAATCAACTGATTTTGGCCATAGTTCACAGGGGAATCTGAAATTTTGATTTCGCTTATCGGGTTTTCTTTCGCGTTCGTATGTACAGTTACGTCATCATCTTCGGGTGATAGATTTTCGGTGTCGTCATTTTGTGAGATGGGTGTGTCTTCGTCAGGTTGTACTTGTGTTGACAAATTGTCTACGTCTGTTTGTTGTTCGAGAGTTTTATTGAAGTTTTCAACATATTGTGAAAGGTCGGCGATTTCTGTTTCTTTTGTATGTAGTTCGATGCGACTGAGTGCATCGGCGTTCGTGTTCATTTTACCTTTTTTGTATTGAATTTGATAATCGTATTCCTCCAATTTAATTTTCCATCTTAATGACTTTGAATTTGGTTCTTTCATGTTAAAAAGCCATTCTAATGGTTTATGGTCCGAAACTATGGTGAATTTTCTGCCGAAAAGATAGGGTCTGAAATATTTAGTTGCCCATACAATAGCCAATAACTCTTTTTCAATCGTGCTATAATTTCTTTCAGAATCGTTGAGGGTACGAGAAGCGTGCGCCACTGGTAGATCTTGTCCTATTACGCCTTGAGATAATACTGCGCCGATCGCTACATTGCTTGCATCTGTCGTTAGTAAAAATGGTTTGGATAGGTCAGGGTATTGTAAAATTGGTTCGTTGATGAGTAGATTTTTACAAGTCTCGAAACATGAAATGAATTCGTCATCGTGTAGAATAGTTGCGCCTTTTTTCAAACATTTGGTCAGGGGTTTCGTTAATTTTGCGAAATTTTTAATGAATCTTCGGTAATAACCAAGTAAGCCAAGAAATCCTTTGATTCGCTTGATCGTTTTCGGAATAGGGAAATTTTTAATGGCAATAATTTTGTCCGGATTAGGTTTTACGCCTTCGGGAGTCACTACGTGTCCCAAATACGCTACTTCCTTGCGTAAAAACTCCGATTTGTCTAGTTGGATTTTGAAATTAGCATCTCTCAGTCTCTGAAAGACACATTTGAGCCGTTCTATGTGCTCTTGAAGTGAAGTAGAAAAGATAATAATATCGTCTAAGTAGACCAAACACTTTTCGTTCTGAATGCCTCGTAGGATATTATCTACACGATTCTCTGAAAGTGGCGGGGGCGTTTTTAAGCCCAAATGGCATTCGAAGGTATTCGTAATGGCCATTTTCTGTTTTGAAGGCTGTCTTAGATATGTCGTTTTCACTCATCTCGATCTGGTGGAAACCACTAGCGAGATCTAGAGTAGTGAAATATTGACAACGACCTAACTTGTCCAACAGATCAGTGATATTGGGCAAGGGATATTTATCATCGATTGTCTTCTGATTAAGTTTGCGGTAGTCAACGACTACGCGCCACTTCTGCTTACCTGATGCGTCCATCTTCTTTGGGACAACCCAAATGGGAGACGACCAGGGAGAATTACTGGGTCGAATTATATTTTGATCCAACATACTATTGATCTGACGTTCTACCTCTTTTTTATGAACAAAAGGGTACCTGTAAGTTTTTGTATAAATTGGGATTTCGTCGCTAGCCCGGATGTCATGTTTTATTTTGTGGGTAAATGTCAAAGGTGCGTTTTCATTATAAAATATATCAGAGTATTCTTTACATAAATTTTCAATCATTGTCTTTTCTTCGATGTTCAAATGGTCCGTACGAATTTTGGAAATATCTAGAATTGGTTTCTGTATTTCATCAAAGTTATGGAATTGGAATTCTTGCAATTTATTTTCTTCGAATTTTTCAACGATAATCGGTTCTGAAAAATCTAATGTTATCTCTTCTGTCGTGTTATTTAATATTGTCGTTAAGGCTTCTCCGTTTCTCGCGACTGTGAGGCACTGAGGAATTTCGCAATTGTGCAATTTTTGATGTGGAATTATTATCTCACCGTGTTCAACACTAGTTTTAATCTTAATCACTTGTTCTGTTCTAGGAGCAACAGATATCAAGTTCAATTCGCTTCTCGTTTCATGGTATTGTAATTTAATCTTTGCATACGGAGTTATAAGAAAATTATTATCAAAATCTAAGTTAGCTTGAAGCAATTTCAAATTATCTAATCCAATTAATCCGTGAAAAACATTATGGAATTTAAACAAATAAAATTTCAAAGATCCACTAACTCGGTATAGTTTTGAAATAGGAACCTGAACACTATATTTGTGTGCAGATTTCTGAAACACAGTTGAAACAATAAATGGGTCATCGCTTATAGAATTCGGATATAGTTCATAAGCGATATCCGGGTCTATAAATGATTTTGTTGATCCGGTGTCGATTAAAATTTTCAAATTATTTTCAGGAAAGGTTATATAGGGTAATTCACTGGTGTTCGAATTATTGATATAATTTGTGGACTTACGTTTGTTCGAGGGTCTGATTGAAAATTTTCCTGTTCGCAGTATTCAGAATTTTGATCTGGGTAATAGCAATTATTATCATTATAGACTTCTTCAAAGAATTCTTGATTCACATCGACATTATTGGGATTCAAATTTGATTCGTCAGTTTGGTCGATTTCAGTATTATGAAGTTCTTCATGTTGTCTTTGGGGTGTTCTATATTGATTGAAAGATGTCTGAGGTCGATTGAATGTCTGTCTGCTTGTCGTACTCATAGGGGTAGGTGAAGGAAGGTTTTTAGTCTGATTGGGTCTAAAAACATTCTGCCTATTTGCCGGTTGTTTAAAGATTTGCGAGTTTGTAAAATATCGCTGTGGAGAATTATTATTGGTATTCGATCTCATTTGAACAGGTTGAGAAGGAAAGCTATTTGATGTCCTAAATTGACTGTTTTGGGTCTGTGTGTTGAAAGGTACCATTCGATTGAATTGACTATTTTGCAATTGTGAATTTTAAAGGTGGTCGATTGAAATTATTGAAATCGTTATTCTGATATCTTTGCGGATTTCTTTGTGAATTTTGAACTTGATTATGTCTAATAGGTGTTTTGTTCGTGAAATTTTGGTAGTACATAATATTTTCTTCTTGAATAATGAATTGCAATGCTTCGTTCAGATTTTGAGGACGCATACAACGGATCGTTGTACCAAATGGTTCTCTGAGTCCTGTTAAAAATGTATTCAAAGTAAGGTTATTATATAAATTGCGTTTCAATAATTTTGCTTCTGGAGTCGCTTCATGTCTATCGATATAACAGCAGAGTAAATTTAGAATCTGCAAACAACGATCGAAAAACTGTTGTGGTTTTTCATTTTGTTGTTGCCTTAGCATTATTAGGTCTCTATTCAAACAAGCTTCATCACGTTGATCTGCAAAATTCCTTGTTAAAGTATCTTTCAATTCTTGCCAAGTTGTGACACTTTGAATATTAACAACTAGTTTCGCGTTTCCTGATAGTTTTCCTATCAATGAATTGATCAAGTAGATGTTCTGAAAACATTCAACTTCTTCAACGTTATAAAAGGTGGTAATTGATTTTTCGCAAGTTGCAAGATACCTATTCAACTCGTTTGGATTTCCGTCAAAATTCGGAACACAGTTCAAATATTCTGGCTTGAAGTGGTTAGCCATGATTATTCGAGTATTGATAATTGCTTGTGTAGTGTTACTTTCTTGAGTTTGGATGGGTTGGGTTTGAGGAGTAATATTTCTGGGAATTGATTCAATGTCTGAGTCAGATAGAGACAAATTATCAAAAAGGTTTTCAAGTGACATAAACACGATTGACTTACGCTAGGAGCAATCCTCTGGTCATTGTCTAACTGCTATGAAGTGTCTGCAATTGGTTTGCCGATTGATGCCCAATCCAATGCTGATTGCTTCGCAAAAGGGGACGATGATGTTCCTCTTCTCGAGAAAAGCTGGTGATGAGATCTTTCACAGGTCTTCGATAGACGGGGTGTCCTAATTTCTAAGGAGCCACTCTGCTTCCGAAACAACCACGTACTTTTCACTAATTTCGATTGTCGATAAATCGTTGATACGAAAGGTATACGTTCGATACGGCTACCCTCGACAATCCTACCGACTGCGCCAAATAACTTTCGAGACCGGAGGACTTGCTTTTTAAAAACAATTATTTAATAGAAATTACGAATGTTACATGTATAAATGATGTTAACAGCTTGAATATAGAGTTCTGACTGCCGGTTGCGGTGCAATTTGGAATAAAGTTAACATTTGTCTAGCTCAGCATCTTCATCTCGGGCGATGGTGGTGTGAGCTGCGTCAGCGGAATTCCTAGGGTAGATGGTGACATAATTCGTGTGAACATTTCCGTAATATCGATAAAAGACGTTTCGGCTTGCCCAGATATAGACACTGGTTATATCGAACATCTTGGTAAAGTGACGGTAATACAAAGTGACCATATCGCGGAGACTCATGTTAAAACGTGCCTTACTGAAATAAGCAGATTAATTGCCTATTGTGGAATGCATATCCACAGTTCGATCGTAAAGGGCGGACTATACAGTTACATACAAATAATCGGAAGTAATGCATGTTTGGATATTCACCGTTTCCAAACTTATGCAATACTTGGCAGAATTATCACTAATGTGGTGATCAATGGGACTACCAGCTCGACGATGACTTTAGCCGGCAGTGTAAATTCCGAGGGTAAATGTGAGGGACGAATGGAATAATATAGTAGTTACAGCTACAGTGGAATAACTATTAGAGATCAGAAATTATTAGGAAATGAGGTTAATATACTTGGAGGCTTAACATGTCCCTGTGCGGAAGGACATTGTTTTGATTTAACTTTTGGAGAAACCGTCTGAGGATTTACCAATAGAAAAACTTGTGCAGAAGTTATTACTGATCTTTTTGAAAGAGAAGGACAGTGGATAATAGGAAAACTCAATGGAAATGCAATATCTGGACGTTATGTGGTGACTGAACAAGAATAAAAAATATTCGCGTTAACCCTCGTAGAAAAACAGGAGATTTTTGGATTTTTCACATGGAGAACTGAACATCCACAAATGATAATTTCAATCACAGAAGATTCTTTAGGAAATATACGAATCGAATCTCACAGTCCGAAAGAAGACAATGATCTAATGATATATGTAAATAGTGAATTTTTATATGTAGAACAAGCATATAAACGAGCAATACATCATTTACATCGAGCCACTATCCATAGGAGATGCTTGCTGAAAAGAGACATTTTAATTGAAACTGACATTGCCACCTCTTACCCCATCCGCCGTTGGTTTGTTGCTGAAGAAGGAAGTTGGCTATGTTGTCAAAGTACTTGGAGAAGTATTTTATGTTATCAAATGCGCGTTCCGAAAAATTCAGAAATTCGTAGGATTGATAGAATGGCCCATATCGGTAGATGATAAATTATATTTCATGGCACCCATGACTAGGATCATGCAAAACCATGTTGAAGAAATTGAATGCAGCCCACTAACTCCTCCGTTATATCAGGTAGTTGCATAGTGGATAGGATTATCACATAATACGACAATAAGGGACCCTTGTATACAATCGAATATCATAACAAGAAGACTTGCAGGTTTCCAAGTTAGAAACCAGGGATTTTTTACACTAAATATTTTTGATAAGGCCGAAATGGAGAAGTTAGCCAAATCCACATTACGAAAAATATGGGGATGGTTCACCGACCTAGGCATCTTTTTCAGTGGAGTTATGGAAATTAATCTGATTTTCAAATGCATTCAGTATATCGTAGTAGTTATTCTAAATGACGTTCACCTTTATAAAATATTTGGATGAAGTTTAACGCCTATCGCTAGCATTTGAACACTTCAACTATGTGGCTGGTTCATAGACATTTTGCTAAAGAAGATCGCGAAAGACATTCTCAAAGCACCGTGATCAATGTAGGACCGAACGAATCGACCAGTGGTGGCGACACCCAGTGCGAAAATCGAGTGGGCGACAATGGGCAATAATTATTCGCTGACCAGTGCGGTCTAATTAATTTTTTTAGAGGAGAAATGAATCCCTCGTGAGCCTTTGTACTACTTAGGTTGAGATGATACAGATATCTGAAGAATCAAGTTTTTTTATGAGGGATATTAGTAATAAAGGTATATGTAATTTGTAATGAGATAATGAAACTGTATATTCATTCACCTGGAAAGTGGTTTATGAGGGAAAAATTGCTACCCAGTGGAGTAGGCATTCTTTCTGTTTTGGGGGGGTATTGTGACAGTCACCCTGTATTAAGATCTCCCAGTTGTATCGGATGAAAGACGACGACTATAGTAGATGAGCATATTTGAGCATGAGAGCGAGTTGAGAAAACAAGAGAGATACAGACAGAAGAGAGACGGGTTTTGATCGGAAACGATAGGTTTTGTTGCCTCATGTTATTCATATTTTCTGTCAGAATTGCAATTAGCAGTAGAAAGCTGATATCTATTTGTAGCATTTCCTGTTATTGGGTGTGAACCTGTTGGAAATAAAAGCTCTTTTTTTATATATCATGTGTTCGTGGAAAATACTATACAGGTGGAACTAACAGACCTGTATCAGTGAAGATGAGAGAACATGAGAATAATATGCAGAAAAGAAAAGGTATATAGACAATTTGTAATTGACTGAACATATCCTTACTGAAGATGAGTAACTTATATGGCTGATTGAAATGATTTCGAGATGATATGAAAATAAAATACCCAAAGAAGGAAATTGAAAGATTCTGTTCTTCTGAACGAAGACAATGATACTGCCTCTTGTGCAGTTGATATAGATTCAACTTGGCTTCAACTTCTTTAAAATGAATATAAAAATGGTGAATTTGAGATCAAATAAAAGAAAACACCTTGTATCCAAAAATATTCCTATCTGACACTCACTTCTCAGTGTCAAAGAAGAAAATCACGAACTCCACGGAGAGAATTAGTATTACACGTAATAAGATCAATGGTAAATCGCATACTACACACGATATGGAGAGAGTCCGATATACACGTAGCCGCGCAGCTGCGAGTGTGTAAGTCCACGAGTGCGTAATTGCATTTCAACTTGAGTTGTGAATTATACTTTTTCTACGACCACGAATACAGTGAGAGGCAGAAAGTTTGCACCGTTGAGTAACAGGAAAGTTTGTTGAATAGCAGAAAACCCATACTGACATCATCAAATTTCAGAACGGTATACAAAGGATAAGAAAAAATAGTAATTAGGATCTACATTATCAGAAAAAATTTCTGCAATGCACCATCTTTTATTGAGATTGAAAGTGACAAATCATGAATAAAATTTGTTATGTACATATGGAGTAAACATCTTGACTGTATATCCTTTGAAGTTGGGTGTGTATATGCAGGTGAGTGAATTGATATCGTATTGTAGTGAAAACTAGAAACTGGAAATCAGTCATCAGTGGGAAGTTCGGTAAAAGTATATTACACAAGTATATCACTTATTTCGTATGAGTACGCATAGCGGCGAGTGCAGAAATGTAACGAGTGCTTGAAATACACTTTCCAACGAGTTAGGTACAGTATTTTTCTTACGACCATGAATATTTGAATCATTTTATTATTCCAAGTTCCACCCATATGTCCTTTGTCATTTACTGGAATTTCAAGAAATACGCCTTTCCAAATTTGAAAGATATTCAAAGATTCCCTCATCGTCGACGGCTACCACGCCGCAATCCAAGATACAGTAGTCAGGAACGAGATAACTCGACCGTAACCTTCATGATATCCACAGAGCACAAAATCATAAAAGGGAGGGAATGATGGTCACATCACCAGGCGCATTTCGAAGAAGGAACGAAGCGAGTGGATTGAATAATTTCCCGAAAGGTAAGGATGTAAATTTATTCTAAAATATGAGTAACATGAGTGATGATACCTGCAGGAAAATTTACAGTTAAATCAATACATTCATCAATCACTGCAAGCGTGCTTTTTTCCAATATTTCGACACTAGTGAGTTCTAATTTTCCCTTGCCATAGTGAAATGAGCTACTTCCTAAATGAAAAAACGATGTCGAAAACGTTTTCTTGGGTGGCCGCAGAAAAACATCATTTATTCATTATGTTGAAAACGTGAACAGATTCGTTCCCGAAACGTCCACTACATCAAGTAGAAATTTTGATATTCATAAAATATATTTGTCTACCAAACATTTTTTCAAAAACAAGATGTCACTGACGTATAGAGAAATTCTCTTTTTGCTATTTGAAGGTTGAATTCCAAGAGAAATTTCAAATGACTCATAAGGTCGTGCGATGGCCCTTTCGACGCCTGGTTTTTATACAGAGTGCCTCAAATGTATGGAACCAACCATATTTATCGGTAATCAGTAGTTAGATCTTTATGAATTTCTATACATGGTGAATTGAAAATGGGGCGGTTCGAAAAATTACATCACCAATGTTGCCACGTTTTCAGTTTTTCCGGAATTATCATCAATTTCCGTATTTCAAATGGAACACCCTGTATATTTTCACATCATTTGATAGAGCATTCTTCAATGAGTTCATTGGTATGCTATTTGATATTTCTTTTCACAATGTTCACGAAGATTCCTGAAAAAACGTACCTAAAAAAAGTACCCTCAATAATAATCAAAACATAACAAGAACAAGAAGATACTACTCATTTGAGGAGGTGTTCGAATTGTTGTCCGTTGACCTCCTGACAATGAGCTAGACGATTATACACTGCATCTACACTGTTTCTGATGTGTTCTCGTGGTATATCCTCCATCACTCTTCGGATAACAATTTCCAAATTCTCGAGATTGTCTGATCTTTCTTCGTATACAATATTTCTCAACATGTCCCCATAAGAAAAAATCTAATGGTGTAAGATCGGGAGAACGCGCTGGCCATCGATGGTTCCACGTCGTCCTATCCAACGGTTTCTGAATACAGCATCAAGATATTGTCTTACATTACATGCAAAATGCGGTGGTGCTCCGTTTTGTTGAAACCAAATATTCTGACGTACTCCACCATTTCCATCAGGGAACAAATTCATCAATGCAGGGAAAATCTCATTAGGTAATAATGTGAGGTATTTGTCGCTATTCAACGTTCTTTCAATGAAGAATGGTCCAATGATTCAATTATCAATAATATCAGCCCGAATCTTTAATTTCCTAGGAAATTGAATATGGCTTTCTTGAGCCCAATGAGGATTCTAGAAAGACCAGTATCGACAGTTTTGCCTATTGATCGATCCAGATGGATTGCGTTCGTCGATAATATTCTAATATGAGAAATAATCTTCTCTTATTGAAAGTGACATTACCTTTTTATCTCTTTATTAAACACAACATTCACAAATGTCTTGAATCCATTCGACAGAAACTGAACATATACAAAGGGATATCTCAATAAAACAATTATGAATATCCAATACATAACTCCCCCCTCAGTGACATCGTTAATAACAAAAGTAACGATTTCTTCCTTGTAGTGGAGGGTCGAAGAACAGAATCACTCTCTGAATATGCATGGTTTTATCCTATTCAAAGAAACAGATTTGACATTTACATTAACGTTTATTGTGAAGGTTTTTTCAGATCGACTTTTAACTTCGAATGCGCCCTCATATGAAGATTGAAGAGATGGAATTTTTCTGTCATTTCTTACGAACACATGACTATATAAACGAACGTTCACAACAGTGTGTAATTTTAATGTGTAACAAGTTTAACGATAACAATGAGCAAAAGAGATATGAGGAGATTGAAAGCTTGTGCGCTACCCGTGTAGTCTGGTTGGTGTCTGTCGAAGAAGTGAGAGCCAGTGTAGAGTGCTGGTAGCTCTCGTGGACTTGGTGAGTCAGTGGTGCCAACAGTCCATATCCACTGAACTGCGAGACAGACAGACAGACAGACAGACGACCACCGAACTCTCGATCGACCCGTCGTAGATTAGTGACGCAATTATCGAGGGATCAGTGTCGCCACAAATGATCACGAAAAAGTTCCAAAGCAGGCAACATTCCGGTTGAAATATACCCGTTGATGACAGCTGTCAACCAGTGACGTGAAAATGGTGAACATTTTGAACAATTTTTATGAAATATCTGTTAATCGTTTTATTATTAATTATGCTCTAAATCACTAAAATTAAAATTTTGTCGAAACCATGAGAGGAATCGACTTTTGTCAAGAGTACCTTTTTTGTAGTGAATGAGTTGAATAATTTAGATTTCATATTGAAACTAATTTTTTTCCATTGGCGTAGGAGTTTTAGATGTTTATTTACTGAAAAAATCAAGTTCTACGCCCATGGAATGATATTCATTATGATTATGATATGAGTTTCATTGCCCGATGAGTCTATGCCAACGTACCAAATTTGAAAAAAATCTCATGAGCCGTTCAAAAGTTATGAAGCAAAATCGATTTGAAAATTTCAACTTCAGAGCCGTCTAGCGCCCAAACTAAGCAACTTTTTACTGAGGTAAGTTTGCTTGTATCGAATTGTTTTGGTCTGAAGAATATGTGGTAGCTTTTTGTAAAGACCTTTTAAGGACACCCTGTATAAGGTTCACTAGTATATGATTATGCATGCATTCAATGATGTCAATTTCATTTGGATTCTTTGGATAGTCAATTATGATAAGGCTGAATAAATACGAAAACATTTCAAAAATATATTTTGTTGGATAATTTTTTGTTCGTAATTACTCAATTATATTGTTCTTTCTCTCTCCTGTAGTGAACGAGATTCCTCTGCAGCCACTCCACAATCCCTTTCCAGTTTCTACTTGAACCCTGCTTCTGATACTCCTGAAGATACCTTTCCTGTGAATATTGATAAGAATGTTCATAGTACTACTACTGTGGATAGTCTAACTAACCCGTATCAAGAACTGGCATCTCTTGATAACCAACTGATACTTCCACCCGGTTGGGGTATTCATAAGTAAGAAAAGCACATTCTTATCACAAAACTGAGAATTCCTAATGAATTTGAAATTTCAACTGAGAGATCCATTATTTCAGGCTGCTCACTGATTACGGCCCACGCAAGAACAAAACGTGTTGATCTAGAATATGCCATTACCACATTAGAAAAACTTCAAGAGCTGATCAATAAAATTGATACGTGAAAAATATGGAATGGTAACAGCAGATCATGTTCAGTTCTAATTCCAAGTTTTAATTATGGCAGAGCATGCACAAGTTATAAATTGTTCTTTGAGAAAAAACAAGAGAAAAGAAATTAAATAACAATTCACAAAAAACACAAATTTAGCTACATGGCTTACTTGTCAAGAAAGGATGTACATTTGAGTCGAGTGATTGTCAATCTGAGGAAGGAAAATGCCAATGTGGTTAAGCTTGATGAACTTCTTGAAACTTTGCCAGAAGTTCAACAAGAAATGATAAAAATTTGTTTAAAATCTGCCAAGTGTGAATCTGCAGGCAGAAGATACACCTTGGAATGGGCTTATAATTGCATTCTCATGAAAATTGAGAGCCCAAAGCTTTATAATTATATGAGAGATAAACAAATTATGGCAATACCATCAACTAGCACTCTCTCGAGGTACGTTAGTTATTCATTTTTCAGCTTTTGATGGGATTTTCTCTCCTCGTTTCTAAAAAATAGAGTAGAAGTTATTAAAAATTATTGCAATATATTTGTAGTAAGGACAGATTTAGGATCTGTCCCAAAATGTCACTGCGCTTGAAATTAAACCTTTAGATACCTAAAAGAGAAATTCTCTATTGGTCAGTGACACCTTGTTTTTGAAAAAATTTGGAAATACAAATATATTTAATAATAATAAAACCTCTACTTATCTTGGTGGACGTTTCGGGAACAAATCTGCTCCCGTTTTCAACACTGTGGAAAAAATGATCTTCCCAATCTTGTCACTCTTCAGTGTCACAAGGCTTAACAGCCAAACAATTTACAGATATTATAAACACCATTATCTTTGCGATTGAGAAGATCATTTTTTCCAGTGTTGAAAACGGGAGCAGATTCGTTCCAGTTCTGCTCTTGTGAGTTTCAGTATCATATCTATAAAGTTACAAGAGAAACGGGGGTCTTTCCATGAGATGTGAATCGATATTCAATTTTTTAGCTGAAAATCAAGTGAATTTGTTACTTGTATTTCAAATCTGAAAAGACTTGCAACGTATTTTGCCTCCTAATATAATTTTCTGGAAAAGTAGATCAGTCCATTGCAGCTGACAAACAGTTCATATCACTGAAGATGACCAAACTAGATCATTGAGTGTATCTTTGGTTGATATTCTCATTTCCATGAATAATTTTAGGAGAAGATCTCAAGTTTCCTTCTAATCTTCACTTTTCCACTCCACTTTGAGCAAACATGGACTTCTTTCCAATGATAGCAAGACATCATCCTGTTATGAATATATCTGATACCTACTCTACTATTACCTACTCCAAGAAGTCTCACTTGATTGATATCATAAATATATTGAAAAAACAATAACAGTTCAAGATGATTCAAGCATAGCTGTTACTTTGATGTACCTGTATAATATCAGTAGATAAGATTCTCTGGAGACATCAGAGTGATTGTGATCTGACTCAAGTTGAATTGAAATATGAATCAAATGAGCAACTTCATTGATTGAGTCTCAACTGGACTGATGATATATATAGTTTAGTACTGAGACCAGAAAATTGAATCTTCTGGATGACCATGAGCAATATCAGCATTTTTTCTTATATGGATCAGCAGAAGTATTTCCAATATTTGAATTGAAATTATGAATTTTCATCTGAGCCTAATTCCTATTGGATGAATCTTTCTGATGAATAAAGTTAGATTTATATCAACTTCTACTTTCACTGTTCATGACCACTTAATTCTCATCTGTAATTTGCAACTTATTGTGATTACTGCTGATGCAGCAATTATTAATGAATAAAGTCTTTTGAGTACTCACCTCATCTTTTATTTCAATCATAGAATCCTAGGGTATGCAAATAATCCTGACAATACATGAAGTATGAATCAGCATTGATAATCAATTCCAATGCATAACTACATATACTGTCTGTAAGTTCTTCGAGGAGGTGGTACATTCATTTTTCAGCTTTTGGTGGGATTTTCTCTCCTCGTTTCTAAAAAATAGAGTAGAAGTTATTAAAAATTATTGCAATATATTCGTAGTAAGGACAGATTTAGGATCTGTCCCAAAATGTCACTGCGCTTGAAATTAAACCTTTAGATACCTAAAAGAGAAATTCTCTATTGGTCAGTGACACCTTGTTTTTGAAAAAATTTGGAAATACAAATATATTTAATAATAATAAAACCTCTACTTATCTTGGTGGACGTTTTGGGAACAAATCTGCTCCCGTTTTCAACACTGTGGAAAAAATGATCTTCCCAACCTTGTCACTCTTCAGTGTCACAAGGCTTAACAGCCAAACAATTTACAGATATTATAAACACCATTATCTTTGCGATTGAGAAGATCATTTTTTCCAGTGTTGAAAACGGGAGCAGATTCGTTCCAGTTCTGCTCTTGTGAGTTTCAGTATCATCTAGTGTTTTTGAATATCTGAAAAAATTAAACGTGTTGGTGACAAGTTTCGAGTGAAAACAGTGTTCAAGACAGAAAATACAATGAGATCGATTTTGACTCATACAAAACCGAGAAATGAAGAACAGTCATCAAAAAATTGTATATACAGTATACCATGTGTTTGTGGAAAATATTATACCGGTGAAACCAGCAGGCCTCTATCAGTAAGGATGAAAGAGCATAAGAACAATATAAAGAGAAGATATACTGACAAGTCAAAATTAGCTGAGCATATCCTTACTGAGAATGGACAACATATGGCCGATTGGAGTAATATTAAGATCATAGGAAAAGAAGACAACAACCAAAAACGGAAAATCAAAGAGTCTGCTTGCATTCTCCTGAACGGAGACAATAATATTGCTTCTTGTTCAGTTAATATAGATAGAACTTGGCATCCACTTCTGAAACTTGAATATGAAAATGGAAAATTCGATATCAATTAATGAAAACACCTTGTAACCAGAATTCCTCCGTCTGCCAAATTGTCACTTTTCAGTGTCAAAATCGGAAACATCGAAAAAAGTTTACGAAGAAAAATATTTCAATTGTGTTGAGAACGGGAGCAGATTCGTTCCCGAAACGTCCACCAAGATAAGTAGAGGTTTTATTATTATTAAATATATTTGTATTTCCAAATTTTTTCAAAAACAAGGTGTCACTGACCAATAGAGAATTTCTCTTTTAGGTATCTAAAGGTTTAATTTCAAGCGCAGTGACATTTTGGGACAGATCCTAAATCTGTCCTTACTACAAATATATTGCAATAATTTTTAATAACTTCTACTCTATTTTTTAGAAACGAGGAGAGAAAATCCCACCAAAAGCTGAAAAATGGATAACTACATATACCTGATTCAATACAAGATTATATAAAAGAAGTATTAACTTGATACTCATCTCTCAAAATACATTATATTCATTTTTACACGAGGTCAATCCGACTTGCACAGTAGAAACATGAATCCCTCTACCTATGTGAAGATGGCAGCCAGGAGTGAGCGGCCAAATTTCCGAATACTTCCGAATGCGCTCGTCAGTGGCGCGCGCTAGTTTCCCCCCTTTTAGGGTAACGTGATGCTTTTAATTCAATTGGAATGTTTCAGACTAGGCACAAGAAACGATTGCAGATTGATTTTGACTCGACTGAAAAATTATTGAGGAAGCTGTCTTCAATCGAAGAAGGATATACATTGATTTGAACCCATTTGTGGTAACGCAATCATGAAATGCACGACATATACTTTTATACAGACATTAAAGTAATTGAGGAGGGCAGAACTGAATATATAGTTTGGGGCACAAATATGATACAGCAGCCAGAGGAGGATTCCCTAATAGATCCCACAAAGAATTATACACTCAAAAAAATACTTTCATCGATTTTCTATATTTGAACCAGAAACTGATCGAATTTCACTAGGTCAGAAAGTAGCTTTTCAACTGTAGAATCCAGCTGAGGAATAATTGTTTCTTGCTAAATTCCTCAGAAGATTCTACACACGAAAAACATGATTTTTATATATATTTCTTCGATTTTCGATACTTACACCAAAAACTGAACGAACTCCATCAGGTCGAGGAAGTAGCTTTCCAACTCCAGAATCCAGCTGAGGAAAAATTTTCTCTTGCTAAATCCCCCAGAGGATTCTACACACGAAAAACATGATTTTTATATATATTTCTTCGATTTTCGATACTTAAACCAAAAACTGAACGAACTCCAATAGGTCAGGGAAGTAGCTTTTCAATTCCAGAATCCAGCTGAGAAAGAACTGTTTCTTGCCAAATCCCTCAGAAGATTCTACACACGAAAAACATGATTTTTATATATATTTCTTCGATTTTCGATACTTAAACAAAGAACTGAACGAACTCCAATAGGTCGAGGAAGTAGCTTTTCAACTCCAGAATCCAGCTGAGGAAGAATTGTTTCTTGCGAAATCCCCCAGAAGATTCTACACACGAAAAACATGATTTTTATATATATTTCTTCGATTTTCGATACTTAAACCAGAATCTGAACGAACTCCAATAGGTCAGGAAATTAGCTTTTCAATTCCAGAATCCAGCTGAGAAAAAACTGTTCCTTGCTAAATCCCCCAGAAGATTCTACACACGAAAAACATGATTTTTACATATATTTCTTCGATTTTCGATACTTAAACCAAAAACTGAATGAACTCCAATAGGTCAGGAAAGTAGTTTTTCAACTCCAGAATCCAGCTGAGAAAGAACTGTTCCTTGCTAGATCCCCCAGAAGATTCTACACACGAAAAACATGATTTTTACATATATTTCTTCGATTTTCGATACTTAAACAAAAAACTGAACGAACTCCAATAGGTCGAGGAAGTAGCTTTTCAACTCCAGAATCCAGCTGAGGAAGAATTGTTTCTTGCGAAATCCCCCAGAAGATTCTACACACGAAAAACATGATTTTTATATATATTTCTTCGATTTTCGATACTTAAACCAAAAACTGAACGAACTCCAATAGGTCAGGAAATCAGCTTTTCAACTCCAGAATCCAGCTGAGGAAGAATTGTTTCTTGCTAAATCCCCCAGAAGATTCTACACACGAAGAACATGATTTTTATATATATTTTTTTCGATTTTCGATACTTAAACCAGGAACTGAACGAACTCCAATAGGTCAGAGAAGTAGCTTTCCAACTCCAGAATCCAGCTGAGAAAGAATTGTTTCTTGCTAAATCCCTCAGAAGATTCTACACACGAAAAACATGGTTTTTATATATATTTTTTCGATTTTCGATACTTAAACCAAAAACTGAACGAACTCCAATAGGTCGAGAAAGTAGCTTTTCAACTCCAGAATCCAGCTGAGAAAGAATTGTTTCTTGCTAAATCTTTCAGGAGATTCTACACACGAAAAACATGATTTTTATATATATTTCTTCGATTTTCGATACTTAAACCAAAAACTGAACGAACTCCAATAGGTCAGAAAAGTAGCTTTTCAACTCCAGAATCCAGCTGAGAAAGAACTGTTTCTTGTTAAATCCCTCAGAAGATTCTACACACGAAAAACATGATTTTTATATATATTTCTTCGATTTTCGATACTTAAACCAAAAACTGAACGAACTCCAACAGGTCAGGAAAGTAGCTTTTCAACTCTATCTCTCTAATTCTTAATCTTAATTCTTAATCTCTAATTTCTCTGGGATATTTTCATTCGCAATACAATTTATAGGTATATAGGACGTTATTTTTACCTCTCTCACCACTGGTATATCGTATACCAGAAGAGATGAAGGAATGGTCAAATAAAAGACGCTTAGCATTGATATACGAATCTCCTGAGGGATTTAGCAAGAAACAATTCTTTCTCAGCTGGATTCTGGAGTTGAAAAGCTACTTTCCTGACCTATTGGAGTTCGTTCAGTTTTTGGTTTAAGTATCGAAAATCGAAGAAATATATATAAAAATCATGTTTTTCGTGTGTAGAATCTTCTGGGGGATTTAGCAAGAAACAATTCTTCCTCAGCTGGATTCTGGAGTTGAAAAGCTACTTCCTCGATTTATTGGAGTTGGTTCAGTTTTCGGTTTAGGTATCGAAAAAATCATGTTTTTCGTGTGTAGAATCTTCTGAGGGATTTAGCAAGAAACAATTCTTTCTCAGCTGGATTCTGGAGTTAAAAAGCTACTTCCTCGACCTATTGGAGTTCGTTCAGTTTTTGTTTTAAGTATCGAAAATCGAAGAAATATATATAAAAATCATGTTTTTCGTGTGTAGAATCTTCTGGGGGATTTAGCAAGAAACAATTCTTCCTCAGCTGGATTCTGGAGTTGAAAAGCTACTTCCTCGATTTATTGGAGTTGGTTCAGTTTTCGGTTTAGGTATCGAAAATATATATATAAAAATCATGTTTTTCGTGTGTAGAATCTTCTGAGGAATTTAGCAAGAAACAATTCTTTCTCAGCTGGATTCTGGAGTTGGAAAGCTACTTCCCTGACCTATTGGAGTTCGTTCAGTTCCTGGTTTAAGTATCGAAAATCGAAAAAATATATATAAAAATCATGTTTTTCGTGTGTAGAATCTTCTGAGGAATTTAGAAAGGAACAATTCTTTCTCAGCTGGATTCTGGAGTGGAGAAGCTACTTTCTCGACCTATTGGAGTTCGTTCAGTTTTTGGTTTAAGTATCGAAAATCGAAGAAATATATATAAAAATCATGTTTTTCGTGTGTAGAATCTTCTGAGGGATTTAGCAAGGAACAATTCTTCCTCAGCTGGATTCTGGAGTTGAAAATCTACTTTTCTGACCTATTGGAGTTCGTTCAGTTTCTGGTTTAAGTATCGAAAATCGAAGAAATATATATAAAAATCATGTTTTTCGTGTGTAGAATCTTCTGAAAGATTTAGCAAGAAAAAATTCTTCCTCAGCTGGATTCTGGAGTTGAAAAGCTACTTCCCTGATCTATTGGAGTTCATTCAGTTTTTGATTTAAGTATCGAAAATTGAAGAAATATATATAAAAATCATGTTTTTCGTGTGTAGAATCTTCTGAGGAATTTAGCAAGAAACAATTCTTTCCCAGCTGGATTCTGGAGTTGGAAAGCTACTTCCCTGACCTATTGGAGTTCGTTCAGTTCCTGGTTTAAGTATCGAAAATCGAAAAAATATATATAAAAATCATGTTTTTTGTGTGTAGAATCTTCTGAGGAATTTAGCAAAGAACAATTCTTCCTCAGCTAGATTCCGGAGTTGAAAAGCTGATTTCCTGACCTATTGGAGTTCATTCAGTTTTTGGTTTAAGTATCGAAAATCGAAGAAATATATATAAAAATCATGTTTTTCGTGTGTAGAATCTTCTGGAGGATTTAGCAAGAAACAATTCTTCCTCAGCTGGATTTTGGAGTTGAAAAGCTACTTCCTCGACCTATTGGAGTTCGTTCAGTTTTTGATTTGAGTATCGAAAATCGAAGAAATATATATAAAAATCATGTTTTTCGTGTGTAGAATCTTCTGAGGAATTTAGCAAGAAACAATTCTTTCTCAGCTGGATTCTGGAGTTGAAAAGCTACTTCCCTGACCTATTGGAGTTCGTTCAGTTTTTGGTTTAAGTATCGAAAATCGAAGAAATATATATAAAAATCATGTTTTTCGTGTATAGAATCTTCTGAGGGATTTAGCAAGAAACAATTCTTCCTCAGCTGGATTCTGGAGTTGGAAAGCTACTTCCTTGACCTATTGGAGTTCGTTCAGTTTTTGGTTCAAGTATCGAAAATCGAAAAAATATTTATAAAAATCATGTTTTTCGTGTGTAGAATCTTCTGAGGGATTTAGCAAGAAAAAATTTTTCCTCAGCTGGATTCTGGAGTTGAAAAGCTACTTCCTTGACCTATTGGAGTTCGTTCAGTTCTTGGTTTAAGTATCGAAAATCGAAGAAATATATATAAAAATCATATTTTTCGTGTGTAGAATCTTCTGAGGGATTTAGCAAGAAAAAATTCTTCCTCAGCTGGATTCTGGAGTTGAAAAGCTACATCCCTGATCTATTGGAGTTCGTTCAGTTGTTGGTTTAAGTATCGAAAATCGAAGAAATATATATAAAAATCATGTTTTTCGTGTGTAGAATCTTCTGAGGGATTTAGCAAGAAAAAATTCTTCCTCAGCTGGATCCTGGAGTTGAAAAGCTACATCCCTGACCTATTGGAGTTCGTTCAGTTGTTGGTTTAAGTATCGAAAATCGAAGAAATATATATAAAAATCATGTTTTTCGTGTGTAGAATCTTCTGAGGGATTTAGCAAGAAAAAATTCTTCCTCAGCTGGATTCTGGAGTTGAAAAGCTACATCCCTGACCTATTGGAGTTCGTTCAGTTGTTGGTTTAAGTATCGAAAATCGAAGAAATATATATAAAAATCATGTTTTTCGTGTATAGAATTTTCTGAGGGATCTAGCAAGAAAAAATTCTTCCTCAGCTGGATTCTGAAGTTGAAAAGCTACATCCCTGACTTATTGGAGTTCGTTCAGTTTTTGGTTCAAGTATCGAAAATCGAAAAAATATATATAAAAATCATGTTTTATTTTTCGTGTGTAGAATCTTCTGAGGGATTTAGCAAGAAACAATTCTTCCTTAGCTGGATTCTGGAGTTGAAAAGCTACTTCCCTGACCTATTGGAGTTCGTTCAGTTTTTGGTTTAAGTATCGAAAATCGAAGAAATATATATAAAAATCATGTTTTTCGTGTGTAGAATCTTCTGAGGGATTTAGCAAGAAAAAATTCTTCCTCAGCTGGATTCTGGAGTTGAAAAGCTACATCCCTGACCTATTGGAGTTCGTTCAGTTTTTGGTTTAAGTATCGAAAATCGAAGAAATATATATTAAAATCATGTTTTTCGTGTGTACAATCTTCTGAGGGATTTATCAAGAAACAATTATTTCTCAGCTGGATTCTACAGTTGAAAAGCTACCTCCCTGACCTATTGAAGTTCGATCAGTTTCTGGTTTAAATATAGAAAATCGATGAAAGTTTTTTTTTGAGTGTATAATTCTTTGTGGGATCTATTAGGGGGATCCTCCTCTGGCTGCTGTATCATAGACACATATTTGTGCCCCAAACTATATATTCGAACATCAGTTCTGCCCTCCTCAATTACTTTAATGTCTGTATAAAAGTATATGTCGTGCATTTCATGATTGCGATACCACAAATGGGTTCAGATCAATGTATATCCTTCTTCGATTGAAGACAGCTTCCTCAATAATTTTTCAGTCGAGTCAAAATCAATCTGCAATCGATTCTTGTGCCTAATCTGAAACATTCCAATTGAAATAAAAACATCACGTTACCCTAAAAGGGGGGAAACTAGCGCGCGTCACTGACGAGCGCATTCGGAAATTTGGCCGCTCACTCCTGGCTGCCATCTTCACATAGGTTCATTTGGTGGCCTTTCATTCTGAAAGAGTCCCATTTGTCGGAATTATTCTGTTATGTTTTGGGGAGTTATGTTGAACGAAATAGGTTATATTATCCTGAAGCAAGCCGTCAGCGTAAGTGTCACACCTTCAGGTCAGGACTAGACCCAACCGAACCGGATTAACAGAGGGTTAACCCTGTCAATTTGTGCACGGTTAGCCGTGGTTGGTTATCTTCTTAACCATTGGTATTTAGGAATTTTACCCAGCAGTTGGTAATAATTCTGTCAAGTTGCACATGACCACTCTCTCAACCAATGGTATGGGAGGATTTTAAAATCGGCGCTAATCTATGTCAATTTGGCAGGAAGTTGTTTTTTTGTTTTTCGAGAATTCGAAAGAAGGAAGGAGGCATCGTCTGATTATTGATGTACTAAACTAGCTGGTGAGCCCACTCTTCAATTGTTTTGTCAGACTATAAAGTCCAAAAACAATTGAATTCTAGCAGATGGCGTGGGGTTCTCATATTCAACAATAGATGACGCGAACATCGAGAAATTATCACGAAACAGTTCCAAAGCAGGCAACCATAGATTTCTATGCAGGCAACATTCCGTTGAAATATACCCGTTAATGACAGCTGTCAACCCGTAAGAGTTTGAATTTGGACGCGGAATAAATACAAAATTATTATTTCTTCTAGTTTCTTATAAAGAACATTTATCAATTCCCAGGTGAAGACAATCTTGAGTGTATTAGTTTCATTGTGTATAAATCGATTGAATTTATTTTATCAGCATGGACTGGCGTTGTTGCAACGTGTGTGAAACACATAAAAATTCGGAACTCCGAATGTTTTCAGTACCCAAAGTTAGTATGAATATTCAAATGAATTCATCATTTGATGAGCATTCATAATGATCAGGAATAGCAGTGTGAGCTGATACGTTTCCGATTTCAGAATGAAGAAGAATTGCTGAAATGGAGTATTTCTACTTGCATCAAGTTGCCCCCAAATGGATATGTCTGTGAAAAACATTTTCAAAACGGAGCCATCGGGAAGAAGAAATTGAAGAAAGGTGCCACACCACTGAAAATGTTTGTATTTTTTGACATCATAACCAGCGTACCCATCATAAACCTTCTCTTGAATATACAGGCAGTCCAAATTTGTTCTCCAATATCCCTATATATGGCTGATGGTGCATTAAGAAATGAGGGTAGGTACCTTAATATGTTGACTTTCACTCGAATAGAAAATAAGGTAAATATGTCCCTCTCAGACATGAATTTCCCAGAAACGGCTTGGTTTATCATAATACTATTAAAGATTACCTCTTTCAATAGATGCAACATTTGGGGATGAAATAATGATATTTATCAACCCCCTCCAAAAGGAACTATGGGTAGACAAATCTGGACTATCCGGTATAGGTCATCAACTCTTGAGATATGTACACAGTATGTACCTACATTTGGTATTTTTTCATCAAAATAATCAACCTCTTGAATTTTCAAAGGTATTATTCCTTGCTCTGAATACATTAGTTCTGTTATTACCCTAATACCAATTTCAAGTACCATTGTATAAAAATGCCAAGTAGGTTTATGGATGGTATAAGGAAACAGAAATATTTCCAACTGAACTGATTAATTATATAAGGTTCACTAGTATGATTATGCATGCATTCAATGATGTCCATTTCATCTGAACTTTTTGGATAGGCAATTATGATAAGGCTGAATAAATACAAAAACATTTCAAAAAAATATATTTTGTTGGATAATTTTTTGTTCCTAATTACTCAATTATATTGTTCTTTCTCTCTCCTGTAGTGAACAAGATTCCTCTGCAGCCAATCCACAATCCCTTTCCAGTTCCTACTTGAACCCTGCTTCTAATACTCCTGAAGATACCTTTCCTGTAAATATTGATAAGAATGTTCATAGTACTACTACTGTGGATAGTCTAACTAGCCTGTGTCAAGAACTGGAATCTCTTGATAACCAACTGATACTTCCACCCGGTTGGGGTGTTCATAAGTTAGAAAAGCACATTCTTATCACAAAACTGAGTATTCATAATGACTTTGAAATTTCAACTGAGAGATCCATTATCTTAAACTGCTCACTGATTACAGCCCACGCAGGAGCAAAACGTTTTAATCTAGAATATGCCATTACCACATTAGAAAAACTCCAAGAGCTGATCAATAAAATGGATACGTGAAAAATATGCAATGGCAACAGCAGATCATGTTCAGTTCTTATTCCAAGTTATAATTATTGCAGAGCATGCACAAGTAATAAATCGTTATTTAAGAAAAGACAAGGAAAAAGAAATAAAATAACAACTAACAAAAAACACAAATATAACTACATGGCTTACTTGTCATAAAAGAATGCACATTTGAGTAGAGTGATTGTCAATCTGAGGAAGGAAATGCCAATAAGGTTAAGCTTGATGAACTTCTTGAAACTTTGCCAGAAATTCAACAAGAAAAGATAAAAATTTGTTTAAAATCGGCCAAGTGTAAATCTGCAGGCAGAAGATACACCTTGGAATGGGTTTATAATTGCATTCTCATGAAAATTAAGAGCCCAAAGCTTTATAATTATATGAGAGATAAACAAATTATGGCAATACCATCAACTAGCACTCTCTCAAGGTAGGTTAGTTATTTTTACAATGTATGGAAATAATGAAATATTCAAAACATATTTTTCCAATAGGTACATTAGAAATAAAGATGGAACATTTGGTTCCAAAAAGGAGGTTCTTGCAATGATAAAAGAAAAAACTAAGAATATGGCAAAATGGCAGAAGCATGGATGTTTATTAGTAGATGAATATAAAATCACTCCTACTAAAAAATTTGACAAAAATACCATGGAATTCGTGGGATTTATGGATCTTGAATTCACTCCTAATGGCATGGAGGATCAATTAGGAGATCATGTACTTGTGATTATGTTCCAGCCATTTGCTGGTCATGCAAGGCTTTGGGATGTTTTCTGACGAAAGGGAATATCACTGGTGAACTCCAAGCAAAACTAATTTCAGAATGTGTGATTTTGTGTGAGAATGCTGGACTTCTCATTGATGTAATCACAAGTGATGGAGCAGCTTGGAATAGAATGATGTGGAAATGTATGGGGATGCAAAACTGTTCAGAGCCATGGTGTGAACATCCAATGGATGCCTCCAGGAAGCTGAGGATGTGTTCTGATTTTCCACATCTCATCAAATGCCTCAGAAATAACCTAGAAAAAAAAAAGGATATTTCAGGTATATATCACAATAAAAATTCATTTTCCTAGATTTTTGGGATTTTCTCTACTTGTTTCTAAAAATAGAAATAGAAGTTATAATAATTATTTTGATATATTTGTAATGAGGACAGTTTTGTAGACTGCCCCCCAAAGAGAAAAATTCTCTATTTGTCAGTGACACCTTGTTTTATCAAAATTTGGAAATGAAAATGTACTTTTAATAAAATCAAAACTTCTACTTATCTTTGTGGACGTTTCGGGAACGAATCTGCTCCCGTTTTCAACACTGTGGAAAAAATGATCTTCTGATAGATTCAGGGTAAATTATAAATTCAGTTCAATGTTGAATATTGAGAGGAATAATACAAAGATCAGTAGTGGCAGAATAAGTGATAATATCTTTGTAGGAATTGGAAAATTTTCTCATCTATTTGGGATTGTGGGAGGACTGTTCATCACCTGACAAGTTTTTGTCGAAGGGTTGAAAGCCATGATATCCTGTACATTGGATTGAACTGGTTACCTCTCAGGGCTTGGATTCCAGTACTTCATGACAGCTACGATGAACCAAGACCATCTTCCATCATCATCACCATCATCAATTCTCCTAGAAGTAATAGAAAACTGCATTAGATTATTTCAGATTTCCTTGTATCAAATTCTGGAGACAAGACACTCAAGAGTTTCACTGTTCAAAGTTTTCAATGTTCATCAATTTTCTATTTTTCTCTGAATCTGAATGATACTTGATTTTATTAAATTATCCTGCAATGACTTTGAAACTGAATAACAATGGAATATCTACTGAACACTGCAGCTTATTACAGTTCAAGCATTTATTCTTTGATAAATTTATTGAGTTAAAGCTGGTTAAAGTAACAGGTACCTAACTGAAGAGTTTAAAAAAAGAACTGGTAGCTTCAGAATATATCACATAGTATTTTCTTTGTTCAGTGAATGAAATATGAAATATATCCTTACTATTATGAAACAATATGAAATATTTGAATATATCTATACCTATTTTTTCTCTTATCATTTCTTTGGGATGATGAGAGCTGCAGGGGGTTGTAATAGTCACCCAGAATCCATTCAAGTGGGCCAAATATTCAGGCTGATGTCTTTATTTTCATTAGTTGAACCACCCAGAGGAAGTAATGTAACAGGTGGTGAAATGATCCAGTTTCTTTTAACAATAGGCAAACTAAAAGAAAAGAAAATAAAATGCGTTTTTATCACTATAAAGTCAGATGAAAATGCCACTCTGAATGAATATGAGGAATTTGAAAATATAGAGGAAGCATTTGCCTACTTCTGTGGGTACATTTTGAAAAGGTTACGGTACCCACAACATGTCAAGATTGTTTAGAGAAAATTTGTGGAGATGGAAATGACAAATTCAATTCATTTATTAAAATGAAAAGTAGAGGATTCCTCACATTCCCATCTACCCAAATCACCTCGGTTTTGACTGATATTGAAAAAACAAAAGCAGATATTTTTCAAAAGGATTTGAAAAAATCATCAATATCTATTATTCCCGAAAAATTATCATCAACCTAGAGTGCTTTTAGGGTGTCAAAATCACAAAATTACTTTGAGTAAAAATATAATTCAAATATATGTAGTTGCCAGACTGAGCATTTGTTGTTCAGCAGAGCAAAAAAAAAGAAACATGGAGAATAAAGCAAAAAAATTATCAAAGCTTGCAAAACTAAACTGGAATGATGTTTTTAGATGATGATGTGATCAAGACATCTTCTGTTGAAGTAATCATATTGCAAAGACCACATCCACAATTATAAAGAGTATAATTGAGTATCGAAGTTACAGAGGTACCAAAGATATACACTCAACGAGATGTGAAATGAAATTTTTTAGCTGAAAATAAATTGAATTTGATACTTATATTTTGATATGAGAAGACTTTTAACCTTTTTTGCCTCCTGATATAATTTTCTGGAAAAGTAGATCATTCCATTGCAGCTGACAAGCAGTTTATATCACTGAAGATGACCAAACTAGATCATTGAGTGTATCTTTGGTTGATATTCTCATTTCCATGAATGATTTTCTGGAGAAGATCTCAAGTTTCCTTCTACTTTTCACTTTTCCACTCCACTTTGAGTAAACATGGACTTTCTTTCAATGATAGCAAGACATCATCCTGTTGTGAATATATCTGATACCTACTCTACTATTACCTACTCCAAGAAGTCTCACTTGATTAATCTCATAAATGTATTAAAAAAACAATAACAGTTCAAGATAATTCAAGCATAGCTGTTACTTTGATGTACCTGTATAATATCAGTAGATAAGATTCTCAGAGTGATTGTGATCTGACTCAAGTTGAATTGAAATATGCATCAAATGAGCAACTTTATTGATTGAGTCTCAACTGGACTGATTAATTCTCATTTGTAATTTGCAACTTATTGTGATTACTGCTGATTCAGCAATTATTAATGAATAAAGTCTTTTGAGTACTCACCTTATCTTTTATTTCAATCACAGAATCCTAGGGTATGCAAATAATCCTGAAAATACACGAAGTATGAATCAGCATTGATAATCATAACTACATATACCTGATTCAATACAAGATTATATATAAGAAGTATTAACTTGATACTCACCTCTCAAAATACAAATATATCACTCTGAAGTCTGAAACGATCATTACATTTATTTTTACACCAGATCAATCCGCCTTGCACAGTAGAAACATGAATCCCTCTCAGGTTTACATATGGAGGTAAAAATGTTATCTAGCTTTTGTATTTCATTCGCAACAAAATAGAATAAAACTCCTTTCCATAAACCTTGTAAATCTCCGTTTAAGAAAAAAACTAATAAAACAGTAAAAAGTGAAATGCTCATCACACATAACCTCATAGAATATACCAACATTGGCGACACTGACAAATTCAAAAACGTGTCTCTGCAAATTTGGTTGAGAACTCGGCTGGCAGATTTTACAGTTTCGCCCACGCCATGTCATGTTTATCAAGGTTGGCCAATATCAAGAAATTTGAACACGGGAGAAGGATAGGAGTAACTCCACCAGCTAGTTTATTACATCAATGTCTGATTCCTGCCTCATGGCTTTTTTCCCGGTGGCCATTGAAGTAAGCAGACGCATGTTTCAGTGAAGTGAGATTTTCCTTTGACTTGGTCAGATTACCCATGGGATTTGTGTTTTAACGCTCTCTGCGCATAGCGTACTCATTTTTGCTGAAATCTAAGTCGTTGGGAGTTTTGATGTTGCCACCTGGAGACTGTCCACTTGGGAGCCCGAGAGCTCAGTAGCAAGGCCAACCGGCATGCTAATTTTTTGTGTAATGCCCTTCTGAGAAGGTGAGTACGGCTGATGTTGATGTTGGTGGTTCAATATGTTCCAGAATATGGGTCATACAACTGTTTCATGTGTCTCTGAACACGAGGTAATAGAAACCATTTCTTTCACTAGGGCGTTAGGAGGCGCTAGGAGGCGTTAGGAGCTTTTAGATGCGTTGAGCATCAGCAAGCACTAACAAGTCGTGCTGACCATGTGGTCATATCCACACCCGAGCTGATCTCCTGAGTTTGGTCTCGCCGTCACGCCAGGGAGGAATACCTAGGAGGAGTGGCAGTGGAATCCAGCCCAGCAGATCAGTAGAGGAGCTTGATCGTCTTTTGTCCCCCGCAGTATTAACCATGCTGCCATCCATATACCAAGAGGCCTGTGATAGGGGTGATCTGGATTTTTGAAGAGGACCACGTAACCATCAGGTTTTTGTTAGGTTTCAATGGTGACCAACATTTACATATAATACTTTGCATATAATTCACTCTATATAATATTTGTACATACTATATTACCTATATGACACTCACCCTGTGAAGCTCTCCCATAGTACTATGTGACAGCGGTTATATATGTCAGTCTTGTTAACTGATTGCATTATTATCCCCCTGCGTCATTATTATGGGTTATGATCAGTTTCTATTGTCAATTGTTTTATGTAGATGTATAGAGATTTAACATATTGGAATTAGGCAATTATTTGACGACGCTTATACCTGCCTCATATGCATCTTATTATCTATCAAACACCATACTAAGAATGATTTCCTCCTCATTAATCCATTTGTGCCTTGTCCATTTGGTATATTAAATTAGTTCCTGAAGATTTGTTTGTTTCATTCCTCTAATTGTCTGTTGCATATTGCAAATTAAGTACTATACTAACTAGTGAGTTCCAAGTATTTGGTTTTCTCAATTATCCAAGTAGTATAACTTCATATATAAATTGAGTGGCGTCCAGAAACTTGAATTGCACACACCACGAATCCACTTATCTGTTCTCTGGCGAAGACCTGCCGTTCGCAAAGTAACTTTTTTGACTCAGTGTATTTGGTAAGGAATATGTATATATACAGTGCAATTTGTTCTTATGAGAAAAGAAGGTTACAGCACGTAGAGGTGTTTTTTATCTCAAGCAGCTGAATTTCACAAGGTCCATCTTGGATTTCTCGTAGTTCATGTTTGTCGCAAATATACCATCGAGGAAGGATTTCTTCACAAGTATTACTCAGAAATGCAAAGTACATTTCATTTTTGATCAAAAATTTATTTCTAGGGATGATTGCCTTGAAAACTGACCATCAGAATATACAGGGGCTGAATGAAGGTGATATAATTCGAAATCAAAAGGAAACGTTATTGGGATATGAAGAATATATGTGATTTTGTTGTTCAATATATAACTATCTATTTTTATCAGTCTCTCAAAGTATTCTGTGTTATTGAATGTTATAACGAATGGTAGCTGTTCGAGCTTTGTATGATAATTCAATTCCTTCAATTCCACGAACAATCATTGTATTGAGATGATGCTTGGGTGCATAACTTGAAATTTTGAAAAGGTGATAGAGTTTTCAATATCCTGGAGTTTTGAATTGATTATCTCATACATGTTCATAATTTGATTCAGAATATCTTTCATCAACATTGAATTTTCTCTAAACGTTTGATTTTCGACTCTCAAAGCCATTTGGTTCAATTCTGAAGTGATTAGTTGTTCATTGTAATTGATTCTTTGGACTGTTTTATTGAATTTGTCTATGACATTCAGAGATAGAGAATATTGTTCTCCAGTATTTGATATTATCTGTTTTTGATTCGATTCTAGTTGTGAAATCATTCGTTCGTAACGTTGGCCATCACAGGCATCTGAATTTCCAGTAACGGACCTGAGAATTGATGCTGAGCCATCAATCAATCATCCTCTTTTACGGAAATTATGGTGTGGAAGTATATTTTGCTTCAACCTTTTCTCCAGTGAATCGTAAGATTTTCAGATAGTTTGATGTGTCAAATTAATAATCCTTATTGGTGAGTATGAGGCTCGTGATATTGTGAGGTTTTGATTTCAATCTACCTATCATAATAGTGAATGAGAGCATGTGTGTACTGTTCAACCTTCGCTAGACTAAGTTTAACAGGAATGATGCCAGGGTTATTCTCTAGTTTTTGCAGTTGAATTTTTTCCTGGAGGCCGAATATCCCTGGGATTCTGGAATACTCGAAATAATTTTTTATTAAGGTGTATGTCTGTTTCAGTGGTCGTTTCAAATTGTCCATGTGATTTCTTTCTTGTGGTAGGGTTGAAACTGTCTTCGATTCGTTATTCACATTTGTCAGCTGAGTGGATTTATTGAATTTATTTGCCTGTTTTTGTCTAATGTGTTTTTTCACGAATATCTTTTGTTCTGGTTGAAATATCTCTGGTTCGTCTCGGTTAACATTAAGCTTCTGAATATTCTTGGATTTGAGTGCGATAAGATCTGAATTAATTTTGGAATAGAGTAATTTTGATTTTTCCTTGTGCTCATTAATATAGTCGTCAACCAATATTTCATCGATTTCCATATTGAAAGGGTTGTTTTCTGTAATGTGTCCATTCATAATGTCAATAGGTTCGAATTTTGTCGCGGAATGTGAAGAATAATTGTAGGCCATAATTGCACAAGTTATTTTCTTTCGGATTGGAGTTTTTGAAAAACCTTCAGTATTCAACAGTCGAATATGTTGCGGGTGATTTGGACTGCAAAAGTGTGTGTCGATCTTATATATTTCAGCAGTTCGGTTACTACAGAGTTTTTAAACTCAGTGCCGTTGTCAATTATTATTTGTTTAGGGTACCGTGATGAGAAAAGAATTTGATTAAATTGTCAGTGATTTCGGTTCCGCAGGGTGAGTTCAAATGATACACCTATGCATATTTTGAAAAGCTATCTACTATCATTAAAAATTTTGATTGTTCGAGAGTAAAGGTATCTATATGTATTATTTCGAAAGGTCTTATTGCAGCTGGAGTTATATTCATTTCCATTCGAATGGGATGTCGCTCGTATTTACTTTGTTGGCATATTTCACATTCATTATCATAAGTTTGTACGGATTTTTTGATGTGGGGCCAATAGTATCTTACTTTAATTCTCTGGACGGTTTCGTCAATTCCACGGTGGTTAGATTTCCCTTCATGATAATTTTTCATCAATACTCCAATGTCTCATCTGTCTGTAACGTCAATTAGTAGCTTAGTGCATTTTTTGAATTCAATTGAAGGCCATTTGAAATATATTTGAGGTACTACTGAGAATTTTCCATAGATATTGGGGTTTTCGAAATATAGATGATATTTTACATTTGGTGCAATATAATCTTTTATGAATTGTACAACGTCACTTTGTAAATTGTTCTCGGGAATTCGAACGTTGATTCGTTGTTTCCTTTCGAATAAAATAGTTACTTTCGGCTTTGCGGGAGAATGCAGTACCGTTGATATTGATATTTGATTCTGACCGAAGTTTACTGGTGAGTCAGAAGTCGGAATTCCTACTACAGCGTGTTGGTCGGCATTGGAATGAATCGTGTTGTTGTCTTGTTCGTCATTTACTTCGTCTATGTCTCGAATATGGACGGGAATATTCAGTGGCCCAGACTATCGCAGTAATTCTTTTTCGATTGTTGAATAAATTTGTTCCGATTCGTTCAAAGTTCGGGAAGCGTATGCGATAGGTAAATCACTACCAATATGTCCTCGGGACAGAACAGCGCTCAAAGCAAAGTTGCTTGCGTTTTTCGTCAGTACGAAGGGTTTAGAAAAATCCGGATACTGAAGTATCGGTTCATTTATCAACAAATTTTCCACAGATTCTTGATTATATTCTATTTTGGCTCCTTTTTGAGGACACTACGTGAACGGTTTGGTTATTTTAGCTGAGTTGTTTACATAGACTTATGGTTGTTTATATAAACTTACGATAATACCCTAGTAAACCTAGAAAACCTTTTATTTGTTCGGAATTAGTTGGAATTGGAAATTGTTCAATTGTGCGAATTTTGTTAGGGTTCGGTTCCACACCCTCTGGAGTCACAACAAGGCCCAGGTATGCGACTTCTTTCCGCAAAAATTCGGATTTATCTAGTTGTATCTTGAAGTTCGAATCTCGTAGCCGTTGGAAAACATATATGTTCTTGTAATGATGTTGGCCGTTCTCTGTGTTAAAGGCCGTTTTTGCTATATCCTATTCATCCATCTCGATCTGGTGAAAACCAATAGCCAAATCGAGGGTAGTAAAATACCTACATTTCCTCAGTTTGTCAAGGAGGTCTGTTATGTTTGGAAGCGGGTATCCATCATCAACGGTTCTTTCGTTGAGCTTACGATAGTCTACCAAGACTCTCCACTTTTGCTTACCTGAAGCATCAGCCTTTTTTGGTACGAACCATATAGGTGACGACCACGGTGAATCACTAGGTCTTACGATATTTTGGTCAAGCACTTTCTTCATTTGATTCTCTACTTCTCGCTTATGGATGAACGTATAACGATATGATTTTGAAGATACTGGCAATTCATCTGGGGTTTTTTATTTGATGTTTTATGCGATTAGTGAATGTTGAAGCGTCTCCTTCATTACAATGCCTCACAAAGTTTAAGTATTTCCTTTCGTTCTATTTGATTCAGGTGAAATATTCTAATTTTTCTTGGGGAATTCATCAAAATTATGAAGTTCTACTTCATGGATGTGATCATGGTCAAATTTTCCAACAATCATAGGTTCAGAAGAATCTAAGGTTATCATATTCACAGTGTCATTCGAAATAGTCGTTAAAGCATATCCATTTTTTGTAACCAAAAGACTTTCTGTTATCTCACAGTTGTGGTACTTTTGATGTGTGATGATATTTTCGCCATTATTTATCGATGTTTGAATTTTTATCACTTGTTTAGATCTAGGATTGACTCTGATCAGATTCGGATATGTTTGTGTTTCCTGAAAGAGTGATTTTATTTTTGAAAGAGGCGTGAAGTCAATCGCAGCTTGTAATAATTTTAAACTATCCAAACCTATCAATCCTCTGAAGATATTGTGAAATTTGAATAGGAAAAAATTCAATGTTCGAATTGTCGTGATTGAGAATGATTTTGATTTTGTTGAGAATTATTGAAGCGTCTGAAAGTGTTTTTAGTATTAACGCTCATTGGCGTGGGCCTGTAAGTATTTCTAGTGCTCGTACTCATCGGAGTAGGCCTGTCAAATGTATTTCTTGGATTTGATCTGAAAAAAATCGCGTTTTGTTGATTATTTCTGCCAAACATTTGAGTGTTGATGAAGAATCTATGTGGGCGAATATTCTGTCTGGGTTGTATCTGAATTGGCTGAGAAGGAAATGATGTTGTTGGTTGAGGGTACTTATACCGATCATTTGAATTATTGGAATCATTCGAAACATTTTTCGGGTATCTTCGTTGCGGCGGTTGCCTTGCTGAAACATCATTTTCTCTCGAAAAATGCCTATTTTGATTCAAATTTTGGAAGTAATGAGTATCATCTTCTTGGATCACGAGTTGTGAAGCCTCACTTAGAGATTTTGGTCTCATACAGCGAATCGTAGTTCCACGAGGTTCCCTAAGACCTGATAAGAATGTGTTACGGTCCACAGCTGTCCTATTTTCAATTTTTGGTTTTGATAATTCATGTAGCAATGTCAGCAGGGTCTCATCAGCTAACTTACCGCAGTTCGCATATCTCTCAGCGTATTCATCACCTAGAGAGAGTTATCAGTCCAAGTCATATCATAAATGAATTATTAGTATTGTTTATTTGTTGAGTGCAGAGGTTCCTTTACATCTTCTTCTCGGCCCATGTAATTATGAAGCCTATTATAATTGGTGCATATACCCAGTTGGTCTTTTTCTTAGTTTACGGTTGGCAAGTATCGTTTGATCAGGGTTCTGAGGGTTTTCAATAGATGGCATGACAGTCGAGTCTTTACAACGAAGGTGAGTTCACCTTGGAAAATTACGGAGTACAAGAGCTGTTACGTGTAGGTAATGATTTGATATAGTCTGAATACGATTTGGAGGGGGAAAATAATTATATACGGGAAGATAGATATATATATATATATATATTGAGTGACGTCAGGCAGAGAACATGTCATTAGAAATCTCATACTTTATCAAGCAGGTTTATGGTTGCGGTAAAAATTGACTGATGACAAAGGCTAATTTTGCCTCCAAAAAGGATGTCATTTGGTCAAGAGAATTCTGCTTGAGCTGCAAGTTTTTCGGAAGCGTTGGCTTCTATTTCTCGTATCGTTGAGGATTTTCACAGCTCCAGCTTGAACTATCTTGAGGTCAAGGGATACAGATATTTTCAGTAACTGAAATTGCACATTGTTGTGGATTAGTTCCCTTTACCTACAAAAAGAACACACTTCAGTCGAAGTGCTCCAAAGGCCACTCAACATCGAAGGTTTGTACATGCTTATCCTTTTTACTTGCTTGTAGTCTATAGTCACTAGTCAGATCCCATAGTTACCATGCATATGATTTTGTAGGCCTTCTTCCGTGCTGCAGGGCTCTCCACCCATGCTTGAGTAGCTTTCGCTTTACCCTGTATGCATGCATGATAGTGATTGGGTAGTCATTAGTATTATTCCCCGAGAGTCTCTTCCCCTGGCTCAGAGGCTACCTAAGGCTGGCTGAAAGAGCGAAATCAGGTAGTACGAAAGGAATAGGCACTCATCAGGACGAACACTCACCGATCTTCAGTGGAAGATTCAACCAAGTAAGATCTTTCCAGTTAACAGTACCCATGTTATTACACTACCCATAACAGTGCCCATGGATGTGGGCTTCTGCACAGGCCAGGCTTGATTGCTTTTGAATCTGCTACTGCTTCTGAAATAAAACCTAACATATTTAGTTGAGCTAACCACCTATTCATAGTGCTAGTAACTTACTGCTGTGCTGAGCCGATAATATTATTGTTCACTACCTATGGCAGACCATTCAACTTGGATATCCTATAGCAGATTAATTTTTGTATATTAGGTAGATGCAGGTTTTCATACCCAAAAAGCTTACCTGTATCTGTGAACCATTTGGTATATATACTAGAAGGGTCTTACAGGCTGCCTTGACTCCCTCCTCTTTGTACATAGTGTAAGAATATTTCATCTGTAAACAAGTTTCGATATTTGTGCACTGCACAAGTGAACGTTTTGCCATATAATTATCTGTCCGAGCAGATTGATGAATTGTTTATAAAGCTGTATAAGGCTATCGACGGCTGCATAACAACGGTACGTGCGTGGAAGACCGTCTGACGGCTCATTATTTAGCACGGACACCTGAATCCATGAATGTCATCGCATCACTCCCAAGGAACCTTCAGATCGTATAGAGCAGTGACGGCTCATCAGGGACGGCAGGGTCGGCCGGGCCGTACCAAAAATAATTTACGAAAATTGCTGAACTATTTGATGAATAAAATTATTTCGTCGTTTATTATCCTACTGTTATGAGTGTTATGCCACTATTATTTGAATTTCATGCACTGAAACCTTTTAGTAAGCCATCCGAATATACCCTGAAAATCACGAACTAATTCAGGACCTACGACATCTGGTTATTCCATCGTCAGAACGCCGCTTTGAGTTGAAACGCTCGCGTAGCTCATTGTCGGCCGGCCGATCGGTGGTTTCTTGTTTCTCGACGCATCGTCTGCAGTTTCCCCGCTTCAAGTTGAAATATTCGCGTATACGCGGCATACAGTCATACCATACCCTGAGTACGGCCGAGCTCTGCTGGCCGTCCAACGTACCCGTAGCATCGTCCCGTGGCGTGCAGTGCGCTGTGCACCGTATCTATTTTCGTTTTACATTGTAGGTAGGTATTTATTATTTTCATTCCTAATTCCTATATTTGTGAATATATGTTGAATTGAAATGTGCATAATGAAAAAAAAATTCGATGTTTTTGTTCATGCTTGCAGTAAAAATGACTGGTAATTTTTGAATTTGCAATTTTTCACTAATTTATAATTCAACATCCATCCAATATTAAAATCAGAATTCAGTACTGATTTTCCTTCAGTGCTTCTGATCGACAATAGGTTATAAGTTATAATTTGAATATTGTAATGCAGTGTGAGTCGTGAGTGTGGCTCTGCCTAGATAATATGGCAAGAAAAATGTCAGCAGTCCAAGAGCCAATGTATTAAAACATTGAAAATAAGCTCTGGTGATGAAAATGTAATAAATGTATGGAACTTCCAGAATATCATTTATTTTCGAAGACTCATGCAGCGGTAATAAATAATATTTATGCATCCATCGCGGGAAACAGTATACCTACCTACGGAAGCACGGCGGAATCGGCCAGCCGACTACGAAGGAGTGGGGTAGCTTGTTACAGGAACGGCGTGAACAGATTAGTCATTGTGGTGCATCTCGCGTTTGATGAGTGTTTGCAAGTTGTTTATTCGGGCTTCAGATTGAGCAGAAAATATAAAAATAGTCATGGCTAACGTAAGAGAGGTAGTTACTAACAACGGTGATTTGATAAGCCATTTATTATCCCATAAATTTGCTGGTTTGAGTGGTTTGTCCTACGATGATAAGGTTTTTATTAAAGAATTGCAGATTCCTAGACCACCGATGGTTAATATTGTGCAAACAAAAGCTGGTCATAATCGTTCATTTTCGAAAACACTCTACGACAAATACGCTTGGCTAACTGGCAGTGAGACTAATAATAAATTATTTTGTTGGTATTGCATACTCTTCACGGAAATTAAAAGTCCTTTTAACTCGACCGGTTATAATAATTTGAAAGAAATTCATCGCGCTCTAGCTAAACATGAAATTTCGAAGGAACATACACATTCGGCGTTGAAGTTCAAATCATTCGGGAAACAAAACATTGTAAATGCGTTTGACAGCGCGCGTCGAGAGTTCATCAATAAATACAATGAAACGGTTCGCGAAAATCGCAAAATGATTAAACATTCAATAAATATGATTATATTTCTGTCCACGCAGGAACTGGCATTTCGGGGTAACGATGAAACAGTAGGGTCTGACAATCAGGGAAATTTTAAAGAATTGGCAAAATTTGCGGCAACCTTAGATGAAAGTTTCAATAAATTCATAGATCCATCGCAATCTCCGCTTTTACCGGACTATCTAAAACCATTCAAAATGAATTGATTGATTCTGTTAAAAAAATTGTGATGCAAAAAATCCACTCCGAAATCAATGAAGCATCGTGCTTTTCCTGGGAAATTGACGAGACTACGGATATTTCCTGTTTCTGTCAGATGTCTGTAATTTTTCGTTTCGTTCTCAATGGCAAAGTAATGGAACGTTTTCTTGGTTTTTTAAATGTTAGCGAGGGTAAGACTGCAAGTGATATTTTCAATGTGTTGACGCAAAATTTTGGACAACTTAATATAGAAACTAAATTAATCGGTCAAACCTATGATGGTGCAGCGGTAATGGCGGGAGAACTAAATGGATTACAAAGAAAAATTAAATCTATTGCTCCTCAAGCACTATTTACACATTGTTATGCGCATAAATTGAATTAAGTACTTCAAGATTCATCTAAAAAAATTAGAGAATGTAGAATATTCTTCTCTAACTTTTCGGGATTTTCGGCTTTTTTCACAAAATCAACTAAACGAACTAATCTTCTCGATAAGATTTGTAAAAAACGTTTACCAAGTAAGTCGGAAACACGTTGGAACTTTAAATCACGGGCAGTAAATATTCTGAGCGATAATAGATCGAATTTAATTGAGGTGTTCGACCACATAATTGAACATTTAGACCAGTGGGATGACATTTCAATACGGGAATCGACTGGACTAAAAAAACTGTTGAACGATTTTGAATTCGTGTTTTTACTTCTCACTTTCAATATAATTTTCACTTATACGGACCAAGTATTTGCTATAATTCAAAATAGATTATCTGATATAACTTACTGCAATGAAAGAATTTTGTCACTTTTAAATACTTTGAAACAATTCAGAACTGACGAAAGTTATTTTACAAATCTATATTCAAAAGCTACAGATATTCCGGATATTATTCCTCCCAGTTCTAAACGGCGTAAAATTTCAGATTTGAGCGACAATTCATCGACTATGAAACGATTATTTCTAGAAATTTTGGATTTAATCATTAACCAAATTGAAATAAGGTTCAAAGACATTTCATCTCTCGACTTTTTAGAATTGACAAATTTTTCTAAATTCGATGCTTTCAACCACAATTTTCCAGATATACCATTCAACTCTTTAATTCTTAACTACCAGGGATTCTTCAATAATGAAAAATTGAAACGGGAATTACAGATATTATATTCGGATAAAACGATTTTTGGTGGTTCTCAAAAGATAGGTGATATGACGGAATTTATTTATAAAAATAAAATACTGATGGATGTTCCGGAATTGTATAAATTATTTTGTTTGATATTGTCTCTTCCACCAACATCAGCGTCCGTTGAAAGAAGCTTCTCAGCATTAAAACGAATTAAATCGTACAGCCGGAATACGGTCTCTCAATCGCGTTTAAATAATTTATCGATTTTAGCCATAGAACGAGGATTGATTGAAGAATCAATAAAAGATGATAGTTTTTATGACAAAATTATTGACGATTTCGCTCTAAGTAAACCGCGTAGAATTGATTTGGTGTTCAAGAAGGAATTAATAATAAATATTTAAAATTGAATGCAGAATACAATTTTTGAGTTTTTGGTTTTTCTTTGAGAGTCATGTTGTTTTGTTTTCAAGTTTACGGTACGTTTCCAACAGAATATAATTATATTTTTTGTTCAAGAGTTATGTTGATTTTTTTTTGAGTTTACGTTACGTTGATTTTGATTTTTTTTTATTGTTTTTTCATACCAACTAACCTTTATCCACCTCCTTTTCCTTTCCCCATTTCCCTGGCAAGAATGCTCTAACCTCCTCGTGGTTCTTGCTGGACAATTTAATTTTTTGGTTATGTGGACATGCTTATTTGCCATCGAACTTCATTTGAGCCGCTGATTCAACATCTTACGTTCGCATTTCTCACTTTCATTATAATCGAAAAATAAGTTGACGAACTAGAGCAATATTATCTACCCTGGCCGACCTAGGTTCTGAGGGCACGAGCCGTCACTGGAATAGAGAATATTGAGAATTTTGTAATAAGTAAATCTCATACAAGTATTCAGTATAAGAGGACTATTAATTAGGAGAAAGTGTTTCATTTTAGTTTTCACCCACTCCCCTCTGAGTTTCAAATGTATAGAGATATTATAATTCTTGACAATATCCTCTACTGTTAACCAGATTAAACGGTGACAAAATGGCGCCCAACTTGTGGGATTTATTTGGCATTGATTGCATAAGTATTTGGGAAGGTTGCTTGGTGAGACTGATGCAGGTGGTTGCGTTCAGAAGCAGTAATGGTATGAAATTACACTAAGTAGTATTGGCGCAGTGCATTATCCAGTGATATGTCACCGTTTAATCTGGTTAACAGTAGAGGATATTGTCAAGAATTATAATATCTCTATACTTTTGAAACTCAGAGGGGAGTGGGTGAAAACTAAAATGAAACACTTTCTCCTAATTAATAGTCCTCTTATACTGAATACTTGTATGAGATTTACTTATTACAAAATTCTCAATATTCTCTATTCCAGTGACGGCTCGTGCCCTCAGAACCTGGGTCGGCCAGGGTAGATAATATTGCTCTAGTTCGTCAACTTATTTTTCGATTATAATGAAAGTGAGAAATGCGAACGTAAGATGTTGAATCAGCGGCTCAAATGAAGTTCGATGGCAAATAAGCATGTCCACATAACCAAAAAATTAAATTGTCCAGCAAGAACCACGAGGAGGTTAGAGCATTCTTGCCAGGGAAATGGGGAAAGGAAAAGGAGGTGGATAAAGGTTAGTTGGTATGAAAAAACAATAAAAAAAAATCAAAATCAACGTAACGTAAACTCAAAAAAAAATCAACATAACTCTTGAACAAAAAATATAATTATATTCTGTTGGAAACGTAACGTAAACTTGAAAACAAAACAACATGACTCTCAAAGAAAAACCAAAAACTCAAAAATTGTATTCTGCATTCAATTTTAAATATTTATTATTAATTCCTTCTTGAACACCAAATCAATTCTACGCGGTTTACTTAGAGCGAAATCGTCAATAATTTTGTCATAAAAACTATCATCTTTTATTGATTCTTCAATCAATCCTCGTTCTATGGCTAAAATCGATAAATTATTTAAACGCGATTGAGAGACCGTATTCCGGCTGTACGATTTAATTCGTTTTAATGCTGAGAAGCTTCTTTCAACGGACGCTGATGTTGGTGGAAGAGACAATATCAAACAAAATAATTTATACAATTCCGGAACATCCATCAGTATTTTATTTTTATAAATAAATTCCGTCATATCACCTATCTTTTGAGAACCACCAAAAATCGTTTTATCCGAATATAATATCTGTAATTCCCGTTTCAATTTTTCATTATTGAAGAATCCCTGGTAGTTAAGAATTAAAGAGTTGAATGGTATATCTGGAAAATTGTGGTTGAAAGCATCGAATTTAGAAAAATTTGTCAATTCTAAAAAGTCGAGAGATGAAATGTCTTTGAACCTTATTTCAATTTGGTTAATGATTAAATCCAAAATTTCTAGAAATAATCGTTTCATAGTCGATGAATTGTCGCTCAAATCTGAAATTTTACGCCGTTTAGAACTGGGAGGAATAATATCCGGAATATCTGTAGCTTTTGAATATAGATTTGTAAAATAACTTTCGTCAGTTCTGAATTGTTTCAAAGTATTTAAAAGTGACAAAATTCTTTCATTGCAGTAAGTTATATCAGATAATCTATTTTGAATTATAGCAAATACTTGGTCCGTATAAGTGAAAATTATATTGAAAGTGAGAAGTAAAAACACGAATTCAAAATCGTTCAACAGTTTTTTTAGTCCAGTCGATTCCCGTATTGAAATGTCATCCCACTGGTCTAAATGTTCAATTATGTGGTCGAACACCTCAATTAAATTCGATCTATTATCGCTCAGAATATTTACTGCCCGTGATTTAAAGTTCCAACGTGTTTCCGACTTACTTGTTAAACGTTTTTTACAAATCTTATCGAGAAGATTAGTTCGTTTAGTTGATTTTGTGAAAAAAGCCGAAAATCCCGAAAAGTTAGAGAAGAATATTCTACATTCTCTAATTTTTTTAGATGAATCTTGAAGTACTTAATTCAATTTATGCGCATAACAATGTGTAAATAGTGCTTGAGGAGCAATAGATTTAATTTTTCTTTGTAATCCATTTAGTTCTCCCGCCATTACCGCTGCACCATCATAGGTTTGACCGATTAATTTAGTTTCTATATTAAGTTGTCCAAAATTTTGCGTCAACACATTGAAAATATCACTTGCAGTCTTACCCTCGCTAACATTTAAAAAACCAAGAAAACGTTCCATTACTTTGCCATTGAGAACGAAACGAAAAATTACAGACATCTGACAGAAACAGGAAATATCCGTAGTCTCGTCAATTTCCCAGGAAAAGCACGATGCTTCATTGATTTCGGAGTGGATTTTTTGCATCACAATTTTTTTAACAGAATCAATCAATTCATTTTGAATGGTTTTAGATAGTCCGGTAAAAGCGGAGATTGCGATGGATCTATGAATTTATTGAAACTTTCATCTAAGGTTGCCGCAAATTTTGCCAATTCTTTAAAATTTCCCTGATTGTCAGACCCTACTGTTTCATCGTTACCCCGAAATGCCAGTTCCTGCGTGGACAGAAATATAATCATATTTATTGAATGTTTAATCATTTTGCGATTTTCGCGAACCGTTTCATTGTATTTATTGATGAACTCTCGACGCGCGCTGTCAAACGCATTTACAATGTTTTGTTTCCCGAATGATTTGAACTTCAACGCCGAATGTGTATGTTCCTTCGAAATTTCATGTTTAGCTAGAGCGCGATGAATTTCTTTCAAATTATTATAACCGGTCGAGTTAAAAGGACTTTTAATTTCCGTGAAGAGTATGCAATACCAACAAAATAATTTATTATTAGAGTAGGAAAACTCAAAGTCATCTCCACAATATTTAATGCTGTGGTTGGATTAATTGTAAATGGTGAAAATGGTGAGACATGTTTCGGACATATATATGTCCATCTTCAGTCTTAACAATCGGCGTAAATCTACAAGAAATTAAGTAAGGTAATGTAATAAACCTATAGGTTATGTTTAACTCACATGGTTAGAGATGAAAGTCAATACATTAAAGTTAAAATTTTTGAAATTATATAATGAAATGGAATGGGATTCAAACCCATCTATACGAGAGCCCCATTAGGGGGGTTGGAAATTGAAAGCACTCTTCAGTTGGAATGTTTGAAGAAACGAGTGATACAAAGTGATGTCAATCGCCATTTTTGTACAGGTACGAGTATGAGTACCAACTGTGCAAAATAAATTCAAAACTGAAATAGGAGACAAGGCCCTCTTTCGAGATTATTCTGTACGGTACAAGGATTAACAAGAAAACTGTATAAAGTTGTCAGCTGCCATCTATATAATTGGTTATGAAGTTGAACAAGGAGACTGTGAAAAATTTTTAAACTGTAATATTATTATCTTTGGCTGTAACAGAAAATAGTATATGGGTGTAATGAACGACTGTGTGAAACATTGTTATTTGAGCTATAATGTTGAGGAGGCAAGGTTCATAATAAAGTTATAATTACAATATTATGAACCTTGCCTCCTCAACATTATAGCTCAAATAACAATGTTTCACACAGTCGTTCATTACACCCATATACTATTTTCTGTTACAGCCAAAGATAATAATATTACAGTTTAAAAATTTTTCACAGTCTCCTTGTTTAACTTCATAACCAATTATATAGATGGCAGCTGACAACTTTATACAGTTTTCTTGTTAATCCTTGTACCGTACAGAATAATCTCGAAAGAGGGCCTTGTCTCCTATTTCAGTTTTGAATTTATTTTGCACAGTTGGTACTCATACTCGTACCTGTACAAAAATGGCGATTGACATCACTTTGTATCACTCGTTTCTTCAAACATTCCAACTGAAGAGTGCTTTCAATTTCCAACCCCCCTAATGGGGCTCTCGTATAGATGGGTTTGAATCCCATTCCATTTCATTATATAATTTCAAAAATTTTAACTTTAATGTATTGACTTTCATCTCTAACCATGTGAGTTAAACATAACCTATAGGTTTATTACATTACCTTACTTAATTTCTTGTAGATTTACGCCGATTGTTAAGACTGAAGATGGACATATATATGTCCGAAACATGTCTCACCATTTTCACCATTTACAATTAATCCAACCACAGCATTAAATATTGTGGAGATGACTTTGAGTTTTCCTACTCTAATCTACTAACTCCACTTCGAGAATGGACTACTTCCTTCAATTCAATTTATTATTAGTCTCACTGCCAGTTAGCCAAGCGTATTTGTCGTAGAGTGTTTTCGAAAATGAACGATTATGACCAGCTTTTGTTTGCACAATATTAACCATCGGTGGTCTAGGAATCTGCAATTCTTTAATAAAAACCTTATCATCGTAGGACAAACCACTCAAACCAGCAAATTTATGGGATAATAAATGGCTTATCAAATCACCGTTGTTAGTAACTACCTCTCTTACGTTAGCCATGACTATTTTTATATTTTCTGCTCAATCTGAAGCCCGAATAAACAACTTGCAAACACTCATCAAACGCGAGATGCACCACAATGACTAATCTGTTCACGCCGTTCCTGTAACAAGCTACCCCACTCCTTCGTAGTCGGCTGGCCGATTCCGCCGTGCTTCCGTAGGTAGGTATACTGTTTCCCGCGATGGATGCATAAATATTATTTATTACCGCTGCATGAGTCTTCGAAAATAAATGATATTCTGGAAGTTCCATACATTTATTACATTTTCATCACCAGAGCTTATTTTCAATGTTTTAATACATTGGCTCTTGGACTGCTGACATTTTTCTTGCCATATTATCTAGGCAGAGCCACACTCACGACTCACACTGCATTACAATATTCAAATTATAACTTATAACCTATTGTCGATCAGAAGCACTGAAGGAAAATCAGTACTGAATTCTGATTTTAATATTGGATGGATGTTGAATTATAAATTAGTGAAAAATTGCAAATTCAAAAATTACCAGTCATTTTTACTGCAAGCATGAACAAAAACATCGAATTTTTTTTTCATTATGCACATTTCAATTCAACATATATTCACAAATATAGGAATTAGGAATGAAAATAATAAATACCTACCTACAATGTAAAACGAAAATAGATACGGTGCACAGCGCACTGCACGCCACGGGACGATGCTACGGGTACGTTGGACGGCCAGCAGAGCTCGGCCGTACTCAGGGTATGGTATGACTGTATGCCGCGTATACGCGAATATTTCAACTTGAAGCGGGGAAACTGCAGACGATGCGTCGAGAAACAAGAAACCACCGATCGGCCGGCCGACAATGAGCTACGCGAGCGTTTCAACTCAAAGCGGCGTTCTGACGATGGAATAACCAGATGTCGTAGGTCCTGAATTAGTTCGTGATTTTCAGGGTATATTCGGATGGCTTACTAAAAGGTTTCAGTGCATGAAATTCAAATAATAGTGGCATAACACTCATAACAGTAGGATAATAAACGACGAAATAATTTTATTCATCAAATAGTTCAGCAATTTTCGTAAATTATTTTTGGTACGGCCCGGCCGACCCTGCCGTCCCTGACGAGCCGTCACTGCTCTATACGATCTGAAGGTTCCTTGGGAGTGATGCGATGACATTCATGGATTCAGGTGTCCGTGCTAAATAATGAGCCGTCAGACGGTCTTCCACGCACGTACCGTTGTTATGCAGCCGTCGATAGCCTTATACAGCTTTATAAACAATTCATCAATCTGCTCGGACAGATAATTATATGGCAAAACGTTCACTTGTGCAGTGCACAAATATCGAAACTTGTTTACAGATGAAATATTCTTACACTATGTACAAAGAGGAGGGAGTCAAGGCAGCCTGTAAGACCCTTCTAGTATATATACCAAATGGTTCACAGATACAGGTAAGCTTTTTGGGTATGAAAACCTGCATCTACCTAATATACAAAAATTAATCTGCTATAGGATATCCAAGTTGAATGGTCTGCCATAGGTAGTGAACAATAATATTATCGGCTCAGCACAGCAGTAAGTTACTAGCACTATGAATAGGTGGTTAGCTCAACTAAATATGTTAGGTTTTATTTCAGAAGCAGTAGCAGATTCAAAAGCAATCAAGCCTGGCCTGTGCAGAAGCCCACATCCATGGGCACTGTTATGGGTAGTGTAATAACATGGGTACTGTTAACTGGAAAGATCTTACTTGGTTGAATCTTCCACTGAAGATCGGTGAGTGTTCGTCCTGATGAGTGCCTATTCCTTTCGTACTACCTGATTTCGCTCTTTCAGCCAGCCTTAGGTAGCCTCTGAGCCAGGGGAAGAGACTCTCGGGGAATAATACTAATGACTACCCAATCACTATCATGCATGCATACAGGGTAAAGCGAAAGCTACTCAAGCATGGGTGGAGAGCCCTGCAGCACGGAAGAAGGCCTACAAAATCATATGCATGGTAACTATGGGATCTGACTAGTGACTATAGACTACAAGCAAGTAAAAAGGATAAGCATGTACAAACCTTCGATGTTGAGTGGCCTTTGGAGCACTTCGACTGAAGTGTGTTCTTTTTGTAGGTAAAGGGAACTAATCCACAACAATGTGCAATTTCAGTTACTGAAAATATTTGTATCCCTTGACCTCAAGATAGTTCAAGCTGGAGCTGTGAAAATCCTCAACGATACGAGAAATAGAAGCCAACGCTTCCGAAAAACTTGCAGCTCAAGCAGAATTCTCTTGACCAAATGACATCCTTTTTGGAGGCAAAATTAGCCTTTGTCATCAGTCAATTTTTACCGCAACCATAAACCTGCTTGATAAAGTATGAGATTTCTAATGACATGTTCTCTGCCTGACGTCACTCAATATATATATATATATCTATCTTCCCGTATATAATTATTTTCCCCCTCCAAATCGTATTCAGACTATATCAAATCATTACCGACACGTAACAGCTCTTGTACTCCGTAATTTTCCAAGGTGAACTCACCTTCGTTGTAAAGACTCGACTGTCATGCCATCTATTGAAAACCCTCAGAACCCTGATCAAACGATACTTGCCAACCGTAAACTAAGAAAAAGACCAACTGGGTATATGCACCAATTATAATAGGCTTCATAATTACATGGGCCGAGAAGAAGATGTAAAGGAACCTCTGCACTCAACAAATAAACAATACTAATAATTCATTTATGATATGACTTGGACTGATAACTCTCTCTAGGTGATGAATACGCTGAGAGATATGCGAACTGCGGTAAGTTAGCTGATGAGACCCTGCTGACATTGCTACATGAATTATCAAAACCAAAAATTGAAAATAGGACAGCTGTGGACCGTAACAAATGTTTTTGGTGTCAATTCGTTTTACAAATTACGTTTCAGAGATTTCCTTCAGGAATATCAACGAGACTACAAATGAGATCAAGAATTTTCAAGCATTGATCGTGAAATTGCTGTAGTTTTTCATTAGGACTTTGTCTCATCACAACTAAGTCTCTGTTGAGACAAGCTTCATCTCTCTGATCTGCAAAGTTTCTCTGCAGCGTTTGTTTCAGATCATTCCAATTGGATACTAATTGGATATTTACAACCAATCTAGCGTTACCAGTAGGCTTTGATATCAGAGAATTCAATAGATGAGTGTTATGAAAACTATTTGGGTTGGCAATATCATAGAAGTTTTGAATGATTTGATCACAAAAAGAAATATAACAATTCAAATCATTAGGATCCCATTGAATTTTAGGATGCAATTTAAGTATTCAGATTTGAGTTGACTCATTTTGGGTTGGTTCGCAGTTTCGTTTTCGGATGAAATTGCTACTGAATTTCCAGGAAAATGAATAGTTCTAACTATAATCTGAACGTCAGGTAAAGGTTCACGCAAATTCAGATTTCCTAGAATGTTCGACAAATCTTCTTCGGACATTCGATTGATTGCACTTACAAGAATATTAGAGTTACCTCAAGCGTATCCTTCCTAACAGCTATGGAGATGAGTCCTGGATTTGCGATTTTTGTCTCCTCCAGAAGTTTGATCTCTGCAGAAATGGACTATGTAGGTTCCAGATCTCGTTACTTTGTTGACGGAGAGCTTCAGATGGGTCTCTTCTAGACGGTCCACCTTAAACACCTCCACTCCACGAACCAACAGGTTTTCGATATCCAGTCAATCGTTGATACGAAATCACCACGTTCGAAACGCGATAACCCGGATATCTTACCGACTGCGCCTATAATAATTCTGATAACTTGAAGTATCTTTTGAAAAACATTATTTCATATATATGTGTAAAGATGAAGAAAAATATAATATGATGTTCAACGTATGGATGTGAGTTATGAACTGAGCTGGAACTCGCTTCTCTCGGTGTCGAAGACGATCCTTTTGATTACATGGAAACAGCGATTTCATGGAATCTGAACTATGGGATTTGCGATGTCAGCATCTTCTTATGGGAACCCATGTAGAGTGCAGACATAATTCATGTCGCTAGACCATCATCTCGACCACCTGGCCGCCTGATTGTATGCATCCAAATGAAAAGTATCCATTCACAATCTGTTCACTCACTGTAACGGGAATTTATGAGATCCAAAAATAAATAGGATGAGAAAACTGGTTACAGACCTGAATATTTCGATTTCGTTTTTCTGTTTTGAAATATATCAGTTCAAGCAATACAGACTACATATCTATTTTACTGACATTCAAGAACCTTCACTACAACTTGTTTGGTTCCTCACGTTCATGACACACCATTTTGTCAAGAGTTGGGATTTTTGTCAACGTTAAAAAATACTCCATCATCTATATGGTCAAAAGAAATACGGTGTTAATTCGTCTTCCGAAACTAGGGAAGCAGTGATCGATTTCATGGGCACCTTCTAGCTCACTTTCATGATGTGCTGAACGACTTATAAAGATAACTCAGATATTATATTATTCTGATCAAACTCTAGTAGGGATTATCAGCTTCTTGGAGATTGGTACATAACTTCATCAGAGAGAATTTTCCTATTTATTGACTATTGGGCTGAAGTATCTTCTTATCACTATTATGGCAGAATCAGTACAAGGAATGCAACAATGCCAACTGTTTTTGCGGACGAGTCAGAAAAGCCCCTAGCAAAAAACAATGTTTTTTCTCCAAGGATTTCACTTCTATCGGTGGAGGTGTAGAATCACCAGCTGCAGAGATATTTATTCAACAAAACCAATTGGTACATTTGTATTTTAGCTTCTTGACTACTTTTCCTGAACTCTTTGCAAGAATAACATCTGCATATGCTGGAGGTTTGATATTATTCAACCAATCAGAAAACTCAACAGTTCATATCAATACAGTGTCGGAGGATTCACTGGAACGCTCGACGTGCTTAAATTCATAGTTTCAAATTTGAATATTTTAATAATTATAATAATGTCTATTAGTTATTCTCTCGTCTCTTCTAAAGAATAAAAAAGAAGTAATCATATTCATTTCAATATATTTGTAGTGAAGACAACGGATTGTCAGATTTTCTCAAAATGTGCATCCATTTTGATTTCATGAGAAAAAAAATAATCACAAGAATTTTATCCATGAGAAATGCTATCAAAACAGCTATCGAATTTTTTTCCAAAAACAGATATTGAATATCATCTAATCAAGATTATAAAATTTGTGTTCATCAAGTGAAAATTCTCGTACAGGTCACATAAAGTATGTTATCGTGAAATGAGCTATCGTGAAACTCTGTGTCTTTCGATTTCTCTCAATCTGTTTTCTGAAAGCTGTCAAAGTGTCGCCATATTGTAATATACAGGGTGTCCTTAAAAGGTCTTTACAAAAAGCTACCACATATTCTTCAGACCAAAACAATTCGATACAAGCAAACTTACCTCAGTAAAAAGTTGCTTAGTTTGGGCGCTAGACGGCTCTGAAGTTGAAATTTTCAAATCGATTTTGCTTCATAACTTTTGAACGGCTCATGAGATTTTTTTCAAATTTGGTACGTTGGCATAGACTCATCGGGCAATGAAACTCATATCATAATCATAGTGAATATCATTCCATGGGCGTAGAACTTGATTTTTTCAGTAAATAAACATCTAAAACTCCTACGCCAATGGAAAAAAATTAGTTTCAATATGAAATCTAAATTATTCAACTCATTCACTACAAAAAAGGTACTCTTGACAAAAGTCGATTCCTCTCATGGTTTCGACAAAATTTTAATTTTAGTGATTCAGAGCATAATTAATAATAAAACGATTAACAGATATTTCATAAAAATTGTTCAAAATGTTCACCATTTTCACGTATACAAAGATTTATACGACGCAAAAAGTTGAAATGTACTCTTTGCATAACTTCTTCATCGCCTGTAAGATTATTCGTCGCCTGTTGGATACGTTGCCATAATTGTTCTACAGTATTCACAGGGGTCTTGTAAACCGTAGACTTGAGATAACCCCATACAAAATAATCCATCGGTGTTAAGTCTGGAGAACGTGGTGGCCAATTCACGGGTGCATCATTACCTCTACCTATCCATCTGTCTGGGTACTGTTGGTTTAAAAAATTCCTAACATCCACCGAAAAATGTGGTGGAGCTCCATCGTGCATAAACCACATATCTACCCGATGTTGGAGTGGTAAATCTTCCAACAAATTTGGCAACGTATTTCGTAGATGTTGTAAATACATGTCTCCTGTTAATCTTTGTGGAGGTATGACAGGACCAATTATAAAATTTCCTATTATTCCAGCCCAAACGTTGATTTTGAATTCGTGTTGAAAATGGTTTATTTTAATGGAATGAGGATTTTCAATTGCATAAACGTGTTCATTATGAAAATTAGTTATTCCTCTTCTCGTGAAACAGGCTTCATCAGTGAACAAAATATTCTTTCCAAAGTTCAGATTCATTTCTCTTTGCAAATTAATGAACCTACAAAACATCAGACGACTTTGTGAATCATGGATTAATAAATCTTGAACTGGCGTCTTGTGGTATGGGTATAATAATTGTTCTCTTAGTACTTCATGAACGACATTCCTAGAAACTTCTAGTTCATTACTTATCCGTCTAGTACTCAATTCTGGATTTTCTTCAATACGGTCTAAAATTTCTACTTCGACTTTGGGAATCCTTACATAACGCTGTCTTCCATAATCACCAGTTCTAGGAGCAAAATGACCGGTCTCCCGAAGACGTCTCTCAACTGCAGCAAAGGTTGGGTGGCTTGGTACGCGACGATTTGGAAACCTTGCCGAATACACCCTCACACTCTCTCGACCATTTCCTTGACAATATCCGAATACCAATAACATATCGGTGTATTCTTCATTGGTGTATTGTACGGCCATGATAAATCAGAAAAGTCCGATATCAACAATCAACGTCAATAAAACTCGACAAATCAACACAGATGAAACTATGGAAACCAAGAATGTGAATGTCACTGTTTTCGAGCAGATAATAATAGTCTTCAGAAAAAAAAAACCAGTGCTACTTATTTTCAATAGAAATAACCTATGCAAAAAGTACATCTCAACTTTTTGCGTCGTATAAATCTTTGTATACGTGAAAATGGTGAACATTTTGAACAATTTTTATGAAATATCTGTTAATCGTTTTATTATTAATTATGCTCTAAATCACTAAGATTAAAATTTTGTCGAAACCATGAGAGGAATCGACTTTTGTCAAGAGTACCTTTTTTGTAGTGAATGAGTTGAATGATTTAGATTTCATATTGAAACTAATTTTTTTCCATTGGCGTAGGAGTTTTAGATGTTTATTTACTGAAAAAATCAAGTTCTACGCCCATGGAATGATATTCATTATGATTATGATATGAGTTTCATTGCCCGATGAGTCTATGCCAACGTACCAAATTTGAAGAAAATCTCATGAGCCGTTCAAAAGTTATGAAGCAAAATCGATTTGAAAATTTCAACTTCAGAGCCGTCTAGCGCCCAAACTAAGCAACTTTTTACTGAGGTAAGTTTGCTTGTATCGAATTGTTTTGGTCTGAAGAATATGTGGTAGCTTTTTGTAAAGACCTTTTAAGGACACCCTGTATAATTGTATATATACTTTTTGAATATATAATTGTCGCCATGATGTGAGTATACATTATCCATTTCAACAGTTTCGAATTTGAATATAATCCATGTGTAATGTTTTCTATTTTTTTTTACAATTGCATTCCCTCGTTGGGTAGAACCAGCGCCCCAAAAGTCGGAACTTGAGCGGGGTTAGGGAGGCATACATATACAAACATCCATGTCTACGCTGGGATTCGAACCCAGGTCGCGGTGGAAGCGATTTATAGCTTAAATTCGAACGAGTGCCTTAACACTCTCGACCACCGCGATAGACAATATACAGACAATATACAGAGTTAATCAAATGTATGGAACCAACCATATATCTCGGTAACCAGTCGTTAGATCTTCATGAAATTCTTTACAGAATGAATTGAAAATGTGGCTGGCGGTTCGAAAAATAACATCGCCAATATTGCCACGTTTTCAGTTTTCCCGCAATTATTATCAATTTTCTTATTTTAAATAGAAAACCCTGTAAATTTTCATTTCATTTGAGAAATCATTTTCCAACGAGTTCAATGGTATACTATTTGATAGTTCCATCCACGATATCTACAGAGATATCTGAAAAAACTCACAAACTATTGAAGCTGATTGAATAAGAAGGCTGATGAGAAACGTCATGTGTTCATTATTAATATGGATTCATATTCCAGCTTTCGCTCACCTCGGAGAGCTCGAATTTGACAATTCTGACTGAATGTCGATTATTTTTTTGGACTGAATATATCATATTGTGAAACAATAAATCTTTGTCAATAATAATGATGATGTTACTATTGGAAAGAGACCGTATTGAGATATTGATGATGATTGGATTCGGAGATAGAAGAAAAAGGATTAAATGTTGTAGTTCCATCCATGGATCTACAATACTTCTAAACTCAATCAAGCTTAGACCATGGAATAAGTCGAATGTCAGTGATGAGAATTTTGAAAAAGGAGAACATGAAGCCGTATAAGGTGCATTTCATCCACGAACTGATTGACGGCGATGATGAAAGGAGAAATAGATTATCTGAAACGTTGATAGCGAGAGGTATCAACTTCATCATAAATATTGTTTTCCGATGAAGCTACTTGTAGATGTGGATATTCATAATCGTTTCATTGAGATATCCCTTTGTATATGTTCAGTTTTTGTCGAATGGATTCAAGACATTTGTGAATGTGATTGATAGTTGTTGTTCAATGAAGAGATGAAAACGTAATGTCACTTTCAATTAGAGAAGATTATTTCTCATACGCAATATTGGTGACCCCGACAAGAACGATACCACCTTCTCAATTAATACATTTTATACTGGTTAGTATCGTACTGAGATACAGCAAGATTCTACAGATGGGCGAATAACATCATCATCCAGCAGATCATCCAGCAACGAGTATAATTCGAGCAGGTCAAATCAGTCTAGATTAATTTTGGTAATTAATTTTGGTATTTCGACCTCAGGAACCCGAATTTCATAATGAAATCGTTGCGCAAACTCATACTTTTCGAGATATTCCAGGAAAAAGTATGAAAATTCACCATCTTTCTTCGGCTTGTTTTTATTCATTAATTTATTAACGGGAAACCCTCAATTTGAATTATAAAATTTCACAAAGGTGAGGAGTGGAACATGAACATAATTGAAATCAATCTCAAAAACAATAGTATAAAATATGATGTATGAATAAAATAGGTAGATATAAATATATTGATTGACAAATTGAAAAATTGGAATAAGTGATGGTAATCTCTGTTTCAGGCTTCATTCAGATATATTAAAAAAATCGACTTCAGATTTGTTAGCACTACATATTATTCTGTCTGACAATTTTTAGTTATTCTAGCTGGAACATGTATACCAACTTGGGACAGCAGATTGGGACAATTAATTTCAGAATTGAGTATTTTGTGAAGAAATCTGATGTCTGTGTAAATTCTACGAGTGCTTAATTTCTCAATACCTGTTATTGTTCTGATATCCGAGAGAGAAGTATTATTTGATGGCATATTCAGTTTGTGAGATATATGTATATGGCAACGTTTTATTTCGTACTTTTTCTGTACTATCGATATGGATGTCAAGTTGGTGACCAAACACATGAAGAATATTCAAGTATCGATCTAAACAAAGAATAGTGAAGTGTTATCATGAATTCTCTGATAGATCTGCACACGAAGCCAAGCATTTTTGTTGAGGTCATCTGCAAACAGTAAAGAGTTAGAATTTTGAATTCTTTCACTGATGCCATTAATTAAAATATTAAACAAGAAAGGGCCTAGATGACTCCCTTGCGGAACTCCTGAAGTTACATAAATCTCTTGAGATATAAAATTTTTGATTTTCACATATTGGTTTCTTTCTTGCAGATAACTTGAGAACCAGTTCAATAAATTTCCATGAAATCCGATTGCCTTAAATTTTTTAACCAAAATAGTATGACTCACGGTATCGAATGCTTTGGAAAAATCAGTATATATAACATCTACTTGATGTTTCTTCTCCAACGCATTCAACAAAAATTCAGTGAATACTATTAAATTAGTAGATGTTGATTTTCATAAGCAAAATACATGCTGCTCTTGTATTAATACTTGGTTAAGAGATGTTTTGATTTGATGGATAATCAAACTTTCTAATAATTTTGGGATTGCACTCAGGATTGTTATTGGTCGATAATTTTTTATGTTTGATTTGTCTCCTGACTTGAAAATTGGTGTGATGAAACTGGATTTCCAGAAATGTGGAAATTCTCCTAAGTTTAGGGATGCAGTAAATAGTAAGAGCAGAGGTTTTACAAGGGTGAATCTGCACTTATTTAGTAATATTGGAGATATACCATCGTGTCCTGGATCTTTGTTAGGGTCTAACAGGTATAACTCATTCAGAATAGTTTTCAAACTGAAGTCGCAAGAATTGATTTCCATAGTTGAGTTCAAGTAAGTCACCATCAGCAATGTCTTGTTTGTAGACTGATTGGAACTGTTGTGCAAAGCCATTAGCAATGTCATTTCCTGAGGTATATATTTGCTCTCCCAAGTACATAGTGTCTAACAATCCATGGTTCTTCCTTTTATAGTTTACAAAATTCCAAAAATATTTTATATTACTATATTCATGAATGCTGTTTTCTTTACTTTTTATATACCTAGTTATCATAACATGTTTTACTCATGACTTTGCATTGTGTTCTTAGTTCAGAAAATAATGAATAGTCGCCCCAACTGTTGCTATTCATGAATTCTATGAGCTTTTTTCTCCTGAAATGAAAGATTTTTCAGTTCATCAGTGAACCAATGTGGGGATTTTGGTTTGATTAAGCGAATATAGGGAATGAAATTGTATATGAAATATTATAGAAAACTTCGGTAGCATGATTGATATCTGATATAACTCCCAATTCATTATCCCAGTCGATAGTGGATAAGTAATAGTTCAGTCCTATATAGATAGATAGATAGATAGATAGATAGATTTATTAGTCCTTTGTGCTACAATATGTAGATGGGACAGGTCATATTTCCACATATATACATATATATATATATATATATATATATATATATATATATATATATATATATATATATATATATATATATATATATATATGTATATATGTATATATATATATGAGTGTAAAAGTATAAAAGTATATAAAAGTATAAAAGTAAGGATTAAGTCATATAGAGAACATGTTACAGTGTATTCGTCACAATGAAAGTGACCTGACATTATTAACTTCAAGTATAAATTCATCCACTGTGTAAAAACATTTTTTTGATAAAAAAACCTTCAACTGTTTTTTGAAAACTTGAGATGACATTGTTTTCATATCACTTGGTAATATGTTATAGAGACAGATACCAACATACATAGGGGACTTTTCATACTTTGCATGATTGTGTTTTTGAGTGATGAGCATATGGTTGTGCCTGGTATTATAATTATGCACTTCTGATCTCGAATCTAGTTGCCTTCTATTATCATGGATATACGTTAATATTTTCAGAATGAACATACAGGCTGTAGTTAGTATGTTATTTTGACGAAAGATCTCCTTACAAGACGTTCTGTAATCTAGATTGAAAATCAGTCTCAGCAATGATTTCTGTTTTATGAAAATTCTGTCTATGTCGGTTGCTAACCCCCAGACAGCAATGTTGTTGTAAATAATGGAATGAAACTTGGCATAGTAAACTGATATCAGTGCTACAGTATCTAATTTATTCTTGAGGGATTTAATAAGATAGTACGATTGATTCAGCTTCTTGGATGTGAACTCTATATGTTCTCGCCATGTGAAGTGTGAATCAATTATTGTTCCTAAGAATTTTGTTGAGCTCGCTAAGTCCAATGATTCATTCCGAAAAATGAAACTGAAATTATGTAGACTTCGGGGTGAATTTGAAAATTCCATAAAAACAGTTTTTTTCGGGTTAACAATGAGTCTATTCCTATAACACCAGTCATCAAATTCGTGAAGGACTGAGTTAACAAAATTATTCATTTCCTCTGATGTTTTACTCGAGAGAATGATGGACGTATCATCGGCGTAAAGGTATATCGCCCCATTACTTATATTATTCGGTAGATCATTCACATATAATAGGAATATTAGTGGACCGAGAACACTGCCTTGAGGTGTCCCAGTTGTTACAAGGAATTTATCGGACATTACATCATTCTGTTCCACCTGGAAATATCTATTTGTTAGGAAAGACACCATAAGCTCATTATTGTTACCTCGAATACCAATGTTGAATAGCTTATCTGATATGAATTTAATATTCAAGGTATCCAAGGCTCTACTCAAATCGAAGAAAATTTTTTATATTTTTTTTATCCATTAAATCATGTACTTGTTGTACAAAGTTGAACGTTGCAGTTTCTGTCGAATGTTTTTTTCTGAACCCATGTTGGCACTTTGTCATTAGGTCGAATGTTTACAAATAATCATTTATTCTCCCAGATATAATTTTTTCAAAAATTTTTGAGAATACAGAGATAACTGATATGGGACGATAATTCTCCATGTTTTTACTATCACCATTTTTAAGTATAGGAACAAGAACCGCAATTTTAAGCATGTCCGGATATTTCCCAAAGGAAATACATAAATTTATAATATGTCCTATCACTTCAGATAATATATCTACGCATTCTTTGATTATTTTTGAAGAAACTTCATCATGTCCGGTACTTTTCTTATTGTCTAAAGAGGTTATAACTTTTTTCACTTCATCCGCAGTGACTGGTTCAAAAAACATGGTTGCGTTAACATTTGGCACTGTAGTACAGCTTCGAGGATCATTTCCTGGGAAATGTATCTTGATTTTTTCCTCAATTGTTGTGAAGAAATACTCTCCGTTTATTCCACGACTTTTTCTTCGCCACTGATTATCTTATCATTATGACTTAGTACTATACATTTGTTTTCATTATTTTTTTGTGGTTGTTCTATAATATTCCATAGAGTTTTGGTTTTATTACTGGAATCCTGAACTTTTTTCATGAAATGATTAATTTTTTCTTGGCGTATTTCATTTTCAACACCCTTCTGAGCTATTTTATAGACAATGTTATTGTTTTCGGAGTTTTCCTGTTTCCTTAGGTGATTCAAGTACTTGAGATCATCAATTTTTTTCTTTAATGAGGTGGAAAGAATGATTTTGTTATTTTGTTTTTTATAACTTTTATTTCTTGTGGATTTAGGGAATGCTGCCTCAAAGCACCAGTGAAAATGTTCCCAAAAGACACTAAAAGCTTCATTGGAGTTGGTAAAGGTGGTGGTAGTGAAGTTTATTAGGAATTCCATGTCACCAGTTAAAAGTTTCTTAAACTCAGCTATGGAGAATTCGTTAATTTTTCTAATTTTGTAAGTTTCTTTATGATTCCTTGTGTTTGTAGGGATATTTTTCGTTTTATGTTTCCAACTAATTATTTGTGAATGATGATCCGATAAGGCAAGATCAATCTTACTCAGGATTAGGTTATCTCTATCTATGTTAGTTAGTACATAATCTATGCTACTGATTGTTTCCTGATAACCCCAGTGTCTAATTCTTGTTGGTTCATCAAAGAGAGATATAAAATCGTATGATTCAATTATGTCATACAGAACTAATGTATTAATATTTCTCGTTAGACTGTCAATGTTGAAGTCCTCACATATTAAAACATTTTTAAACGTTTCGGTAACCTTTGCCAAAAGAGAGGAGAGTTGCATAAGGAACAAGTTTACATTGCTGTTTGGTGATCTGTACAGACAGATTAGGGCCGTATCTTTTTCAAATGAAATGGCAGAACATTCAAATGCCAACTCTATAGAAAGGTTACAAATGAATTCTAAATTTTTGCAACTATTGAAAACGCTATTTTTTGCAAGAATAATTGATCCTCCGTGTTTGTGGGAGAGTCTACTAAATCTACTGATTTCCTCATAACCTTCAATATCTATGATATGATCTTTATTTGCCCAATGTTCACTAAGACAGATGAATGTTCCGTCGATATCAATCATCAATTGTTCAATTAAGTTAGTTTTATTTGACAAACACTGTACATTTGCATTGAAAATTTTTATGTTCGAGAAACTTGATGAATCTTTTGATATTTCGGTGGATAAATTTTTACCTGTAACAATTGTTTCTAGTGGTTTTTCATTGTTGGAACTTGGGATGATCGTGGGTATAAAAAATTGATGTTTTCATTATTATCATTACTTTTCGTTACATTTTTATCATTATTAGTAGTCGAATTTTTTGTAGTAGAACTGATGGAGCGTATATTGTAAGTTGTAGAGTTTTTACAATAGTGATAACGTATATAAGTTGCTATTCCCTTGCTTAATAATAATTTACCTTTGTTACTGAGACAAACTCCATCCATTCTGTAACATCTTCTATTGATAATGTTATTGCATTCAAAAATAGGACATGTATTCAATCCTAAAGAATAAATTTCTTGAAATAAATCTAGGTTTCTTACATAAATACTGTCATTTTCCTTCCAATAATCATAGCGATAGGCTTCCGTGATAATGAGGGGTTGGGTATGCTTGAGCTTTATTAGGAAATCTTTGATGATTGCTCTGTCGCATCTATTGGGCCATAAAATAACCACGTCATTATCACAGAAATCCTTGCTATTATTCAAAGCGGTTTCAATTTATGTCCTATCTGTCGCATTTGGCTTCAACATTGACTGTGTAATGAAGTGTTTTCTCACCAGCTTCATTACTAGGCTTCGGTGTACGAGTCTCATATAAGAAATGAGGTTAAGGCCATTTTAGAGTCACCCAGTATACCTGATTGACAAATTCATGAATCAAGGAGCTCCTTTGGCTAGTATTTTGAGCCCCCCAGAGAGCCCTACCCCAGACTGACCTTGTTTAGCCCCGTTGCACCCTGCTGAGGGTAATCAACTTCATGACACCCCTGCCTCCGTTTCGAAAGCACTACCAGGCTAATGATTTCATACATATCATGTTCAGACTCTTGATATTAGTATTGGTAGGATTTGATTGCATAATGACCGTCCAGAGCCCTGGGGAATAAGAAGTCCAGTATGCTATCCGTTTACTTGCTTTATTCATCTTGCAATGATTTTTGCATCCGGAAATCCTGATCAACCCAGAGACTAAGACTTCTTATTGCCTATGGAGAGTGTATTTATGATTTTGGAAAGAGCTAGAATGGTTTTCATACCTGGAAAGACATTTCAGGGTCATGTGATATTGTTTAGATCATAACTTTGTTATCCTTCGTAAGTTTGCAATCAAATTCGCTCAGTAGCACAAACATGGAATGCCAAGCACTTTGATACTACCGGTTTTGAGGAAAAATGATTTCCACCGCAAGTTTCCAGACCCAAGGGCAAGTAGTGTTCACTTTTTCCTTGAGAAAACAAATCATGGTCAGCTCGAGGCCAGACCAGCCCGACCAATCAGAATCCCGACCTCGCTCTGTTTTTTGCCAAACCTGAAAAGAGTATAAGTAGCAAAATCCAGAGGCCCGGGGCGTCTTTTTCGACAGTTATAGAGAAATAGATAGATAGTTAGATAGATTCCATTTGGCAGTGATTATTCTGATTCAGTCCGATTCTTACCGTTTGATTCAGTCCGTATACCCGTTATAAAAAGTGATCAAGGTGCTCGAAGTTTTTCCTGTATTGACATCCCGTTTTTGTGTTACACAAAGTTGAAAAAGTGAGCCAGAGCTTTTTCTGCCGACGATTCACCCGTGAAGTATATTACCAGTCAAGTGTGAGTTAACTGCATTTTGATTTCACTGCATTTTCTCATAGTTCTATCAAACTGCAGCTTAACTTTATAGATCAAATAATTTTCCAGTATAAATCCAGTTGTTGTGACATTTGTCGTGACGGTTGACAGCGGCCAGTGAAATTCAGAATCCAGCACAGAGTAAGCATTGGAACTGCCCTGTTGTATATATATGTATCATTTGTAAAGACCTGCAGGATAAGTTCTGTGGCTTGAAATCCTAACGTAAAGAGTTTCATCAGGAATACAACCCTTGTAACGGTCGAGGTTCTTGGTCTGCGTAGCAGTCAACACCAAGCGTCACCAGGGTTGTGAGCATTCCGGTCTCCTGGTCGCATAAGGCTTATAGTCAGCGTCGAGACCATCCTGATAGTAATTATCTTGCAAACCCCAGAGAGGTGAATAGTCTTTGTACATTGACCAGAACTTGTTTTGCAGGGGTAGAGCTTCTTAACTCGCATAGGCGCTTCCCGGATGCACGTTGCACGGCTTACTCTTTGAATACCAGTCAGATTAGCTGTCACCCTGCTTAAGTCACCCTGCTTAATTAATTGTCACCCGTAGATATTTGTGGTTAGGATAATCTACCCTGAGATTATTTGATCTGTGGAATTTTTGCTATCTTGTGACTGACTCCTGTCGACATATTCTGTCATCCGAATTTCCTCGTGATCGTATTTTCTTGGTTATGATAATAATCATTGTGAGAGATAAATTCGATCTGTTAATTGTTTCCAGTGAATAAACCTGTTTAAGTGTGAATTTTAGTTCTGATTATTTGTTCTGAGTGATATACCAAACACCCGCAGCAACCCGTATACCAGGGTGAAACCAAGTGGGTGAACTTAAAGCCCTCACCCCCTTGTGATCTTTTCATTGTCCATAAGGCCTTCGACCCCTGGCATACCGTCGCTTCGACTGTGTTGCTACCTAGGCCTCCCAACAAATCCTGGTTGGGAGAAAGTGGAGTTCATCACTATAATCCAACTGGCGCTCGAGGCAACCCCGGTCTATCCTAGATATAGACATACCCCGTTGAGCACCACCTAGTAACACCCCCCCTAGAAGGAGGAGACGTTACAACTACCCCTTGAATTCTCGAAACAATTAAAATCCTTTTTCTAGATGCTCCATAAGGTATTCTCGGACTGTCCTCTGGATTCCTATTCCCTTTTTTATCTGCGACTATTTTTTCCCTTTTCTCATTTTTCTGTGGCTCCATGTGTTTACCTGGATCTACTTCGGCTAAGCACCTTTCATTCCTCATTTCCTTCAGTTTACTAGAATATAAACAATTTTCTTGGGTGAGAACATCAATTGACGTTAACATTTTTTCTCTCATTTCATTCATTTCTTTGATGGTATTTTCTGCATCTATGAGCTTTAACTCAGACTCTTCATTTTTTTTTTTTGTAAAAGTGTGATATTTTCAGTCATTTTGATGATTTCTTCGTTGAGTTCTGATATTGTGTGCCTATGCCTTTGGGTTTCCATGGTAAAACTTTGTTCTGCCTCAAGTACATCATCTTCAAAATCCTGATTGCGTCTTTTTAGTTGAGTGATGTATTTCTCCTTCTCTTGATTATCTATTTTCAAGATTTTAATTTCATCTTGTAACCTATTTATCATGCACTCTTTCTCGTTTTCTTTCAATTCTAGTTCCTTACTCAGCCTATCAATTTCCTTGTGGAGTTTTTGGTATTTCTCATCCTCATCAATTACAAAACTATTAACTAACAGAGACTTCTCCACAGGTAATTTACCTCTCAAGGTTTTATTTCCGCTAGCTTGAATACGGCTTTGTGATCTTGTAACCTTTGATGACATTTTGTTTGGAGAAGAATGAGTAATTTTGCGACTTGGCAACGCTGTGCTATTCAGTACGCGTATTATACCGCTTTCAGGTTATGAATTTGTAGATTATATCAGGAATAACTTGATTATTTTTTTAATTCAATCGGCTAATCGATCACTGACCTTTTTGGAACTCGCTCTTGAGTCCAATTTGTTTTTATTTTTCCTGTTTTCCCACAAGTTTTCACATGAATAACTCCGATAGTAAAACACAGTTGTCACGTTGACTCTCTCGATATCCATCTAGCCTCTCTCCCCTATTGAAATTGTAGTGGAAGTTATCGAATTGCAGATTTTTGTACTCCTTGTTAATGATAACTGATGACACTAATTATATCAACGGTTCCCATAAGCTTCCCAAGAACTGGAATCCTGCATCGGCATTCTCATGGACCGATCAGATTTCGCTGACGCTTTGAGAATATTCTTGTTTCATTTTGTTAATTCCCAAGTTCAGTCAGAATCATAACTTCACACAACGAACATCTCATATAATTGTACTCTTGTCGAAATAAATTGTTTTTTAAAAAGAGACTTTGTCAGTTCAAAAATAAAATTGGCGCAGTCGGTAGGATAGTCGGGATTAGTGCATCGAGCATTGGTTTTTTGTTTCTACAATTAACCGGCTATCTGAAAAGAACTTTCGTGCGGTTTTCGGACTTTTCCTCGGAAAGAGCGGCTCCTAGAACTTCAGGCAACCCAGTCCATCGAGGACCTATCCAACGGAAGTCAACCAGAACCAACCGAAGAGAGGAAGGACACGAATCGTCTTTCTCTGCGAAGCAGTGGACTAGGTGAAGATCCAAAAATCGGCAGAACCAGCTACTTCTTCATAAGTTAGGTGAACGATGAGCAAAGTCATCTTCATATTGTGAGTACAATTCATGTCTTTAGAATCACTATTTGAGAATCTATCTTTGGCACCGTCTTCTTCTGACTCAGACGACCAAGAAAATATCCCAATAATAAATAATACTAGTAATATCGAAAGAAATAATCGAGTGATAACTGTTTCTTCAAATATGGCCCCTCAAGATTTCAAACCTGATTATTTGAAATGCGTCCCTGAATTTGATGGAAATCCCAATGAATTAAATAGATTTCTCATAACTTGCGAGAGTATAATTCAAAATTTTTACGATGTTACGAATGCTAACAATTTCTTGAATACCTTTTTGCTTCACTCATTAATAGGAAAATTAACCGGTAATGCACGCCTAATGGTGAATATTCAAAACGTTACGAATTGGCAAGAGCTTAAAGATACCTTGTATCGTAATTTCGCTGACCAAAGAGACGAGGCCTGCCTCAACAGAGATCTAGTTATGCTTAAACAATCTCCGAACGAGCGACCTCAGCAGTTTTTCGATCGTGTTATTCAGCTTTTGAATCTCTTGTGCTCGTATATAGATGTTCACGAAGCTCCAGGTCCCGGAATTCTAATGAAAAGAAATATTTATAATAATTTAGCCTTGAAATCATTTTTGAGTGGATTGAGAGAACCACTGGGAAATACAATCAGATGTATGCGTCCCGTTGATTTGAACCAAGCACTTCAATTTATCACCCAAGAAGAAAATAATCAATATTATCAGACTCATTCTCATCAGAATCATTCACAAATAAATAACCGACCAAATAATTTGCAAACCAGGCCAAATTACAGATCACAGCAAAATTCATACCAGAGAAATCAAAACTATTCAAATTTTAGCCAGCGATCAAATTTCAACCCTAGACCAACATTCAATGAAGCGAATAATCAGTTCTCATCGCAACAGATTAATTTTCAAACAAGGCCGAGTCAACCTTTCGGAAATTCTCAAGACTTCAAATCACAACAAAATCGCGGTACAAATGTTTTCACGTCCAACCCGAATTTTAAACCATCATATAACCAGACGCCAATGTCAGTCAATACCAGACAAACCTATCGTCACAATAATCAAGCAGGTCCCTCTCAATACAGGCAAACACAGAAGAATTTCAGTTCAGAAGAACTTTACAATACTCAAGTTGAGGAATCAATACCTCAACCGCAGTATGAACAAAATATCGAAAATAATCAATCGAAGCCATATGACGAGGAAAACGAATATTTTTATGATGAAAATTTTTGCGTAGATCAAACAACAAGCAACCCGAGGTAAATCAACCAATAATATCATTCAATAATACGGATTCAAGTGAATTACCGTATATAACCTTCCCAGAACATAATCTCAAAATATTAATAGACACAGGATCTACAAAATCCTTCATAGATCCTGACATCGCATTCAAATATTTTCCAAATTCAATTGAAAACGACCCATTTATAGTCTCTACAGTGTTCCAAAGATCTGCACATAAGTATAGTGCACATTTACCTTCTTCTAGGATTTTCAATATGCCAAAACCGGTAAAATTGAAATTCTATTTATTCAAGTTTCACGATTCATTTCATGGTTTAATAGGTCTAGATAATTTGAAGCTACTGCAAGCTAACTTGAATTTTGATAAATCGATACTGATCACACCTTTTGCTAAAATAAATTTATCCTATCATAGGACTAGAACAGAGTTGAATCTAATGAAGATTTCCCCACGGACTGAACAGATTATAAAAGTAAAAACTTCTATCGAAAACGGAGAAATCATAATACCCCATCAGAAAATTCATAACTGTGAAATACCAGAATGTCTTACTGTTGCAAGAAATGGCGAAGCCATAACTTCAATCTTAAATAATACAACAAAGTCGATTACTTTAGATTTTTCTGCTCCACTTGATGTTGAAGAGTTTAATAGACATGATATCCAAGAATTCAATTTCAATAATTTTGATGATAGTCCTAAACAAAAATTAGACATTTCCAAATTGAGAACCGATCATCTAAATATTGAAGAAAAATCAAATATCCTGAATCTGTGCAAGGAATATTCAGATATCTTTTATAACGAGAATACACATTTGAGTTTTACTAATCAAGTTAAACATAAGATCAAAACAATCGACGAAATTCCTATTTACACAAAAACATATCGCTACCCTTTCATTCATAAAGAGGAAGTTAAAAAACAAATAGATAGTATGCTGAAACAGAAAATCATTAGGCCTAGTAACTCTCCTTGGTCATCACCAATTTGGGTGGTCCCAAAGAAGTTGGACGCCTCCGGTAGACAAAAATGGCGCGTAGTCGTTGACTACCGTAAACTGAACGAAAAGACGGTAGACGATAAGTATCCTTTACCTAATATAACTGATGTAAAAAAATGTATTCCAAAGGCTACGAGACTCTAATTTCAAAGTACAGTTGGACAAATCAGAGTTTTTAAGGAAAGAAGTCGCGTACCTTGGCCATATTGTTACCCCTGATGGCGTCAAGCCAAACCCAGACAAAATTATTGCAATAAAGAATTTCCCACTTCCTAAAACCACGAAACAAATTAAAGGATTCTTAGGTCTTCTAGGCTATTACCGAAGATTTATCAATAATTTCGCCAAGCTTACGAAACCACTAACCAAGTGTTTGAAAAAGGGTGCTCAAATCATTCACGATGCAGAATTCATCGAATGTTTTGAAACTTGCAAAAACTTACTAATGAATGAACCAATCTTAGAATATCCGGATTTTTCCAAAAAATTTAGTTTGACTACCGACGCAAGCAATGTTGCGGTAGGTGCAGTCCTCTCTCAAGATCACTCCGGATTCGATAAACCAGTAGCGTACGCTTCACGTACTTTGAATGACTCCGAAAGAAATTACAGTACGATAGAAAAAGAATTGCTAGCTATCGTATGGGCGACCAAATACTTCAGGCCGTACCTGTACGGAAGACATTTCAATATCGTCACTGATCACAAACCACTTCAGTGGTTATTTTCTCTAAAAGACCCTAATTCGAAATTATTAAGATGGCGTATTAAATTAGACGAATTTGACTATAGTATAACTTATAAACGAGGCAAATTGAATTCCAACGCTGACACTTTGTCGAGAATCGAAATCCATACTAAAGAGACCGAAGACGTTGATCAATTGATCGAAAATCTAATGAAAACAAAAGCGAATAACCTTCCAGACCCAGATTTGAACGAAATTTTCGGCGAAACATCACATAATAATATTCCGAATCAATCTTCCGAATTAGACAATATATCAATGCAAGTTCAACCAGACGAAAATAAAAATTACGATGATATTGATCAAAATAATGACGATGATATTACCATTCATACAAATTTCGAACAGAACCCAATAGTCGATATTCCCATCTCGGAATCTCCTGTCAATCACGGTCAAAACCAAATTATATTTCAATCTGTATTACATTCACCAGCTAAGATAAAACACATCATTCTATTCGAGAAAAAACAAAGATTTTACGTTCAAATTTCAGAAAATCAATTCGAACATGATGTCGTGAATTTCATGAAGAATTACGTTGTTCCAAAAGTTTCTTACCATTTATATTTTAGCGAACCAAACATGTATGAAAAATTTGCGGAAGTAGTTAGAATAAATTTCGTGTGGCCCTCATTTATTTTAAAGCGTTGTCTAAGGAAACTAATAGATGTTACCAATAAAGACGATATCGCGGAAATAATAAAGAACTACCACGAAAGTAAAACCAATCATCGCGGCATTGACGAAACGGAAAATAGAATCAAAATTAAATACTATTGGCCAGATCTTAAGAAATCGATTCAAACATTCATAAATTATTGCGAGATTTGCCAACAGAGCAAATACGAGAGGAAACCAGTGAAAATGCAAATGAACATAACCCCAACGGCTTGCGAACCATTTGAAATTATCCACTTAGATACGTTTACCCTAGAACAAACTAAATTCCTAACAATCATCGACACCTTTTCTAAATATGCACATGCATATAAACTGCAAACTTTAAGTTCAACCGAAGTCACCAACAATCTAATAACTTTCTTTTCACACCACGGTGTTCCGAAGCAAATCACAGTCGACAACGGAAATGAATTCAAAAACAGCGTCATAACCGAACTTTTGGCCCTCCACAAAATAAAACTTCATTTCTGCTCACCAAATCATCCTCAATCTAATGGTGTTATAGAAAGATTACATTCTACATTAATAGAGCATATAAGATTGTTAAATACTCAAGGATTTCAGAGAACTCCGATCAATTTGAAAATGACATATGCGATATTAGCCTATAATCATTCAATACATTCAGCTACAAAATTCAAGCCAATAGATGTTGTGAATGGACATATAAGTAAAGAAAATCCTTTTGATATAAACATCGATAGAATTTTAGTCAATGATTACATAAATAATCACAAAGAAAAGACTAAAATACTGTATTCAAAAATCAATCAGACCCTCAGAGATAATAAGGAAAAAGTTATATCAAAATTGAACGAAACTCGTGATAGTCCCAAATTATTCAAGCAAACCGATAAAACCTATTTGAAAAAATTCATTCGACAGAAAGACGCTAATAAATTCAATAAGCCCACTGAGATAGAAAAAGTAAACGAAAAACGCAAAACAGTCACAACAACCTCTCAAGCTAAAGTCCATATGGATAATCTAAAACGTCCTCTAAGGAATACTTATAGTTTCGATTAGTTAGAATTAATAATATTTCAGATTCCCCCTCGTGATGGGATACCAGGAAACAATCCAAATGAGAAGCTTGGAATCCAACCCTGGTCTCTTACCAGTTAAGTTAGGAACAGCCAAAGTGCAAGAGTACATACATACATTCATACATTTTTTCGACTTGAACCCCATAGTTGACGAAATCGATAGACTTGATAAACAATATGGAAGATTGCTGGAGACTCTCAGTGTAAATAAAAATTATTCAGACGATGCTTCAGAAAATCTACGGATTTTAACTCTCACAAAAGAAAGAACAGAAATTAAGATACAAGAAATCATTCCACAGCCGAAACGTACCAAAAGAGGTTTGATTAATGGCCTCGGATCATTTTTCAAAGCAGTATCCGGAAACTTAGATGCCAGTGACGGCGAACGTTATGATCAACTAATAAAAGATATTCAAGAAAACCAAAACAGATTGGCAAGTAACATAGTCAAACAGAATTCAATTTCCACCGATATTATAAACAAATTCAACGACACAATTCGAAAAATCACCCACAATGAGAAAGAACTAGAATTCAAAATATATCAAATGGCCTTATACATAGGACTCAGTCAAAACCTCAGTCATTCACTCATGCTGAAAGATCTAATGAACCATATGGTGAACGTTTACGAAGTAATCAATTCTCTTCTCCAAGATATAGAAAATTCAATGACCTTTTCAAAATTGAACACCATGCATCCAAGTATAATACGAATCCCTGATTTATACAATGAGCTTTTGAAACTCAAAAACTCAATCAGTACAGCACAACTACCGTTCGAAATAACACTAGAAAATATTTTATTGATTGAAAAAATTATAGACATTGATTGTTATATCAAAAATAATAAAATCACTTATCTATTACATTTACCTATCACCTTTAAAGAAACATTCAACTATTATCAATTATATTCGATACCTATACCTAGTCTGAGTGAGTTCAAGACTATTTTACCAAACGATAGATTTCTCTTGAAGAGTGATTTGTACTTCGCTTTTTCGGATGACCTTTGCACCAAAATCGTCCCCAACTACTTCGTATGCAAGAAGGTAGACTTAACGGAAGCTGAATCCAATGGCCCATGCGAAATCCATCTTCTAGATAGGAGAGATCCTTCAAGCTGTCGACAAGTTCCTGTCAGGATTTCAAACCCCATCATCGACAACTAGAATCGAAACAATGGATAGCAGTCTTTCCACAAGAACAGACGGTTAGCCTCAAATGCCGAAAACAAGAAGAAATCATTCGGCTACGTGGTTCATACCTGATGGAAATTCCCGTCGGATGCCAAGTTATAACCGATACCGAGCTGATTGCCAATGAAGAGGAATCAATGAACTATCGTCAATTGATCCTTTTTCCGCAACTGAATCAGAGTCTAACAAAACAGCAAAATTGGACCATTCACTTAGAAGATACCGATTTAGACGATCTCCACCTCATAACGAAGAAAATCATCGAAAACCAGCCGAACTTGCAGCACACAAGTATATCCCATTTTCCTTCTATGTGGACCATCATCCTATATATTTTAGCAGCATCTGGTGTAGCATACTTAACCATCAGAAATCTGAAGATCATCGGACGAACGAAGAATACGAGTAACCTAGCCCAGGACATAAATTTGGTAGAGGTTCAACTTCCTCGCTCCACTGCATAAGTTGAATCTTTAGGGGGAGGAATTATATCAACGGTTCCCATAAGCTTCCCAAGAACTGGAATCCTGAATCGGCATTCTCATGGACCGATCAGATTTCGCTGACGCTTTGAGAATATTCTTGTTTCATTTTGTTAATTCCCAAGTTCAGTCAGAATCATAACTTCACACAACGAACATCTCATATAATTGTACTCTTGTCGAAATAAATTGTTTTTTAAAAAGAGACTTTGTCAGTTCAAAAATAAAATTCACTATAGCTGGGTGGTATGCGTCACATGGCAATAAACAGTCATCACAAACCTCTACTTCGATAATATCACTATTTTTCGAGAATATCAAGTCTAACATACCACCAAAGATTATATAATATGCGAGATTCCACTAGTATTTCGGCAGAATGATTATTGTTACAAATAGCGAGCGAATACTCCCAAGTCATCTTATGCCAGTCAATATTTGGCAAGTTATAATTACCAAACAAGAACAAATTCCTGGGAGAAACTAACACATCATCTACGGTTGAACAATGGTCCTCATATAAGTCCTGACAGGAACCAGAAGAGAGATAAATTGCTCCGATCACTATTTTCTCACCATAAGCAGATATGATGACAAATATTTGTTCCACATTTTCCTTGTTGATAGATTTGACGTTACTGGAATGTTGCTTCTTCACTGCCACAAGAATACCTCCGCCTCTGGATTTTTGACTAGTTAGACTTGACCGATCTTTTCGAAATATGTTGTACTGAGATCGAACAAGTTCTTTGTTCTTTCTTCGCACAGCCAGGTTTCGGTGAAAACAATATCATAATCGTTCATGGCTGTATTGAGCTCAAATGTTGTGAGCTTAGCTCTGATACCTCTGATATGTTGATAGTATATACGCAGTAAATTATTCTCGAAATTAGTTTTTTCGCTGGGAAGTGTTCAATACAATTCTCGGCATTCCATGTATGTATCTAATGGTTAGATTCTTCTCTCCATTTTCAGTCCTTTCATTCAATTTTTGACGGGGATCACTGAGATGATTTCTCTGATTCAGAGTTAAATCGGAGTTAATTTTTATTCCATACGTATTGATTCAATTTTTGTTCCTCAGAACGAACAGAACATCATCACTACTTTCGAGTACTATTTTGACAGGTCTGGAGGTGGTGATATTTTTGCCAACCCGTGAAACTTTCCTAATTTGTATTTGTGGATCCAATACATGTAAGATATTTCTCACATTGAAATTATCATCATCGTCTATGGATTGGGTAGGCTTGGAGTTTCTTTTCTCACACAGGATACTGTTCCTTGAACATTCAAGGAGTCAAATCAGGATCTACGTCAGAATCACTAATTCTGTGAGCAAAATATCACAGATCCACATTTGACAGCGCCGTCCATATGGAAGAAGGATTCATCAAAGATGCTAAAGACGATGAATTAAACTTCTTAGAGGATGTTTCTCCTTCTTTTTAGCTTTTAGAATGTATGAAAAAGATATTGAGAGTATCTCATGTGAGAAATGAAACTTCGAATGGCTATTGTGCCTACCCAAAACAGGCCAAAACAGGAAGGGTAATCTTCATACTTTTTCCTGAAAAATATAAGTTTGCGCACGTTTTCATTGTGAAATTCGGGTTCCTGAGGTCGAAATACGTAAGTACCAAGAAAAATCGAAAAAAACTCATGGCATAGTGAGTGCAAAATTACCTTAACCCGGCGTTACAGGTTAGAAAAGACAATCCAAGAAAAAATAAGCAACTATACTGGTGAACAATCTGAAGAACCGCCCCAGAAAAAACAAGCTACTGCTCGGGGTCGTTGCAGTTCTTGTCCACGAAAGGTTGACAGGAAAACAAAGAACTCGTGCCGTTCATGCGATGTTTCAATATGCGTAAAACATGTTGTTATGCAGTGCGAACATTGTGCCAATGCACAGCCTGATCCTGCATGAAACATGATATACATCAATGCATAATCTACTTTTCAGTTCTCTCTTGTCCAAGTTCAACACAGTATGTAATAAATGTTACGATATTATATATTTTGTTTTTAAATAAAAACCCTAATGAATCTAGTTTTGATTATCATATAATTATATTATAATAATATCAAACAAGAGTTGTCAGAAATAAGACAATCATTCTCGTGTCGGATCTTTTTCTAGAGAGTGTTCGTGTCAAAGAAGAAATAAAAGTTTGTCGTTTTCTACTGGAAATAATTCACAAAGCATTGATTCGTTCTGCTGGTAACATAATAAATTCGGTAGGAAAGCAATGAAATGTATTGCACCATGTTGTTTCAGTACCTAATGAAAATCGTGAATACAGCACAAATGAACAAAATTTAAACAATTAAGTCCTTTTGCGATGACGACCACATTAGGGCTGGAGTAATTATACGTCGTCTCAACTATCAGCTGCCAATGGAACAATCATCAATACTTATAGTACACAATTGTTGGAAATCAACTTACGACTCGAATTTGCTTTCTCTTTTACTGTGACCGATCATTGGAGCCGATTTCTTATGGAAATTCGGATTGATTGTCGACTTGAAGGATAAACAATTATTGGATTCACAAACAAATTCAGTATGAAATGATTACGCAGCTGAATAAATGAGTCTTCTCCAAGAATTTTCACTTTTAATAATAGGTATATTGAATTATTGAAAAGCTACCCATCTTCAACTGCTGCTCCTAACTACAATATTCCACTGAAACACTCTGTTGCTAATCACATTTATACTACTGTACCACTACCACACAGACTTGATAAATTAAAACATAAAATAGATAAAAATTAATTTCAATACATGACAGAAGTCGGTATTTGTCGACCATCTTCCGACCATCTTCATCAAATGCCTCCTCAGCTCTCCATATGGTTCCCAAAAAAGATTCAAATGATTGGAGACCCTTTGGTGATTGCAGATGGTTGAATGTTGTAACAATCCCTGATAGATACCCACTTCCACTCATTCAAGAGTTCGATATGAATTTGAATGGATGCACGATTTTCTCTGAAATTGATTTGGTTAGAGCGTATCATCAAATACCTGTTTCTGATGAAGATATTCATGAAACAGCTCTAACGACCCCTTTTGGCATGTTTGAATTCAATAGAATGCCCTTTGGATTGCGGAATGCAAGACAAATATTTCAAAGTTTTATGAATCAAGTTGTTTATAGTTCGAATTTTTTTTCGTTTATATTGATGATTTATTAGTTGCCAGTGAAAATGAAGATGAACACGAGTTACATTTGAAACTATTATTTGATAGACTCCAAGATTACGGCTTGAATGTGAATCCTTCCAAATGCATTTATACTGTGAACAAGATCAATTTTCTGAGCTACGAAATCAATAAAGATGGTATACTTCTTAGTACGGATAGAAAAGAATTTATTAAAAAATTCCAGTACCAGCTAGTTTGAAGCAAGCTCAACGGTTTATAGGAATGATAAATTATCATAATCGTTCCATTTCAAGAATATCAGAGATGCTTATTCCTAATGACTGCATCAATAATGAAAAATTTTTCAACTGGACAACAGAATGCAATTCAGCATTTTAAAAAATTTTAAGGAGTCCCTTTCATCAGCTGCAATGTAGTTCATCCTAAGCATAATGCAAAAATCAGCATCTCATGGTAGCAATCAGTGGGAACCCTTAGCATTTTTCTCAAGAAAGTTATCGAAAACTGAGAGTAATTATTCGACTTTCGACAGAGAACCATTAGCTATTTGTTTGTCAATGTAGAAGGGACCGATTTCACTGTTTTGACTGATCATAGGCCACTGACGAAAGTATTTTCTACAAAATCTGAAAAAAGTCCTCGGCAAGCTAGACAATTTCAGATTTCATAGCCCAGTTCACAACTGATATTCAGTATGTGAGAGGCCAACAAAACGTTGTCGCTGATACGCTTTCCAAACTATCAGATCTGAGTGAGATATATTCGAATATTGATAAACTGAATCTTTCAGATCAAAGGTAGATGTGCCATTTTGCAATCGAAATGTCTGGTGTGAAATATTTACGAAAAAAAGTAGACCTATCATTCCAATGCCTCATAGATAGTAGTTTTTGATTCATTGCATTCAATATCAAATCCCAGCATTCGTTCAACTCGGAAAATGGTCGCTTCAAAATATTTGTGGCCCAGGATTAAGGAAGATATAAATTTTTGGAGTAAAAATTGTGTTAGCTGTCAGAAATCAGAAATTCATAGACATACAAAGGCTAAAGATGGTGAATTTTCTTCGAATACAGGTAGATTCGAACACACATTTATTTATTTAGTTGGTCCTTTTCCACCTTCAAATGGATTTACTCATTAGTTAACAATCATTGATCGTTTTACTCGGTAGCTAAGACATTCATGCAACAATATATTCTTCGTTTCGGTATCCCACTCACTCTGAGAACAGATCAAGGAAAGCAATTCGAGTTTAAGTTATTCACAAAATTGACTGGAATGTTAGGAACTCATAAAATACACACAAGTACATAACCATCCACCAGCGCTGGTATGGTTGAACGTTTCCATGGACAATTGAAAGCAGCGTTGCGAGATTGATGTAATAAGTTTATTACATCAATGTTCACACCTCGAGTCGTTCAAACGATAAACGGTAGATGCCGCTCACTCCGTGATTCTTCCCTTATAGGCAAATAGGCAGAATAGCTCCACCAGTGTTCTGTACATAGTTGTCGAAGTCAAAATGGCAAGTGACAGCTTTTACCGCTTTCGCCAGCACCCTTCTTATGATATTCTGGTAACATATAAAGGACATGATACTATAACTGAGAAGGTAAACCCACGCGCATGTTTTATTTCTATCTCTCTTGCACAGTATACGTCACTCCGTGACAAATTTCTGTTGGCGCTTCGAGGTTAAGCGAACATTTCAATGCGTTTATCGTTTTGAATTGTGTTTTTCAGTAGTGTCGGTTTGAATAATTTTGCTTACTTCATTTATATTCCATACTAAGAAACTATGGTTCATTGTGCTGTGGTGGGTTGTTCCAGTAACAATAATAAAAGATGTAAAACTGTCATTACTTCACTTTTCCTTCATCGAAGGAAACTTGCAGTTTGTGGGTGAAGAATTGCTTTGAGAAGAACAAGTTCAATGTAAAAACAGCTAGAATATGTTCGAAGCATTTCTCAGACGACGACTATAGATTGCAAGAAAAACTGTTAGAATTACCTATTCAGAAATGGAAATTGAAAGATGATGCCATACCTTCCTCAAACATTCCAATACCATCAATGAGATGTTGAATTCATTACCTTAGATTTTTTGGGATTTTCTCTCTCATTTCAATAACTATTAGCAAAGAAATTCTCTTATAGGTATCGTAAGGGATTCAAAATTGTTTTATTTTGAATGCATTGACATCTTGGAGCAGATCACTGATCTGACCTTACTACAAATAGGTATATTGAAATATTCATCATATTTCCTATTTTTATTTTTAGAAACGAAAAAAAATCTAGAGAAGGGAACATATCACACCTCGATTAACCTATACACAGTATTTTTTTTTCAATTTATTCAATTCGATTTATCCAATTAGATTCAATTTCTTTTATGGTACCTATCTGAAATGTAATTTGTTGAAAATTTTAAACCCATTATTCCTTATTAGATGCGTTATGTCTATTCGTACAAATGTATTTACCTTCATGGTTTGATGATTATTTTATGAATTATCTAAATACTTGAAAATAATTGCACTGATTATGATGGTGTGACAACAGTGTTTCAGTGTTTTAATTTCCAATAAAAATATTTTTATTAAATACAACTTTATCTACTTGTGTTTTATTAGACTCATGCCCCAAATGTTCATAATTGTGGCAAATATAATTACCACTATTGTAAATGCACTTTATAGTATTCACTTCACTTGAAATGATTCATGAAAGTCAGTTGCGAAATATATATTTATCAACTAGTGGATATTTCATTATTATTATTTATTTCCGAATAAATGCTCACGAATAAAACAATTATTCACATACAAAAATCTTTCTGTTTTGAAGAACGTCATGAATGTTACTCCTACAATACCTATGAATGAATTATTTGAAATTCAGAAGATATCCAGGGGAATAACTCATTTTGTTGTGTTCATTTTTATCATTTCATATATTTCGATGATTGGAATTATAATTCCACTAACATTAAAACTCCAAAAACATTGTTATTCGATAATTCGTCTGATCTAATATATGACAACCCGTGTTATTCCGATTGCCGCCAATCGTATTTGTCACGTAGTGAGGTCATGCGCAAACCGGTTCAAAACTAGAACCTCGAGTGATCATATCTTTCCTCGTTATAGTACGAGGGGTAAATCACTGGGGCAGTCCGGTGTACATTCTTATGGCAGTCCGTGTCAGTCCGGTGGCAGTCCATGGCAGTCCGTGGCAGTCCGGTGGCAGTCCATGGCAGTCCGTGGCATTCCGGTGGCAGTCCAGTTGTAGTCCGATGGCAGTCCGAGTTTCGGTCTGGGGTAGTTTGGTGGTCTCTCGTATTCCGAAGGCGAGAATTACAAACTAGTCTGAATGCAGGCGTTTGCTGGGTGCCAGGCGACATATAGTTATTCATTCTTCGATTCGCCTCAAAGTGTACAGGTATAGTGGTTCTCGAGGTCGGCAAATTTCTAATTTCGAGTCCAAATTTGAAAATTCAAGATGACTTCGTCAGTGTGGCGGATGCTCGGGCAAACGACTTCTGTTATTCTTCGAGTTGTCATAAATATGATTTTGAAATTCAAGATGGCGTCTGCAAGGTGACGGACGACTCTATCATTCATTGTTCGAATCGCCTAAAAACAATGATCACTTCGGGTTCTCGAGAATCAATACTCACGAATATTGTGTATCAATCTTCAATATACAATCTGAGGGGTGATTCTGTGATGAAAATAAAAGAGGGTTTGATATATATTTTTTTAGAAATCTCTTCTCGGAAATATTACACCCCTCCGCCTTGAAGAACATGGTTTTTCTATTTTTTTCTCTCTTTATATTAAGCTGAAGATACGAAACTTGGTTTTACAACATGGAAGAAACGTTGAGGGCATATCTTGATTTTATCGGTACTATCATGAAAGGTGCTCTAATGAATCATCAGCGATTGTCCCTTCAGGAATTACATTCGCCCGACGAACTCGGCTGGCTGAAGTTTCACACCCTTATGCAGTCAAATTCGAAACACCCAGGACATCGTTTCATGAGAATTCCTTCTTTTGTAGGACATCGTCACTTCGGAATTCACTAACCGAGGATATATATATATATATATATATATATATATATATATATATATATATATATATATTTTATTATTATCATTTTCGACAACACGAAAGGAAATCCTATTATGTTCGGGGAACATCGTGGTAGCCAGCAGTGGAATTTTGGGAGAAAAGGAAAGTATTGGAATTTTTCTTGAAAGTTTGGAGGTCGTAGGCATCAGGAAAGACTTCACTGGGCAAAGAAATCCATAACTTTGCCGTTCTATGATGCTTGGTAATGAGAAGTTCGGCATGTCTCGAGCCTGACAATGTATGGATTACCAACTCGTCTAGTTTGTCTACTTGGAATCGCCCGTGATGGCATGATAGAAAAGATTTCCGTTGAGCACTGACCGTGGAAATATCTATGAGAGAGAGATCGCCCACCTTTCTCCGATGTTCCAGAGAGGTCAATGAATTATTTCCATATGATTACAACTCGAAGTCATTCAAGAAGAGAGTCCAAAGATATTTGTCTTTACCGAAGTCTTTACTCAGTTCTCGCAGTGCCCCGTCAACTGCATTATAGGTCTTTCATTGGCGCCCTGGGTTTGACATATTTTATCGATCCCCACCCTACACATCAGATAAATATATCTATAAAACAAAAAAAATCTGTTATATCATCAAAATTACGTTCTGTCTATGTTGAACATTCATTTATATTTAATGAACAACAAAATTTATCTTCGGGTGTAACAAATTCATTTCTCGCCATTGCATGGGACAACCGTGAGATATTCAAAGTTGAATAATTGGGATATAATTGCGTTAAATACTGTCTGTAAGTTCTTCGAGGAGGTGGTATATTCATTTTTCAGCTTTTAATGGGATTTTCTCTCCTCGTTTCTGAAAAATAGAGTAGAAGTTATTAAAAATTATTGCAATATATTTGTAGTAAGGACAGATTTAGGATCTGTCCCAAAATGTCACTGCGCTCGAAATTAAACCTTTAGATACCTAAAAGAGAAATTCTCTCTCTGAAAATGGACAACATATGGCCGATTGGGGTAATATTAGGATCATAGGAAAAGAAGACAACAACCAAAAACGGAAAATCGAAGAGTCTGCTTGCATTCTCCTGAACGGAGACAAAATAATATTGCTTCTTGTTCAGTTGATATAGATAGAACTTGGCATCCACTTCTGAAACTTGAATATGAAAATGGAAAATTCGATATCAATTAATGAAAACACCTTGTAACCAGAATTCCTCCGTCTGCCAAATTGTTACTTTTCAGTGTCAAAATCGGAAACATTGAAAAAATTTTACGAAGAGAAAAATATTTCAATTGTGTTGAGAACGGGAGCAGATTCGTTCCCGAAACGTCCACCAAGATAAGTAGAGGTTTTATTCTTATTAAATATATTTGTATTTCCAAATTTTTTCAAAAACAAGGTGTCACTGACCAATAGAGAATTTCTCTTTTAGGTATCTAAAGGTTTAATTTCAAGCGCAGTGACATTTTGGGACAGATCCTAAATCTGTCCTTACTACAAATATATTGCAATAATTTTTAATAACTTCTACTCTATTTTTTAGAAACAAGGAGAGAAAATCCCATTAAAAGCTGAAAAATGAATATAATTGCGTATTAAGGAGCCCACCAGCTCGCCACCAGCCCACCAATATGTCACTCAAATAATTATGAATATATGATATCCTTACTATCAAAATTTTCACTCGAAATTCGTAATATTCAAATCTTGTGTTGAACATTTTCAGGCGAATCGTCGGGAAAATTCATGAAGCTGAAAAATCTCCATTTTCAACACCCTATATCTCTGTAATCATTCCCGATAGACCCCAAGAGTGATCGATCAATGAAATCAGCTCACAAGGGAAAATCTGCAAATGCAATGGAATACATGGTGTTCGAAGTATAACTTTGATACGACACGCATTTTTTAAATCACCCTGTGTAGCGAAGAATATTCTAGAAATGAGCTGTTTATGAACCTACACACATAAGTGGCAGGTGTCAATAGAGAAACATGGGGAGTCTCTGGCTGTAGCCTTGGATATCTCCAAAGCATTTGACCGAGTTTGGCACCAAGGCCTCCTAGCGAAACTTCCGTCATATGGTTTGCCGCCCCAACTGTGACTTTTACTATCGAGTTTTCTACGTGGTGGTAGACGGGGTCTCGTCTGATACAATGACGATCAATGCTGGTGTTCCGCAGGGCTCTGTCTTGGCACCAACTTTGCTTTTGCTCCACATCAATGATTTGTTGAATGTGACCTCCAGCCCAGTTCATAGCTTTGCGGATGATAGTACACTTCATTCCGCCTTTTCCTCTAGAGCCCCTATATCATCCAATGAGGCCAGAGGTGCAAGGCGAAGACAGGTTGATGCTTTAAATGAGGATCTGACAAGAATTCCGAAATGGGGATCTGAGAATCTAGTACAGTTCAATGCAACTAAAACTCAAGCTTGTATATTCACCAAGAAGGCTGATCACACAATGCCCAATTTGATGATGTCGGGTACCACTGTTCCTATGAGGTCGTCAATATCCATGCTGGGTGTCACCACCAACAGTGCTCTCTCATGGGACGATCATGTGAGGTCCATTGCGAAAACTGCTTCACAAAAACTCGGTTTTCTTTTCCGAGCGAAGAGATACTTCACATCCCAGCAACTGCTTATGATCTACAAAGCACAAATTCGACCTGTCCTGGAGTACTGTTCACATGTTTGGAGCTCAGCCCCCAAACATATGCTTAAGCTCTTAGATTCAATTCAGAAGAGAGCTATTCGCCTAGTCGATGACACAACACTCACCAAATCATTGACCTCTCTAGATCATCGTAGAAAGGTCGGCGATCTTTGCCTTTTTTATAGGTACTTTCACGGTCGGTGCTCAACGGAAATATCATCTATTATGCCACCACGCGCGATTCCTAGTAGACAAACCAGACGAGCTCAAGCTGGTCACCCCTACACTGTCAGGCTCGAGACCTGTCGAACATCGCTATACCAAGCATCATTCATCAATAGAACGGCAAAGTTGTGGAATTCTTTGCCTAGTGAAGTCTTTCCTTATGCTTACAACCTCCAAACATTCAAGAAAAATTCCAACACCTTCCTTCTTTCCCAAAATTCCACCGCTGGCTAACACGATGTTCCTCGAACATCAAAGGTTTCCCTTTTGTGTTGTCCACAGATAAAAAAAAAAACCGTCTCAAGAATTTTTGTTCGTCTATCTGACACAGCAAAGCCGTTAACTCACTTTGCCACACTATTGGTCCACCCTGTATGTATATGTATGTATGATTCCGAATCAGTTTCTTATGCGATACATTTTCAGTGAGATCTTCATATCGCAGGTCATAGTTGATAATTTATGTCTTCTTTGTTCGACACCATCGGGAATGCATTTCTAGTACGTTATGTTCTTCAGTCTTTCTTTTGGTGAATTGGATATCCCAAACACAGCTTTATATTATTGGATTTCATGATTGAGTGATGGGGCAGTCCGTGACAGTCCGGGCAGTCCGGTGGCAGTCCGAGTATGAATGGCAGTCCGGTGTACACGAATTTGCTCAGTGATTTACCCCTCGTTATAGTATCATGTATAAAGGATATGTTCCGTAAATCAACTTGGTACATTCGGTAACTAGTTTTCCGTTCCGTAAATATGAAATGTTTGTTTGGTTCCTGAAAAAAAAGGTTATTTACGGAACTTGGTTTCTGAAAAAGCGGTAGATGTTCTCTCACCAGAACGACCGTCTATTTTCTTCGGTAATTTGGGTTTATTATTGTTTGACGACTTTGACGTGTTAGTTTCAGGTTATATCCACAAACAAAATGACATAATTGATTTTGAATTTATTCCTGCGGGTGATGATAATGAGGATCCACATATTCCAGAAATTCCTGGGGGCAGGCGAAGGAATCTTTTAGGCATACAAAAAAGAGATGAGCTCTGCCAACAATTACTTCCAGATTGATTTCAATATAAATTTAATGTTGAAATAAAAATACTTAAGGAAAAATATCTTATGATTTACCTACCAACCCAGACATTTTTCTTATTCAACAAATTTTAATAAAAAATTCTCGCATCAATTAGGAAAACATTTTTTTTATCAGGACATTGAGACTCGTTACTTAAAGTCAAGAAATGTTTGGTAATGAAACAAGATACATTGGAAGAAATATATATTTGAATACCACAATCAGGAATTGTTAGAAAACTAAACAATATATTCTTAAAAATTAAGATCACAGATTCTGAGGACAATAAACCATAAAATACTATAAAACAACATTAAAAACATGTAAAATAAGTAAATACATTTTGGAAACGAAACAATATATTCTCAAAAAATAAGCCCAATATTTTTTTCAGTTTATTGCAATCGGCAAATGATTACTAAAGAACAAAAGTAAAATGAATAACATTATTGAAAATAAAGCAAGAGCAATGAATTCTTACAAAAAATATAAAATATGTAAAATAAAAAAAACATTCTTGAAAATAAAACAAAACTATATTTTTACAAAAAAGACTTTTGAATAAGTTCACAGCCTAAAAGTTGGCGACAAGATAAAATCATTGTCAATCAACTCTTTTTTTTATTTTCTTTGAACCACTCAAATATTTGTCTCTTGAGTTCCATTTTTTCTTCATGTCTCTTTTGCTTTCTGATTTCTATCTCAGCAGCAGGGTTTGACTTTCCTTTTCTCTCTAGGAGATAAATTATTTTTTTTAGTACTACCATCTTCTTTTTCTGTTATGACATTATTGATGTCTGTTAGTTTCCCTTCAAAAAAAAAAGAATCAGCAGTACAAGAGGCAGTAGCGATTGGAACAAAATGAGGATCTTTCCAGTACATTTCCTGAAACTCTTCATAGAACTTCCATGTTACTTTGGAGTTTCCTGTTTTATTAATCTCCTTCCTCACTGTATCATACGTTTTTCGTAAATTTCTCCACTTTTCGTCACATTTTACTCCAGATTTGTTTTAATCAAATTTCTTCAATTCAAAGCTTATTAATTCCCACACTTTTTTTTGGTAAAGCTGGGCGAATAAAATTTGTCTTTATTATCTTTATAAATGGTTATCAGTTTCACAGTGTTATCTGTCCATATCTCTGATGGTGTGTGTGTGTTGGATCTGGATGTTGATGCCACATTATTATTTGGTTGGCTTAGCGAAGAAAGACTTAAATGTTCAGAATCCTCCAATTCGTTATCGGCACTATGAATCTTTCTAGTTTCATAATTTACATTTACATTTTCACAGTCCTTCAAACATTGATGTTCTGCCAGTATTTGATTTTCTATTAGGGAGGACAAAGTTCCTAATTCCTGTGAGCAATAAGCACAAGCGAATGATGTATTGTCCTAAAAAAAATCATCAACACTTGAAATGTATTGAATAATGTAAATCTACCTCAGTGAACAAATCCATCAGAGTTCCAATTTAAAATTAGAATGCAAATTAATAATTAATGCATGAATTTCATATTAAAATTTGTTGAATAAGAAAAATATCTGGGTTGGTAGGTAAATCATAAGATATATTTGCTCAAGTATTTCAACATTAAATTTATATTGAAATCAATCTGGAGGTAATTGTTGGCAGAGCTCATCTCTTTTTTGTATGCCTAAAAGAATTCTTCGCCTGCCCCCAGGAATTTCTGGAATATGTGGATCCTCATTATCATCACCCGCAGGAATAAATTCTAAATAAATTATGTTATTTTATTATATGCATATATTATGTAACACACAACATGCAATGACATATTTTGGAGCCCATTCTAAACATTGCATATCTAGCAATTCTTTCAGACACCTAAATCTTTTTTGTAGAAGGCAGAAAGATCATTCTATGGTTGCTCTCATTCTTGACAACAAAAAATTAAAATTCTTCTGGGCATCTGTTAGGTGGCCCTTGTTTTTATATGGTGGTATCAATTCTGGTAGACATGGGTAAGCTTTGTCTCCTATCAGATGAGTATTATTGGGAAATTTTCCATCATTTATATTCATATATGTCCAGATTTCACTACGTCTGAGGATAGTTGCGTCATGAAAAAAATTGATTTTCAACATTTTATTTTTGTAATTGTAGAGCCAAAAATATTTTAATGGTTTTGGAATTTAATCTGTTCTGTGTGTATCAGACATGGACAGGAGTTAATACATATTCTGTGTAACTAGCAAAGAAAGCATTGAGTACTAATCTCTTTAATTCTGTTCATTAATTATGAATTGAATGTAGTTGAAAAGTTAACAAATGACTTTTGTCCCACATTGATATGAATGCTTTTGAGGAACATACTTGCAAGATAATACTTGGAAATCCTTTCCTGTTTATATATGACAATCCATGATCTTTGGGTTTTGGGATTCTCACATGCATTCCATCGATACATCCAATGTTGTTAGGAAATTCCATTTCTGTAAAGCCATTCACTACTTCATCTAAGTATTCACCAGTGGGCCATTTACAAATATTTCGGATCCAAGAAAATAGTGCTTCAGCTACTCTTCTAACAGTTCTCAATGCTGTAGCTCTACCAATATTGAATCGGCCACATATGGATCTAAAATTGATAAAAATAACAAATAATATCTATTCGATAGATATCTTATATAAGAATCATATATGTAGTTAACAAAAATGTTAAAATGCATACCTGTAGGAATCTGGGGTTCCAAAATGCCAAAGAGCAATTGATAATTGGGCTTTTGCCGATATGGTATGCCTTCCTCTATCAATGATATTTGAAGAGATTTGTTCATTAATCAATAAGAGTACATGATTGAAGGTAGGCATATTCATCCTGAAGATTTCCCTGAACTCTCCATCAGAATAGTGGTCAACCACCTCTTCAATATACCCCTGTACTCTGGGGCGAGGCACTGTTGAATAAAAAGTAGGCATTACATTACAAATTGAGGATAAAGAGTACTACGTGGTCTATGCTCTAAGCATCAGGTCACTCCATTATGTATTAAAAAACTTACCCATCGGTCCTCTAGCCTGAACTTCATCTTCACTGCTTGTACTAGAATCGGAATTCAGAACTTCAATGAATAAAAACAAAGCTGCATCATCATCCTTGAACGAACGAAACGAGAATGAATACACAAATTTTTTATAACAATTATCAACAAATAACTAAAATTCCAAAATTAAAACATAGAAAGAAAACAAATCACAGGGTTGACTTTGACAAATGATTGAAATGACAAGACGGACAGGCGTCCCGTAAATAAATACCAACCGTGGTTATCAGCAGGTAACCACTGTCAAGATTGTTGTCAGTGTTGCCACAGGCTCTGAAAATTTCGTGCCAGATTTATCTTCCAAAACGGGCCAATTTCTGTAATTCGGGCTAAACCCTCATCTTTGCCATTATAACCTACGAAAACATGGTACTCCATTTTGGATTTTTTAGGGAAATTTAGTTCAATTTAGGTAACTTATATATCTTGTGTATAACATACATTACAATATCTAATAGGAAGAAATACAATGAAAGTTACAAATTTTTTATATTATTTTATTTTATTATCACAAACGGAACATCACAAAATACAAGCTCATAGGTATATTATATATCTAGGTATATTATATATCGAGTTATATTATATATCTATACATATATATGTATATTTATACATACATATCACAATCTGTTATAGGAACACAGTTTATAGCTTATAGAAGCAGTTAGATCACTCTGCCGATTTTCATGTTCCAATCTTTTCTCTCACTCACATCCACTCCTGGGAAACAAATTCAAGATGCGCAGAAAATTTGTCATTTATTACACAGAGTTGTCGAGTGTTGTAATAAGTTTGCAAATATTCGAATCATTCAGGTGATTTTTTTTCATTGGCATAATATTTCCAGATATTTGATTAGCCAACACTCAAATCTCACTACTTTTCATAAAACCGTAAATTCCTGTGCATGACTTTTTGTTAAAAATACAAAAAAATTATTACTTCGCAGCATTTTACCGTGAAAAGAATAACATCAGGCAACACTGTATATAAGCTATAAACTGTGATAGGAACATAAAAACACTATATAACTAATACAGGTACAAAACAAAATCAACTTTCATTCAGTTTCTGAATTTTCGCTTCAATAAACTAGGTTTTGGATCCCAAGTATAACATGTGTCATTTTTTAACAGTTGTTTAATGTGCATTATATTTGAACACGTACTTATATGAAGTCGGTTGCGAACTTTTGTTTTCATGAGAAAGAGCTGAGAAAAGATTCTCTCTACAGCTGCCGAAGAATGAGGCAAAACTAGTAATGGTTTAACGAAATTTATGAGGAATGGAAACATAGGTTCCTCCATGGCATTTTTTAAATTGAACACTTGGTTCCAAAATGATTCTAAATCTGAATCAATATGATTTTTCAATTCTGCGACATCTGGCAACAATCGCCATTCACTATTTAGTTTCTCTATGTCTTCAACTAAATTTGGAAAATATTTCAAGCTCTGGGTAGCAATACTAGTCACTTCTCCTGACACGGCATTTTTTGGATTGAAAACCTTGAGAAATTTTAAAATAGGATCATCAAAATCAAATCTCAATTTTATTTGGATCACTAGTTCAATGTAAAACTTGAGGCAATTGAGTTTAAAATCTTTAATTTCAGTTTCACCTACTGATTGTTCTTGAGCAAGAAGCACTTCTACTTTGGTCCCTAAATAAACATTTTCAATGTTTAAAAAATTGTTTGGATTTCTTGAATCTATGTTCTTCAAATTATCTTTATTTTTTTCAATGTAAGCAGCTTTCAGAAAATTTCTCAAAATATTCCTGTAAAGATCTGACACCTTATCCAGTAATGTGTGAATTTTTACTTTTTCTGACTGAAATTCTAAGTTGAGCTTGTTAACTATGTCTAAAATATAACTTAGAAAAGATAAATATAATTTGTGAATTGGATTTTTCAACCCAAGTAATATATTGTTACAAATCAACAAATTTTGATGAAAACATTCATTGGTGAAAAACAATATGAGTGGATCCCAGTTTTCCAAAACTCTGTCTACAGCTGCTTGTAGAGATAGCCAACGGGTCTGGGCGGGATGTAGGAGCTTGTGAGGTTTTAAATGACAAAATATCTGGCATTCATTGAATTGGTCAATTCGTTTTGAACTATTGGAAAAGTAATTGTATACATCCCTAATGAAATCCTCTATTTGCCTGGGCAATTTTCCAGCAGCAGCTGACGCACACAAATGAACAGAATGACAAACACACCCCAATGTGTATATATTCGGCAATATTTCTTTAAATCGGGCCTGGACCCCTATTCTATTTCCCTTCATTACCGCTGCATTATCTGCGGCAAAACCAACAAGGATTTCGATAGGTATTCCGAGTTTGTTGAAATTATCAATTATTGCCGAAAATATTGACTGCGCAGTGCAATCATTTAGTTTTAGCAAACCAAAAAATGAATCATTTACCTTTTTATTATAATCATCATAGAATCTTATCACCATTGCTAGAGATTTTTCAGTGCTTATATCTGTAGTTTCGTCAATGAGCAATGAAAACTTGTTTTTCTTCAATATATTTGATAGATATTCCAACTGTTCAAGATTTATGCACTCATTAGTTAAATATGTCGCTTTGGTGCGACTGCAGTTGATATTTTTGGCAATATCTGAGTCAGGGCATATACTTCTTATGAACTTTGGTAAGTGATCTGCTAATAAAAAAGGTAAGTTGTGTTCATGCAAAAATGCACAAATTTTCAACTCTGCTCTCTTTACTTGTTGGTGTTTTTTTAAAACTGCTTCACTTTCTAAGACGTTGGCTATCTTTGGTGTATTTCTCAGCTTCGAACAGTTTTTTTTATGGGATGCTGCCTCTACATGTCTTTTAATGTCATAGATTTTGAATCCTAAATGTTTGTTGCAAGGATAGCACAATAATTTATTATTATCAAACCTCAACCACGGGTAAATCTGTAACCACTTCTCTTGAAATTTATGCTTGTAAATTGTAATATTGAGTTTCTTTTTCTGAATCACAGGCTGAACAGATTCCACCTTGTCTTCTGTATCGTCGTTTTCATTTCCACTTTTGACAAATATCATGCTTCCATTATCTTCCACCTCTACCTCTAAAGATGCATTCTGGAGTTCCGCTTCAGCCTCAGAGTCAGTCTCAGTAACCACAAATAATGTACTCTTACTCTTACTCATACTATGACTACTACAACTACTAGGAGTACTTGGTCCTGCAACTGCAGCTCCATGATTTGATTTTAGCTTTTTATTTTTACTGCTAAAAAAATATTATTTATATAAACAAGGAACCAGAAATTTCAAGATTATTTCTCACTCTGATAGGGAGCCGGAGTCATTCAAATCAAATTTACTACTAGATCCTCCACTTATTCCCGCATCACAATTGGGTGTCAGGTTCTTCAGGTTTTTAATGACATATCTAACAAATATTTTTAACATGAATAAAATTTAACAAACCAGGAATTTGAAGTTAATTTCTTACTTATCCATGATTAATCAAAATCATAACTTGAGAATGAATAAACTTTTTCGACTTTTTCTAATCAAATCGCCAACGGTAGTCAACATTGACTTGTCACACTGCTACAAATCATCAACATTCAACATAAAACCGCATGTTATGAATATATGAATTGACATTGACATATCATTATTGACATATTGAAATGTCAAACTTTTCTTCTTCATTCTCTAATTAACCCAGGATAAGGAAGGCTGTGACTATGTGACCGTGACCGGTTCCGGTAGTGGCCCCAAACGCTAATGCACGTTCAGATTAGAGCTACTAAAAGAATATTGAAAAAAATATAATGTATAAAATATCAAATGGAAAAATGGGCCAAATTCGAGAAAGGGTGGCCAAAGGGCCAATTGATCACAAAAAGGGCCAGATCTGGCCATATTGGGCCATCTGTGGCAACACTGATTGTTGTTACCGGCTCTGAAAGCATTGGTAACTTCGGCTGATTAACGGAACGTATCCAAAGTGATGGTTCTTTCATGAACCGTATTCCGTATATTACCAATATTTCAGGAACCAGTGAATGACCCCTATTAACGGAACGATCTACCACAACCAAGGTTGGAAACGGAACATATCCCTCATATTTAACATCTACGGAACACTTAACCAGTAACCAAAACTACCAAGGTGATTTACGGAACATACCCGTTATGTAGGTAGCGGGCGAGATTTATATTTGTCGTTATTTCATATTCCTGTGATTCTTTCACATTTCACATATTGCGTCATATGTCATTCTTTCCAAAGTCAAGGGTATTTTATTGAAATATATTTCTGGAATTTGCATGATTGGGTATTATTAGTTAGAAAAGTAATAAAGTACAAAAAATATTGAAAGCTTACAACTGAATTATCGGTATTGGGTTCTGCGATAAGGTAGATTTTCCTGCTCTCATTTTTTATATCTAACTGGATTAATATTTTCAGTCATGGTAGATTACAGTAAATGGAAAAACATCGAGGTAATTTTAATGAAATTATGAATCATTTCACTTCATCAACAAAACTTCTTTTAGATATCGGATGACGAAGATGATACTCATCCAAATATTGACACGCCCTCCTTGTTTCGCTGGAGACATCAAGCTAGGGTACAGCGAATGGAAGAACGGCAACAAGAAATAACCGCTTTCGAAGAGAAGAAGCTGGAACTAGTGAAAAAAATAAGTGATATCCAAGAAAAGATAAAAAAATCTGAGATATCACTCACTGACAATGTGGAAGAGCTGAAAAAGGAACTCAAAGAATTACAAGAAGGAATGGAAGTTCTTAAAATGGAGGAAGAAGAATTGAAAAAGAAAGATAAACTGACTCCATGGAATGTAGATACAATCAGTAAACCAGGTTTTGCTAAGACAGTCATTAACAAAAAACCTGCTTGTCCTAAGGATGAAAATTTGACTGAAGAAGAGAGAGAAGCTAGGATGAAGAAATTTATCAAGAAAAATGAAAAAGATCTCAAACATTTTGGTATGCTCAGAAAATATGATGACTCTAAGGCATATCTCAAGAGCCACCCACATTTGGTCTGTGAAGACACAGCAAATTATTTAGTAATTTGGTGTATTAATTTGGAGATGGAAGAGGTAAGCTCAGTATATATGTCATCATGTCATCTATTTGCAATATACGACATTGAACAGATAAGCTCATTGCTGATGTCTAAAATTGAAAATACTACCTCTATAAAGTTAGCTAAACCATTTGATATAAAATCAATGAAACCATGTGAGTTAATTGTTGAATAATTGTGGTGAATTTGTCATTAAGGAAAAAAATTTGTCGCGCACTTAGTTTTTTATCAGTGGGGGCTTTGCTAACCTGATATCAAGTAAGCAGAACCACTATGATGAAATGACAATTGAACTTCAATTAGCTTCGCCATTGTGACCAAAAAATATCCACTTCAGTAGAAGTACATGGCATCACAGCACTAACTATATATATGACTCGACAGCCACAAAAAGTTTCATAGAATAGGAAAGAATAGTTCATTTGACTTCTTTATATACATAAGTATATTTGTAGCATGACAGTCATTAAGGTACTTATTGATTAAACATGAAGTTCAGAAAACAAACATACATAAAATTCTCAAAATATTTATATAATGGAAAAAACTAATAAAAATATGTAGAATGGAATGAAACATTGTGTCAGCCAGAGGTAGAATTTTGGGAGAGAAGGAAGGTGTTGGAATTTTTCTTGAATGTTTGGAGGTTGTAAGCATCAGGAAAGACTTCATTAAGCGAAGAATTCCATAACTTTGCAGTTCTATTGATGAAAGATGCTTGGTATAGTAATGTTTGACAGGTCTCCAGCCTGACAGTGTAGGGGTGACCAGCCCAAGCTTGTCTGGTTTGTCTACTTAGAATATTTGATGATATAACTTGGAACAAAGTCAAAAATGATGATAATAATAATAATAATGTTTATTGTGCACGAAAAAAATAAATTTTACACACAAAGGAAAAAGGAAGGAAAAGCTATCTTCCACCCTTCCCAGAATATGACATGTATTTTCGTGATGCATTAAATGCATTAAATAAATTGAGTAAGAAGAGAAAAAGAGAAAGAAGATAAGAAAAAAACGTATTATGTTGTCTAGGAGTAATAAGGCTACTAACTAAGGACAATCAATCAATAACATTCTTTACAAAAAAAAAGGTGATGATCTGTAAACTATGAATAATATCTTCATTGAAAAATAGTCAGTTGTGATTTCAAAGATTTTTTAAATTGATCAAAAGATCCAGTGAAGGTAGTATCTGATACAAGTATGGAGGGGCCAAAAATGAAAAGCATCCCTCGAATTTCGAAGTACTATAAAAGGGAATATTGAATGATTCAATTCTGACATTTACTAAATGAAGATCGGATCTTCTGGTTATCAAACTATATAGATACCTAGGAGTTCAAGTTTGTAGCAACCTGTACACAAATATACTAGTAAGATAATGAACTCTGGCTTTGAAATTCATTCTTGTTATACTGTGGCAAGAAGTTGTAATACCCTGAACAGCAGCAATCGATATGAAGATAAATCAGGGTTTTGATTAATCTCAGTTTCATTTCTGTAGAGAGCTGGTATTTGCATTTATATTATTCATATTCAGCGAATGAGAGAGGAATCAATAATAACGCCCAAATTTTTTGTAGAATCGGCCCATTCGATGTCAACATTATTTAGTGAGAGCCTATGATGTTTTAATATTTCTGCTTTCTGTCCTGATGGTCCAAAGCATGAGGCGAATGTTTTACTAGGATTTATCCTCAAACCGTGGTTTCCAGAGTAAATTAACGGCGTATTTCCTTCTAACTGGAAGAAAGCTAGGGTCCAACCGATTCCAAAGAAGGGCAAGAAAACCCTCCCTAACAACTATAGACCGATTGCACTACTATCTGTGATCTCTAAAGTAATGGAAAAAGCAATCAACATCGAGCTCATCCGATATCTAGAGAGCTCAAGAATCGTGAACGACCGGCAATATGGCTTTCGTCACCAGAGGTCAACTGGAGATCTGCTTGCCTATGTGACACATAAGTGGCACGTGTCAATAGAGAAACATGGGGAGTCTCTGGCTGTAGCCTTGGATATCTCCAAAGCATTTGACCGAGTTTGGCACCAAGGCCTCCTAGCGAAACTTCCGTCATATGGTTTGCCGCCCCAACTGTGTCTTTTACTATCGAGTTTTCTTGCAGATAGATCACTCTACGTGGTGGTAGACGGGGTCTCGTCTGATACAATGACGATCAATGCTGGTGTTCCACAAGGCTCTGTCTTGGCACCAACTTTGTTTTTGCTCCACATCAATGATTTGTTGAATGTGACCTCCAGCCCAGTTCATAGCTTTGCGGATGATAGTACACTTCATTCCGCCTTTTCCTCTAGAGCCCCTATATCATCCAATGAGGCCAGAGGTGCAAGGCGAAGACAGGTTGATGCTTTAAATGAGGATCTGACAAGAATTCTGAAATGGGGATCTGAGAATCTAGTACAGTTCAATGCAACTAAAACTCAAGCTTGTATATTCACCAAGAAGGCTGATCACACAATGCCCAATTTGATGATGTCGGGTACCACTGTTCCTATGAGGTCGTCAATATCCATGCTGGGTGTCACCACCAACAGTGCTCTCTCATGGGACGATCATGTGAGGTCCATTGCGAAAACTGCTTCACAAAAACTCGGTTTTCTTTTCCGTGCGAAGAAATACTTCACATCCCAGCAACTGCTTATGATCTACAAAGCACAAATTCGACCTGTCCTGGAGTACTGTTCACATGTTTGGAGCTCAGCCCCCAAACATACGCTTAAGCTCTTAGATTCAATTCAGAAGAGAGCTATTCGCCTAGTCGATGACACAACACTCACCAAATCATTGACCTCTCTAGATCATCGTAGAAAGGTCGGCGATCTTTGCCTTTTTTATAGGTACTTTCACGGTCGGTGCTCAACGGAAATATCATCTATTATGCCACCACGCGCGATTCCTAGTAGACAAACCAGACGAGCTCAAGCTGGTCACCCCTACACTGTCAGGCTCGAGACCTGTCGAACATTGCTATACCAAGCATCATTCATCAATAGAACGGCAAAGTTGTGGAATTCTTTGCCTAGTGAAGTCTTTCCTGATGCTTACAACCTCCAAACATTCAAGAAAAATTCCAACACCTTCCTTCTTTCCCAAAATTCCACCGCTGGCTAACACGATGTTCCTCGAACATCATAGGTTTCCCTTTCGTGTTGTCCACAGATAAAAAAAAAAAAAACGTATTTTGTAAGTCTGGTTAATATGTGTAATACAATCCTCAGTTTCATTGGCCTTGCCAGATAAATAAATTTGAAAATCATCTGCATAAAGATGGGCTTGGCAGAATGACAATGAAGACAGGTAATCGAATATAATAATCAAAACCATTAAGGGCCCCAAGAATACTTGTGGAACTCCTATTTAGTTTCTTTCAATGATAAGCACAAGATATTTATATCGAGTTTGACTGTGAGATAACTCGTCATCCATCTCAGTGATATCTCATCAAATCCAATGTACTTCAGTGCACTGATAAGTAATTCAAAATTGACCAGATCAAATGCTTGACTTCGATAACTAGAAGAGAGACAGTTGGTTTGTCATTAGCTTTTTCGATGTCATCTATCACTTTGAGTGTTCTATGTTTTTGGCGAATCCCCGACTGCACATCAGGAAGTATTTTATTATCATCCAGATATATTTTAATTTGACGAGAGGCATTTTTTCGAACACTTCAAATAACGAGGGCAGAATGCATATTGGGCACAAGTCATTATATGATAAAGGTGTATTATTTTCTGGTATAGGTATTACATTTGCCATTTTCCAAATGTGAGGAAAAACGCCATGTTTCAGAGATTCATTGAGAATATTTTTGATTTCTTTTATCATTTCAATGTTCATGTTGTCGATACCCAGAGCGTTTGATTTGATTTCACATATATCTGTATGAATGTCTTCGTTTTTTCATTTCTGCAAAAGAAAAATTAGATTCATAGTTCAATTTGTTATTATCCAAAAATGCCAGAGTATCTTCGTTAATTATCGAATCGCCTGCCACATTTAGGAAAAATTTATTTATTTCTGTAGGGTGGCGCAAATTAGTAGGTAAATTGTTGTTTTTTGAGCAGGACATAGTGTTGACTCCCCATTCATAAAGATTTTTCCAAGTCATTTTGCTATTATTCCTGTTTTTATTCAGGATAAATTGTACATACGTGTTTTTTTCGCTTCTCAATGCACTATTTACGAAATTACGTAACTCGACGTGATACTGTCTTGCCGCTGGAGTTTTATTACTCACATATTAAGCATGTGCTTTGTCTCTAGCGCGCATCATAAGTTCAAGATTATATGTTACATAAGGAAGTGTTTTATGTCTTATATTTATAGTGCAAATGGGTGCAAGTTCATCAAACAAGCTGGTAATGAGTTCATTAAGAAGGGACTCCTTAGAATTAATGTCATGCAAATTAACAATCTCGCCCTAAGGCAATCTGTCAGCATCTCGTGAAAAATCATCAATATTGAAATGCTATAAGGTTTCTGAAAAATATCAACTCATCAATAACAATGTAATAATAATAATAATAATAATAATAATAATAATAATGATAATAATAATAATCTTTATTAACGGGACGTACCCAATTCATGAAAAAATATAAACTTTATATTTTTACTTTTATACTTTTTTTTATAAACTTTTTATTATTCTTCTGAAATCAGTCAGAGAGCATCCCAATATATCTATATTATTATCATTTATTGTTTTTAGTGTTCTTTGCAATGGTGAATGTTGTCCATAATTTGTAGGGTGAAAGGTAATGTGAAATGACTCGTGATTACGAAGAGTTCTAGTCGGCACATTGAACTCTATGCACTCTAATATTTCAGGGCAAACAGTCATTCCATTCAATATTTTATATATGAAGCATAGATCAATCAAGCCTCCTTTTACTAAGTGGTTTCAAATTTGAAGCCTCCATAATTGGTTCGTAATCATGATCCATGATTCGATATCCACTTTTGAATGAACAAAATCTCAGAAATTTATGTTGAGTCCTGTCCAGAATTCTGCATTTGTTATTATCAAGCAGTGACCATACAATAGATGCATATTAAATTAGATACAACAAGTGTCTGATAGATTCTAATCAATGAAGTTAGAGAAAATTCACTACAGTTACGAAGTATACATCCTAAAACTTTACATGATTTAACAGAAACATTATTTATATGTTCAGCAAATGTGACCTGTTCATCGAATGTTATCCCAAGATCTTCAACTAGTGGGGTATATTTAAGTTCTTGGTTTTCTAGAAGAAAGTAATGTGAGTCAAAGTTTTTGTTTCGTTTGAAAAAACTAATATGACAGCATTTATCAATGTTTAGAAACAGTTTATTTGAATTGCACCACTGAGACAAATTATCTAAATCCTTTTGTAACAGATCTTGGTCAGTCGAGGACTTGATTATTTTAAAAAGTTTGAGATCATCTGCAAACATCAGAAATTCGCTAGCTTCAAAACAGTCTCCAATGTCATTTATGAATAGATTGAATAGTAAAGGTGAGCAATGAGCACCCTGTGGAACTCCAGAAGAAACCAATATTTCTCTTGAAGTATGTCCTCCCACTCTCACTTTCTGGCAACGACCTGCCAGAAAGCTGCATAACCATTTCAAAAGACCCTGATTGAACCCCATATTCCCCAACTTATTTATCAATATCTCATGGTCAACTCAATCGAAAGATTTTGAAAAATCTGTATAAATTTTCTGTATCTATAATTTTCTGTATCTATTTTCTAAAGCATTCAAAATTTTATGTTCATACAAAACCAAATTAGTGACTGTCGATTTGCTTGTAGAAAACCCATGTTGATTACTTGATAGTAATTCTTTATACGAGAAATTTAGTTGATCACAAACAAGGCTAACAAAAAGCTTGGGAATTGCTGACTGGTTACATACAGCACGATAATTCTCAATATTACTACGGTCACCAGATTTGTGAATTGGAGTGACGTAACTTGATTTCCATATATCAGGAAAAATCCCAGATTTTAAAGACAGATTCAATAACATAAGCAGTGTATGACACACAATTTTTCAAAAAAATATTTGGTATGCCATCGGGACCTATTGAGAATCGGTTAGGCAATTTGTTGATTTTATCATATAGCATAGTGATATTAATTTCAGGAGTATCAATATCAAAGTTTAGGTTGGGAGAATCATTGGAAATTATATTATTCTTCTGTGCTGGTAGAAAAGTAGTCAGCAAAATATTCTGCAATTTTTACATTTTCACTGGCCACCAAATCTCCAAAATGCATATTATTGGGAATCGTATTTGAAGATTTTTTGCTGCTTAGGTACTTCCAAAAATATTTTGGATTTGTATTCAAGTAAGCTTCAACAAGATTTATATATTCTGAATAGCAAGCATCAGATAAGGTTTTACAGTCAGTTCTCAATCTGCAAAATTCGTGATAATCCAAATAATGTTGAGAGGCTTTGTATCGCTTGTGAGCTAGTTTCTTTTGTTTGACTAGATGCCTTAGATCAGCCGAGAACCATTTCGGAAAAGTTGATGATCTGTAAACTTTCAAAGGTACAAATAGGGCAACTGTCATATTCGAAATCTGATAAAATTTGGAGACTGCTATGTTTATATCTGATGAATCAAGATGCTCGGACCAACTGATGTCAGAAAAATAATTATTTAGACTTATGTAATCAGCTTGTTTGAAGTCATAATAGTACTCTCTGTGATACAAAGAGCTTTCAGATGCATTTTCAATACAAAGTTCACAGATATAGGAAATGTGATGTAAACTGTTAGGAAAAATAGGATCTGTTGCTACATTTATAATCAAATCAGGTATATTTGAAAAAACTGGGTCTAAAAATACATTTCTCATATTGGAAATCGAATTATTCTGGAAGAAATTCGAAAAAGCATATTGCTGAGCTAATACCAGAGCAGAAGAACCTAAAGGACAGTTTACTGTGACTCCTAATCGATCATTACTCTAAGAAGCATTTGGAAGATTGAAATCGCCAAAAACACACATCTTATCAGGTTTATGTTCTTGCATAATGAATTCTACTGCTTCACCATGACAGACATATAAAAGTTCTTCAGAGCCTGGAGGAATATATACCCCTCCTATTACCAGTTTGGATTCATTCAATTTACAAAGTATACATAGCTGAAGTTCATTTGACTTACTGCAATATTTTTGTGTGCAAAAATCAATATACCTCCTCCTCTTGATTTCTTACTATTTAATAAAGAACGATCACATCTGAACACATTATATAAATCCGTTGAAATTTCTTCATCAGAGATATCATTTGTGAGCCAGGATTCTATTAAAATTATGATATCGTATTCAGACAACAAAATAGCTTTGATTGAATCCATAAATGTTCAAGTTCACTACTGAAGTATCTCTTGAAACTTTTTGATGCTCCACTAGTTTTTTTTTGCTCAATTCTTGGAACTCCTCGTTGATATTTCATAACCAGATTCTCACCTCTGGAAATTCGCTGCTTCAATTCATCTCGCAAATTCCTCTCAAATTGCTGTTGTTGTTTGGTAAGATCAGTGTTTATAAACAATTGTTCGCCTTTAATTTTGAGACGGTTGCTGAGTATAGTTTGGACATCAAATGAATTTGTGAGCATGACTTTCGAAGTTCTCCATCCATTTTTGTTTGGTTTTCCAATTCGTGTTACTTCAACAACAGATATCTGTTCATTTGTTATTTTTTTGGAAAGTATTATTAACGGACTCTATATCGTTTCCTCTCTCGGGCATATCAAAAATAATTAAATTATTTACCATCATATGATCAGACATACCGTTCATATCCAGTGTACTGACCACAATGTCCTTACTAGTGCAGATAGTATCAATTAGGGACTCAGAAGCACTAGTAATCGGAGTTGAACTTTTCACAATTTGACATAAATCAAAATTATAAATCAGACCATTGAATAATTCACAATCACGAGTGAAGGGATTCAACAGGTTTATGTTGATATCACTACTAAAAGAACCACTGTAGTCCTGAGGTATACACGTTCCAACACATCACTTATATCTTGCATACAGTAGTTTAGATTCGTTGCCGGTGGACGATGAACCACACCAGAAGCTAACTTGTAATTGTTTATTATTCACTATGATCCATAGCTGCTTCCAACCATTGGTAGAAATGGACGAGTAATAATCAGGATATGGCATCCTTAATGTGAAAAATTGGTTAGATCATAAAAAACTATCAGTAAACATAAAAAAAACAACATATATTGCTTTTTCACTGACGAATTTCAATAGACCTAACTACAATTCACTTCAAATACCAAATACTAACTTTGAAATAGGAGAATCTGAAGCCACCAAATATCTTGGAATTACTATTGATAAAAATCTCAAATGGAATCAACATATCACTAATCTTACTAACAGACTATGAAGACTCACACATAAATTTTATGGACTGAGAAAAATAATGAACAAAAATCTTCTTCTGATGATTTATAAAGCATTAGTTGAATCAATCATAAAATATGGTATTCTAGTCTGGGGTGGGCTCTATAGCAATGTGTAGTGGATATTCATAATTGTTTTATTGATATATACCTTTGCATATGTTTAGTTTTTGTCAAATGGAATCAAGACATTTGTGAATGTGACTGATAGTTGTTGTTTAATGAAGATATAGAAAGGTAATGTCACTTTCAATAAGAGAAGAGTATTTCTCATATTAGAATATAATCGACGAAAGCAATATTGGTGACCCCGACAAGAACGATACCACCTTCTTAATTAGTACATTTTATACTTGTTAGCATCGTACTGAGATACAGCAAGATTCTACAGCGAGTATAATTCGAGCAGGTCAAATCAGTCTAGATTGATTTAAAATCCGAGCCAGATATACAGTACACAAAGGTGCAGATTATAGTAAATCTGGACTCAAGTAGAAGCAGATGACAAGATCAACATTTTTACATCATTGATCCCAGTATCAGTGGTTTCACCATTTCGAATTGATTTCTACGTGTTTATATATCATTTCTGTTATCAATTCTTCAAAATAATGATACAAGGAGAAGTGGAAGGAGATCAGAGTCATTCTCTTAGAGAAGAAGCAGGTATTAATGTTAAATTACCGCAATTCTAGACCGCCTGCCCAGAGGCATGGTTTATTGAAGTTGAAGCCCAGTTTACAACTAAAAAGATCAAATCAGACCAAACCAAATATGATCACATCATTGCATCCTTATCTCAAGAAGCTATCTTATCAGTTTTATATATTCTCCAAGCTTCTATGCATAATAAATATACCTATTTAAAATCCATTCTTATTCAGCGACATTCCAGTAGTGAAGAAAAAAAAATCGAGGAACTTCTCTCCAATACCGAGCAGGGAGATCGTAGACCATCAGAATTTTTCCGGGCGATGAATATAATAGCTGGTGCTTCCATAACTGTTGGTAAGAATCTTTAACAAAATTATGGATGAGAAAACTTCCTGAAATTATACGAATCGCTTTAGTGGCATCAGGGAAAACATCAATTGATGAATTAACTTTCATTGCTGACAAGATTTGGGACGTTCAAGTTCAAAATAACATTTTAATAATTGATAAAACTAAATCGAATGATAATTATTGGCCACAAGAATTTTTAACCTCATTTGCAGCGTTGACATCTGATTATATATCATTATATATGATTATATATGATTATATAGCAAACAAGAGTTGTCAGAAATAAGACAATCATTCTCATGGCAGATCTTTTTCTAGAGAGTGTTCGTGTCAAAGAAGAAATAAAAGCTTGTCGTTTTTTACTGAAAATAATTCAAAAAGCAGTAATTTGTTATGCTGGTATCATAATAAATTTGGTAGGACAGCAACCAAGTGTATTGCACCATGTTGTTTCAGTAATGAAAGTCGTGATTACAACACAAATGAACAAAATTTGAACAATAAAGTCCTTTTGCGATGACGACAAACATTAGGGCTGGAGTAATGATACGTCGTCTCTTTATTTTCGATAAAATAAATCGTTTGATGTTTTTAGTTCATAAAGGGGCTGACATTTCGATCGTTCTTCATAAAATGTTTGTTAATAATCGGAAAAACATCAGCTGCCAATGGAACAATCATCAATACTTATGGTACACAATTGTTAAAAATTGATATCAACTTACGACGAAATTTGCTTTCCCTTTTACTGTGGCTGATGTAAATCGACCGATCATTGGAGCCGATTTCTTATGGAAATTCAGATTGATTGTCGACTTGAAGAATAAACAATTATTACAGATTCACAAACAAACTTAGTATCAAATGATTACGCAGCTGAGTCAAATGAGTTTTCTCCCAAAATTCTCACTATCAACAATAGGTATTGAATTATTGAAAAGTTACCCTTCTTGAAGAGCTGCTCCTAACTAGGATATTCCACTCATCACATTTATACTACTGGACCACTACCTTTTTGCAAACCACGCATACTTGATGAAGTAAAACATAAAATAGCTAAAGATGAATTTCAATACATGACAGAAGTCGGTATTTGTCGACCATCTTCATCAACTGCCTCCTCAGCTCTCCATATGGTTCCCAAAATAGATTCAAATGATTGGAGACCCTGTGGTGATTACAGAAGGTTATATTTTGTAACAATCCCTGATAGATACCCACGATTTTCTCTAAAATTGATTTGATCTGAGCGTATCATCAATTACCTGTTTCTGATGAAGATATTCATAAAACAGCTGTAACGACCCCTTTTGGCTTGTTTGAGTTCAATAGAATGCCCTTTGGATTGCGAAATGCAAGTCAAACATTTCAACGTTTTATAAATCAAGTTGTTCATGGTTTGAATTTTGTTTTCGTTTATATTGATGATTTATTAGTTGCCAGTGAAAATGAAGATGAACACGAGTTACATTTGAAACTATTATTTGATAGACTCCAAGATTACGGCTCGAATGTAAATCCTTCCTGGTAATACTTCCTGGTACGGATAGAAGTTATGAAAAATTTCCAGTACTAGCTAGTTTGAAGCAAGCTTGGTTTATTGGAATGGTAAATTATTATAATCGTTCCATGTCAAGATTATCAGAGATGCTTATTCCTATTTATAACCTTACTAATGGTTGTATCAATAATGAAAAATATCTCAACTGGACAACAGAATGCAATTCAGTATTCAAAAATATTAAGGAGTCCTTTTCATCAGCTGCAATGTTAGTTCATATTAAGCATAATGCAAAAATCAGCATCTCAGTGGATGCATCGATATCTGCTGTAGGCTATGTTTTGCAACAAATGAATAGTGACAATCAGTGGGAACCTCTAGCATTTTTCTCAAAAAAGTTATCGAGCACTGAGAGTAATTCAACTTTCGACAGAGAACTATCAGCTATTTTTTTGTCAATAAAACATTTCCGATATTTTGTAGAAGGGACCGATTTCACTGTTTTAAGCCACTGACGAAAGTAATTTTTACAAAATATGAAAAAAGTCCTCTGCAAGCTAGACAGTTGGATTTCATAGCCCAGTTCACAACTGATATTCAGTATGTGAAAGGCCAAGAAAACGTTGTCGCTGATACGCTTTCCAGACTATCAGATCTGAGTGAGGTACATTCAAATATTGATAAGTTAGATATTGACATTCTGGTCGATGTTTCGATCAGTTGATATCGAACTGAAGAAGTTAATTTCCATCGACGATCAAACTAAATCTTTCAGATTATCAAAGGTAGATGTGCCATTTTGCAATCAAAATGTCTGGTGTGAAATATCTACGAAAAAAGTAGACCTTTCATTCCAATGCCTGTTAGACGAGTAGTTTTTGATGAGTTGAAAATGGTTGTTTCAAATTATTCATCGCCCTCCATGAATAAAGATATAAATTCTTGGAGTAAAAATTGTCTTAGCTGTCAGAAATCAAAAATTCATAGACATACGAAGGCTGAAGTTGGTGAATTTTCCTCAAATACAGGTAGATTCGAACACATACATATTGATTTAGTTGGTCCTTTTCCATCTTCAAATGGATTTACTCATTTGTTAACAATCGTTGATCGTTATACTCTTTGGCCTGAAGCATATCCATTGAAGAATATCTCAGCAAATACTGTAGCTAAAACATTTATGCAACAATATATTCTTCGTTTCGATATCCCACTCACTCTGACAACTGATCAAGGAAAGCAATTCGAGTCAAAGTTATTCACAAAATTGACTGAAATATTAGGAACTCATAAAATACACACAAGTACATACTGTCCACAAAGCAATGGTATGGTTGAACGTTTCCATAGACAATTGAAAGCAGCGTTGCGAGCAAGGGAAAATACGTTTAACTGGTATGAAGAACTTCCTATAGTTTTATATAGAACATAGAAGAACGACAAAGACAACCAACACTGATAACAAATGTAATCCCATACATTCCCAAAATATCTGAGAAAATTAAACGTGTTGGTGAAGAGTTTCCAGTGAAAACAGTATTCGAAACATAAAATTCAGTGAGATCAATTTTGTCTCATACAAAACGAAAAGATGAAGAACAATCATCAAAAAATTGTATTTACAATATACTTTTTGTTTGTGAAAAATATTATACTGGTGAAAATATCAGTAAGGATGAAAGAGCATAAGAACAATATGAAGAAAAGATATACCGACAAATCAAAATTAGCTGAACATATCCTTACTGAAAATGGACACCATATGGCCGATTGGAGTAATATTAAGATCATAGGAGAGAAAGACAACAACCAAAAACGGAAAGTCAAAGAGTCTGCTTGCATACTCCTGAACGGAGACAATAATATTGCATTTTGTTCAGTTGATATAGATAGAACTTAGCACCCACTTCTGAAAACTGAATATGAAAATGGAAAATTCAATATCGATTAATAAAAAAACACTCTGTAACCAGAATTCATCCGTCTGCCAAATTGTCACTTTTTAGTGACACAACAACAACCAACATCGAAAAATCTTGCGAAGAAAAGTGTTCTAATTGTGTTGAGAACGGGAGCAGATTTGTTCTCCAAACGTCCAATGAGATAAGTAGAAGTTTTATTTTTATTAAATATATTTGTATTTCCAAATTTTCAAAAAACAAGGTGTCACTGACAAATAGAGAATGTCTCTTTTAGGTATCTGAGGGTTTAATTTCAAGCGCATTAACATTCTGGGGCAGTTCACAAATCTGTTCTTACTACAAATATGTGGAAGTAATTTTCAATAACTTCTACTTTATTTTTCAAAAGCGAGGAGAGAAAATCCCACAGAAAAGCTGAAAAATTAATGAACAATCTCCTCGAATAACTTAACAAACAGTACCTTATGTACCACTCGAAATGTTTCACCAAAATGGCGTCACTTCGCAATTTTTTTTAAATTCATAATTTTTCTTCTAGAAATCTTGTTTTCATTATCTGATCAAACACTTTCGAATTTCAATAACTTATATACAGGGTGATCCACGGTGGATGGCCTGTTAGAAGTATCTGGAGAACGAAATGAAAGAACATTCTGATTTGGGATGCTTCGATAATTGGACATTCACTATCCGTCCAAAATATTCTCATCGATACAGTGTTCAACTTCGTTATTTCGAATGGAACACCTTGTTTATTATTGCATTTTCTAAAACTGCATCGACTACCCAACAACTTTCTATGATAATTCCCTATACCTATCTCAAACCTTTTTCGAGATATAAATTAATTTCTTAAAAAAACATATGTATAATCTGAATTGTTTTTGATATCTTCACATAGCTATTGCTGAATAGTCAGACGATATGATCTGTATGACAAAGATGTAAACTTTTATTATTACATAATTGAATGAAATGTAATCAAATTCACCATCAATCAAACATCAAAAAATCAGACGAATCCAAACAAATTTTATGAATTTTAGTTCAACTCTGAAAGAACATAGAAAATAACATAACTATAAATACAAACTGAAAGTTAGTATATTACAATAAATGTTTAAAATGTTGACCATTGACTCTCAGACATTTGACAATGCGCGTGTCAACAGCTTCAGTGCTGGCAGCTCTGATTTTTTCAGGATTCAGAGTATGAAAAGTTTCAATCACATTACGTTCTAACTCTTCTTTTGAATTTACTGGTGTTCTATAAACTCAATAGATCACACATTGAAATCTAACAGGGTTAGATCGGACGATCTCGGAGGCCAATTCCAGGGCCCCAAGCGTCTGATCCACCTATCGTCAAAAATTCGACTCAACTCTCTATTGACTTCTTCCGTGCAGCAGGTCCTCCATCAAGTTGGTACCAGATGTTTCGCCCTTCTTCCAATGTGAGATAGTCACTAGTAATACCACTAGAGGTCAAATTAATTTTTTTTTTTTTTTAAGTAAGTAAGTAAGTTTATTAATATAGGTATCCTAATATACAATATATAAAAATAAATGTTACAATATAAATGTTACATCTTAACAATAATAACATTGAAGTAAATTATTCTCTAAGCAAGAATATGCAATGATATTGGAAAAAAAGAAAATAAATGAAAATTATATTATTTTACATATCTTATAGTCCTAAACAAATGAAATGGTGTAAATATGGTAAATAAACATTAAACTGATTTAAATATATTTTGATTTCAGGTAATCTATTAGTAATTTTTTGAAATGTATTATAGAACTGCTACTTGTAATGTCTTTTGGAAGCTTGTTATATTCTATGAGACCACGGTGAAATAGTGAATTCATTGATCTTGTGTAATTTGTTCTTGTCACATAAAAATTCATGTTACCTCTTGTAGGGTAATCATGAATTTCATTTTGATAAATGATAAATTGATTAAAGTAGGTTGGTAGTTTTCCTGATATTATTTTGAAAATAAAAATCATAGAATAATAAAACACTCTGTCCTTAACTGATAGCCAATCAAGAACCTGCAGCATATATATTATGGGAGTGTATCTGTTACATTTCAACAATACTCTCATTCCTCTATTTTGCAGTTTCTGCAATGATGAGATACAGTTTGAATTGAGAATAAATAATAAGGAAGGACAGTAATCAAAGTGAGGTTTGATTATCGTATTATAAACCGTTAAGGAGGTTTGAAATGACATATATCTGCTGATTCGTGTGAAAAAAAATAATTTTTTCGCAATTTTTTTGTTAATATATTGAAAGTGTTTTTTTAGGTTTAGTGTGTTGTCTATCATAAATCCAAGATATTTAAATTCTTCTACCAATTCAATTGTTTCACCATAGATTTCAATTTTTATCAAGTTTTTATCCAACAAATTGTTTTTATGCTGAGTGGTTATAATCATTGATTTTGTTTTCTTTATGTTGAGTTTCAGTTTATTGATTGTGAGAAATTCTGAGATTTTGCCAAGTGTTCTATTCATTTTTTGGATAGCATTTGGTAGATCAACATCACTTGCTGTTAGTAGGGTGTCATCAGCGAAAAGATTAATAAATTCACATTCCTGAATATAATTGATATCATTCAAGTATAAAATGAACAACAGTGGTCCCAGTACACTCCCTTGCGGAACACCGGTATTGATGACTTTATTAGTTGAAAATGAATTATTTATTTTGGTACATTGCGACCTATTTTCCAAATAGCTTTTGAACCAGCTGTAAGGACCATCGGTTAATCCATAATATTGAAGTTTCAAGAGTAAAATAGAAATATCTATGGTTTCAAAGGCTCTCTTGAAATCCAGGAATACTGCTACTACATATTTGTTTGAATCAATATCTATTTTCCATTTTGTAGGGCAGTTTCACAGGAATAACTAGATCGGAAACCAGATTGATATTCCATTAGGAGTTTATTTTCATTAATATAGTCTAAAAGCTGACTGTAAACGGTTAGTTCAAGTACATTTTCCAAGCATGGTAATGTATTAATTGGTCGAAAATTAATAGCTTCACTATTATTTGCAATTTTGGGTACTGGGACAACTGTGCTATTCTTGAGTTGTTGCGGGAAAACTCCGGTTTCCAGAGAGGTATTGACAAAGTTCAAAATAACAGGACCAATAACATCAAACACATTTTTTAAAACTTTGTTGTTGATAATATCCGAATTGCATTTATTGTCTAAGTTACTTATTATGATTTTCAATTCTTTTAAAGTCAGTGATTCAAATGATGAGAATTTGCATTGAATTCTGGGTAAATTGGTATAAGACCATGGGAGAGAAGGTGGAATTCCATCTCTAATCGATACTATACTTTCAATGAAAAATGAATTGAACATTTCAGCTTTATCGTGATCCGTTACAGCTTTTGTTGTTATTTGACCTGTTTCAAAAATTATTTGATTTGGGATAGAGGGATTTTTTGGTTTTATTAGAGTTTTTAGTGTTTCCCACATTTTTTTTGGGTTGTGTGAACAATTGTCAATTTTTGTTTTATAATACTCATTTTTTTTTATTTTGAGAATATTAACAACATCATTTCTACATCTCTTATATGTGATCCAGTTCATTTGTTTAAGGTTCACATCATCACCATTTCTAAATGCTTTATAAGCCCTGTCCCTCAATTTGCTTAGTTTAACAACTTCATGGTCATACCAAGGCAATTGATTTCCCTTAATTTTATATGAGATTAATGGAGAAATGATATTTACTTGCCTCCCAATATTTTCCAAAATGTTGTCGTAAATCACATCAACATCTATTGAATTTAAATTCCAATTGCAAAGTATCAATTGATAATTTGAACTCGTGTGGTATTCGGTAAGAAAATTCCACACCATATGTGTTTCCAACAACATCAATTTTCGTCTTCATCAAGTTGACAAAACCTGTCATTATAAACGTCAAAAAAATTTCCAGTATGATTCGCTGTTGCGTACCCACCAGGAAAAAAATTCCGATAAAATTCATCCGTTGCTATGGTGATCTGACAGAAATATACGTTCTGATTGGTTAAAAATCACATGTGTGGAATTTTCAACAAAATCTTCCACTACCATCCTCATAATGTCTAAATACAAGTTAATCTCTCGTCGTATATTACATATTTAAATTTATTATCCAATAATAAACAGAAGACATTGAAACTGAATTTCTGCTGGGTTCCCCTCTTTAGTGACGTTGGGATTTTCAATAGCCCAAAAATGTCGATTCCTTCTATTAAAAATACCCTCCCTTGAAAATTTTGACTGGTCAGTCCAGATAATTTTTCTCAAAAAATGAGGATCCTGTTGTATTTGAACTAATAGCATTCCGCACAGTTCGACTCTTTGTAGATAATCCCGTTGCAGAAGATTTTGCACCTTGGTGAATTTATAGTCATGCATCTTATGTTCACCTAAAATTCTTTGTACTGATGTATACGGTATATCCAAATCTTATAATGCACTACTGATTATTGATGTTTGGGGAAATGCATGAAAGTAAGCCAAAACATTGATCTGATTGTCTTCCTGAGCTGTCCTGGTCTAAGTAAATCCTTAGTCTAGGTGCTCTTAGAGTTGAAGCAAAATTCATAAAACTGTTCTGCATTCGCCTGAATATTTTTTGATTCATTGGTGGCAAATATGGATACATTTCATTAAACCATCGGCTGGTTCTGCTAATAATTTCATCACACTTTCCGTGTATAATGTGTGTGTTCATGAGAACCGTATTTGAATAATTGTTTTCAGCCAATTCACGTTTTTCATGTACACTCAAAATTCAAATGAACCTTACAGTTGTCAGAAGTTCCAAGGCTTGCTTGATGAGACAGTAACATCATTTGCAACGATTTTCTGTCTATCGAATAATTACTTGATTATTCGAGTACTGTAGGTATAGCTTATGTAGACTTTACACATTGATAGCATGCTTTTGCTTCAATTGAACCTCGTAAAAGTGTAAGACATTTCTCTAAAGAATAATTTTTCCACAATATGTAATTATTGACATTTTTTTTTGAGAATTTTCGAAATTAATTTATATCTTATACAGGAAATTATAGGAAATTGTTGGGTAGTCGATGCAGATTTAGGAAATACAATAATATACAGGGTGGTCTATTTGAAAAATTAGACTTTCATTCACTTTTCTATGTCATAAACACACCTCAATTTTTTAACCACCCTGTATGTTGTAATGATGATTTGATTGAATGACCTAGAGCTTTTGGGCATGACCTGTTTGTTGCTCAAATATTAGCTTCCTAATATTCCGGATAAGGAAAATATTGAAGTTTATTCGATGATAGATTTTGTTCAAGAAATGCCGAAATTGATTATTATCTCGAAAACGGCTCCAGACGGGTATTCGGAATCATTGATGAAACATAATGGAAAATTAACGTATATTCAGGAAATGGAATAATAAACAGGGTGTTTCATTTAAAATAACGAAGTTGCTAGTTGCTTCTGATAGAAGTGGCAAAACTTTATCGATGAAAATATTTTAGACGAATAGAGAATGTTCAATTATCAAAGCATCCCAATTTTCAGAATGTTCTGTCTTCTTGTTATCCATATACTTCTAATAGGCCATCCACCGCGGATCACCCTGTATATGACGGTTCAAAAGTAATGGATGTCAGAATTTTTTCAATGCTTTCAAATGTGCTGTGATTTTGATTTCGATAAAAAATACTGTCGATTGAGCTATCAAACGACCCTATGTGCCTTCCAAAAATTTTCACCAATATGGCGTCACGTTGGCTTTTTTTATCAAATTTGATTTTTTCTGTTAGGAAACTAGTTTTAATTATCCGTTTACTATTATCGTATGTCATAATTTTTCAAAGTGATGCTATACAGGGTAACTCACGGTCGATAGTACGTTAGACATTTATGGAGAACGCAACGCAGGATTTTTCTGAAAATTTCGCATCTTACATTTTATCACCTGTTCTATCGATCTAAAATATTTTCGAAATAGCGACGTTGCCGTTTCTATAAAAAATTCCTAGCAACTTCATTTTTTTGAAGGGAACATCCCGTATATTAACAAATTTTTAGAATTGCCTTTTTATCACAATACTTTTTTGTTAATAGATCCCTATACCTATCTCTATCGGTTTTCGAGATACAAAATAATTTATGTTAAATATGATCCAAAACATATCCCTAATTGAACTTATGTAAATCAGGGCTCTCGAATCATAAAGAGTTGATATTTCAGTAGTGGTTTGGACAGGTTTGATGTATTCAATTTACACTGAGAAGTCGCCTCATTTTATACAGGGCGTGTTGAAATTATTGTTATATCCACCCACTGTTTTTCACTCAATAAATTGAAAGACGAATAAAAATGCTACAAGATGACATAACATGTCCCTAATCATCAAGTTTTCTTAACACCTCAACCGTATCATGAATTTTCGATCACTAACAGTATCATCCGGTCTCTGAGACCTGCAGTATTTTTCATGATTTATTTCAAATTATGGTTTATATACAATTGGGAACTACAGTGCTCAAATTTGATTGTCTTTGTATAGTTTTGTAAATAATTTGTATACATGGGAATAGAAAACAAATCTTTTGTTAATAACTTGTTTATTTTATTTTTCAAAAAAAAATTTATTACAGAATAAGGGACAGTCAAATGTGTTTTAAAATTGGTATCAACTGAACAATGATTTTGTTAGTCCAAAAGTCAAATATTTGTAGCACAAGAAGTACACACTTTCCTGCTGCATTCCAGGCATATTGGCTGGTCACATTTTATGCATTTATAATTTGTCTTCCTCTCCTTTGATGCTGGACACTTGGAGCAGGTTTTCCTTTTTTCTAGCTTGTCACTTGGGATGCAGCCACCTGGGTTTTGAGGATCTTTGTTCCCAACATATGCTTGTATGGTAGCCCTGATGTCACGTGGTAGGTTCGGTATTTCCAACCGTCTGGTCATATGTGGCTTTATGAGCTCCAGTGCCAGGTCTTGTACGAATAGGTATCTAGTCACAAGAGGTTTACCTCGAAATGAAAGGTACAAGATGAAGGAGTTGATGCAACTAATATCCAACATTTGATAGAATATTGCGAGGGGCCATCTTCTGGTTGCTGAAATATGTCACGTATGGGGGCAGCAGGATCAGTTCTTTTTCTCCTTTCCCTAGTTTGCGCATCATCAAACCGTAAGCAAACCAACAACACTTCAAACCTTTTATATGGCATCGTTGCCCTAAAAACTGGCCTGCTGGTGATGCCCTCGTTGAAAATAGATTTTACATTCTCATTGGAAGATCTCGTTACAGAATTTAGTAAAATTAGCCCGCAATTCCAAAATGTCAGTGTCCTTGTATTGACTTTTGTTAGTATCTTTAGACAGATTTGCTCGATAGGACTCTAATTTTTTATTAGTATTTACTAAAATTTCACTCAATATTTCAGCAGTAAAATAACTTTCCCATACTTGTATTTTACCTGGGGCCTGGCCTAAGTTTTGGAGCTGTTCGTGTTGGGCCGGGAAGTGGTCCTCTCAAAATGTTGTGTTGGGGCGTTCGTCTTTGTTTGTTTTCTTTTTTCTTGCGCCACATACTCTCATCTTTACCCCAAAAGTATTCTGACTCCCCCTCTGGAAGAACAAAATTTTCCACTATATAGTGCATTTCATCTTCATCCTCTATTTGGAGTTCGCCATCCAGACTACTCCCGGCACTGTGTCAGTGTCACTGTCAGCAGAAAAAACATAATCCGGATCTTGATCTGAATCGTCCACATCTACGTCACTTTCTTCCTCGACATTGTTGTGAATAAGTTGGAAAATACGATCACCAAAGTCATCGTCATTCACTCTTAGATCCCGCGAATCAGCCATGTCAAACAAAATTTATGTAGAACAAAAAATAAAATCTATTTACAAAAATATTTTCAATGATAGTATGTAAAACTTCGAACGTAATCCGTATCATCCGGTACCACAGGCCGGGATTCACCAAACGCTAACCGTATCGTCCGGTACGAGAGACCGTAAACAAAAACAAAAATATGGTATCACGGCACGATGGCACACAACTAACTGAAGGTCACAAATAACAATTGGCGGGAAACTAATGAACAGCTACTGAGTGGGAGAAAGCGGACAAACCATCAGGGATGCCAATTTCGAAGAGCCAAATTTCCCGTCCGGTCTCAGAGACCGGTGATACGGTTAAAGTATTTTAATAAAGCCGCTTTTTGTGAAAGATATAATATTATGAAAAAGTTAATTTTAGATGACATGACATGACAGTTCGGTGACATTAATGAGTAATTCAGTAATTAATATTGATAGTGTTTCAAAAAAATCTCCCAGAATGAACGCGAATATCGATTATTCAAACGAAGTTTTTATGAAGTTATTTATTATACACGGACAATGTGATCAAATCATTGCCAGAACTTGCAGAAAATTCAACCAAATGTCCCCGGAATTGACACCAATGAACAAGAGGTAGTTTGTAAGATTACAAAATAATTTCATCAACTATGGCTCAAAAACAACTATCAAAAATCAGCTTATCTAGCATATCTAGGTAAAAAGCTAAATTCACTGTGATAGTACAGAAAATAACAGAATTAGGAGGAACGAAAGTAACAAAAGTATAAACAAAATCTCACATTATCACAATAAATGCTCGAATACACCGCACTATTCGCCGTCGCAGTTCTTCTTTGGTAGGCACTGGAGTACTGTACACCCTTTCTTTCAAAACACCCCATAAAAAAAGGCAAGCGGCGTGAGATCAGGTGATCTCGGTGGCCAGTCCCACGGACCTAAACTTCCTGAGTTGAATGAGCTAGCCAGTTGGAACCATGAATTCCTATATTCCTCTAAAGGCAAATTTTCGAGGAAATCTGTCACAGTCGTCCTCAATATTTGAATATATCTCTCAGCATTCAGTGTGCCATCGTAAATGAAAAAGTTGATTTTATTATTTTTTTGAAATACAGAAAACATTTAGGTCAAATTTTACTTGAAAACCCATTTCTTTTGTTATATGAGGATTATGATCATTCCAAAAATGATTATTTCTTCTATTGAAAATCCCATCCCTCGTAAATTTTGATTCGCCGCTCCAAATTATTTTCGACAAAAATTCCGGATCCTCCTGGGTATGCATTAAAAGGGCTTCGCAAAAATGCACTCTCCGCTCGAAGTCTTCTGCATTGAGAGCTTGAACTTTACTGAATTTATACGGATGCATTTTGTGATTTCCCAAAATTCTTTGTACTGAAGCATGTGATACACCCAAATCTTTTTCTGCACTAAGAATGGATGCTTCTGGATATGCATGAAAATATGCCAAAACGTCAACAATATTGTCTCCATTCGAAGTAACAGGTTTTGGTAATGTTGGAGGCGCTTTTAACTCTGAGCCATAGTTGATGAAATTATTTTGTATTCTCACAAACTCCCTCCTGTTTATTGTTGTCAATTCAGGATACATTTGGTTGAATTTTCTGCAAGTTCTGGCAATGATTTGATCACATTGCCCGTGTATAATGAATAACTTCATAAGAATTCGTTTGAATAATCGATATTCGCGTTCATTCTGGGAGATTTTTTGAAACAATGTCAATAACAATTCCTGAATTACTCATTAATGTCACCGGCTATCTAAAATTAACTTTTTCATAAAATTCATCAAATAGCGGCTTTAATAAGAAAACTTGATGATTTAGGTACAGGGACATGCTATGTCATCTTGTAGCATTTTTATTCGTCTTTCAATTTATTGAGTGAAAAACAGTGGGTGCCATTTGGAAACATGAACTTTTGACCACTTGTATGAACAACGGATATAATAATGATTTCAGCACGCCCTGTATGATATGGAGGCAACTTCTCGGTGTAAATTGAATACATCAAGCTTGTCCAATCCACCACTAAAATATCAACTCTTTATGATTCGAGAGCCCTGATTTACATTAGTTCAATTAGGGATATGTTTTGGATCATATTTAACACAAATTATTTTTTATCTTGAACACCGATAGAGATAGGTATAGAGATTTATCAACAAAAGAGTATTGTAATAAAAAGGCAATTCTAAAAATTTGTTAATATACGGGGTGTTCCATTTAAAAAAATGAAGTTGCTAGGACATTTTGATAGAAACGGCAACGTCGCAATTTCGAAAATATTTTAGATCGATAGAACAGGTGATGAAATGTAAGATGCGAAATTTTCAGAAAAATCCTGCGTTGCGTTCTCCATAAACGTCTAACGTACCATCGACCGTGAGTTACCCTGTATATAGCTAGCAGCTATAAAGACCTTGTATAATCACCGCTCGAAATTTTTCAAATATTGTTGAATCAATGAAATATCATTCCTATGATTTTGGAATAATAATAAAATGAGTCAATTTCAAAAATGTCATGAATTTTCTTTTCTTGCAACATATAATACTGGAGCAATATATGAATATAATTCGTCCAGAACTTCGAAAAAAAAAATTGAATATTTACCTTATTCATGAAGGTTCAAAAGTAATGGATTTTCAAAAACCATTTTGAGGAAAGTGCGGTCATTTTTTTTTCTGAAGAGACAAAAAATTCGAATCGAAGAGCTATCGCACGATCATATGAGCCCTTCATTCCGCCATCTGGAATGGAAAATCAATTTTTTTCTGCTATAAAAGTAATTCATCCAGTATTTTTTTTTTGATTATTATCTCTATCGGTTCACAAGTTAGCTGGGAAACTGTTATTATATTTTATTTTCAATAAATGTTTATGATATGTATTTCTTATTGGAAATGAAGATCTCGGGAAATTAGGTAGGGATCTGTACATCATTGACGAGTTTTGACTGAAATTAGGATTAGAATATAATGGAAAGTTTTGATTGTTGAATAAGGGGTTAATTCATGGGTATTTTCTATCTCTCTAAGTCTCGTGTCGTTTGTAGAGGCCTGAGATTTGTAGTGATTGTCGGTCTATTAGGTACTTGAGAAATGTGTGCTTGTCGAGGTGTTTGTCTTGACCTGAAGAGATTAAAATCTCCTTCCTTCACGGAAACCATCGCCTGTTTTATCGAATAAGGAGATTTTCAATCTTACTACAAACTAAGTATGATAATGATCAAATTGACGGCGAACAAATAGCCAGAAAAAAATTTTGAGCCAACAGTTTACAGTTTATCAATTCTTGGACACGACAGTGCGTTTGTGTTATTGAACATTTTCATTGTATTACCATGCTGCCGGAGGAAAGATTCTGCACCAGTTGTTTTTCGACATTGTTGGAAATTTCAAGAATAATATTGATGGTTTCCATCAATCGGTATATATTACTGAGTACCCTATACGTTTGATGATATGCTGGACTGTTATGTATGCACTGTACCGCTACACTACTACACCTACACTCTGACGAGATTCTGTCTTATGTGCAATAGTTGAAAAACTTTGGTGTAGAGTAATATCTTTGTCATGTTCAATACTATGTTTTACATGATTTTCTGTATAAGCTCTGATGTATTTCAATTATCATATTTTTTTTTATCTGTGGACAACACGAAAGGGAAACCTATAATGTTCGAGGAACATCGTGTTAGCCAGCGGTGGAATTTTGGGAGGGAAGGAAGGTGTTGGAATTTTTCTTGAAAGTTTGGAGGTTGTAAGCATCAGGAAAGACTTCACTAGGCAAAGAATTCCACAACTTTGCCGTTCTATTGATGAATGATTCTTGGTAAAGCGATGTTCGACAGGTCTCGAGCCTGACAGTGTAGGGGTGACCAGCCTGTGCTCGTCTGGTTTGTCTACTAGGAATCGCGCGTGGTGGCATAATAGATGACATTTCCGTTGAGCACCGACCGTGAAAGTACCTATAAAAAAGGCAGAGATCGCCGACCTTTCTACGATGATCTAGAGAGGTCAATGATTTGGTGAGTGTTGTATCATTGACTAAGCGAATAGCTCTCTTCTGAATTGAATCTAAGAGCTTTAGCGTATGTTTGGGGGCTGAGCTCCAAACATGTGAACAGTACTCCAGGACAGGTCGAATTTGTGCTTGGTAGATCATGAGCAGTTGCTGGGATGTGAAGTATCTCTTCGCACGGAATAGAAAACCAAGTTTTTGTGAAGCAGTTTTCGCAATGGACCTCACATGATCGTCCCATGAGAGAGCACTGTCGGTGGTGACACCCAGCATGGATATTGACGACCTCATAGGAACAGTGGTATCCGACATCATCAAATTGGGCATTGTGTGATCAGCCTTGTTGGTGAATATACAAGCTTGAGTTTTAGTAGCATTGAACTGTACTAGATTCTCAGATCCCCATTTCAGAATTCTTGTCAGATCCTCATTTGAAGCATCGACCTGTCTTCGTCTTGCACCTCTGGCCTCGTTGGATGATATAGGGGCTTTAGAGGAAAAGGCGGAATGAAGTGTACTATCATCCGCAAAGCTATGAACTGGGCTGGAGGTCACATTCAACAAATCATTGATGTGGAGCAAAAACAAAGTTGGTGCCAAGACAGAGCCTTGTGGAACACCAGCATTGATCGTCATTGTATCAGACGAGACCCCGTCTACCACCACGTAGAGTGATCTATCTTCAAGAAAACTCGATAGTAAAAGACACAGTTGGGGCGGCAAACCATATGACGGAAGTTCCGCTAGGAGGCGTTGGTGCCAAACTCGGTCAAATGCTTTGGAGATATCCAAGGCTACATCCAGAGACTCCCCATGTTTCTCTGCCACTTTTGTGTCACATAGGCAAGCAGGTCTCCTGTTGACCTCTGGTGACGAAAACCATATTGCCGGTCGTTCATGATCCTTGTGCTCTCTAGATATCTGATGAGCTTGATGTTGATTGCTTTTTCCATTACTTTAGAGATCACAGATAGTAGTGCAATCGGTCTATAGTTGTTAGGGATGGTTTTCTTGTCCTTCGTTGGAATCGGTTGGACCCTAGCTTTCTTCCAGTTAGAAGGAAATACGCCGAGTTTGTACGAAAGGGTGAACAACCTGTAAAGAACTGGTGTTAGTTCTGGGGCACATTTCTTGAGAACAATAGGCGGAATTCCGTCAGGCCCCATAGCCTTCTTGACGTTGAGTCTAAGCAGAATGTGTCTGATTGTGCGTTGCCGGAAGACAATTTCTGGCATACGGTTATCGATGGTATATGAAAATGAATAAACTAAAATTGAATGTTATAAAAAATAGAACTATGTTAATAACAACAAAATATGAATTCAACAGTATAAACCAAAATAACTAGAATCCCTCAATTGATAATGCAGAAATTGAAATCGTAAATAATATTTAATATCTAGGATTCCACCTAAACAATCTATCGACTCTCGAAAACCACTTTGATTATCTTTACAAAAAAAATTGTGAAAATGTATATTTCTCCAGAATCTCTTGTAACTTATCAATGGAAACGAAAATCAATGTACATTGAACATTTACTCTTAATTGTTTTATAAGGTGCTTGGAAGTTGAAGAGATAAATAATATTATCTTTCAAGAATCAGACTCCAACATTTATATGATTCATATAAAAGATATTATCCCAAGGAATATTCGATAGATCCACTTCGAATGCAAATTCATTAAACTGTTCAAAATCGCGAATACAAATAAATTTCTGCTTAGTTTTCTCAATAACAACATCTAATGTACCAAATGGCATTCTATTCTTATTACTGACATCAGCAGCGACTGTTTCACTTTCAAGACAGATTTATTTACAATTGATAAATTTGGGGTCTAAACATGTTGCACAAGCTGCGGCAATTCTTGTATGTTCGCAATGATATTAGAATAGCCCTAAATATCAAAAGTTTCCAACTGCGAATTGTGCTATGTTATATTAAAACAGAGAAATCATATTCAGTCAATATTCGGGGAATAATAGCATTCAAAGCATCTAGCATCTCACTAAGTCTGGTGTTAGGAGAACGATAAAGGCTAGCTACAGAAATTTTATAGGTACTAATCGTCAGACTGAAGAATATGTATTCAAAATTAATAGTGTATAACCCAGTAATGAGACTGCATTTGAGTCGATTGCTTCATTCAACCATATTTCACCTACACCGATTATATCATATGAATTGAGAAGTAGTTGACGGAAACTCATGAAACTATGTATCAAAGTAATTTGTAATTTATTCAAAACGCTATTTAATTTAGGGTCATTTTTATTTTTTTGTAAATAATTTTCAGTATATAATTTTGTATTGTAGACAAAGTTTTCAATGGATTTGTACATCAGAATCAATATATTTTCGCTCAAGATATCCCTCGACTGATGAAATTTGTAAATTAGTTTTCTAATTCGCTTTGTCAGATATGTTACATGTTGGTTCCATTTTGTATATTTATCTATAATAATTCCTAAATATTTAGTATTTTCAACTCCTTTTATGTATCCAATAACCTTGGTATTAATGCTTTGGAATTCAGGTATGTTTATATTTATATTTATGCTATATAATTGGCCATATCTGCATTTAGAGACAGCTGAAACCCATCCAACCACATCTTTATGATATTCATACCTTCTTGAACGCTTTCCTTAGTAACTCCCCAATCATATCCACTAAATATGACAACAGTGTCATCAGCATATGATGTTACTTTGCTATTTATGTCAAGTATTGAGAGAGAATGTAGGCCCTAGAACTGTCCCCTGAGGCACACCCACTCTCACCAGTTGAGGATCACTTAAACTTTTATTGACTTTCACATATTGTGAGCGGTCGTTTAGATATTCTCTGAAAAGATTCAACACAGTACCACGAATTCCATATCGCTCTATCACTTGCAGTAATTTTTCATTATGTACCGTGTCGAAGGCCTTCGCCAGATCCAAAAAAACTGCGATACATTTTTTATTGTTATCAAGTTTGATTGAAACTTCATTAATAACCTCATACATGGCATCTGATGTGCTTTTACCATCTCGGAACCCATACTGATATTCACATAATATTTTGTTGCTATTTAGAAAGTTTATTTAACGTGTTTTAGGCATTTTTCAGTAATTTTTCCGAAATTATTAATTACGCCAATCGGGCGATAATTTGCCTGCTTTGTAATATAATAGGGTTATAATAGGGTTATAATAGAGTTTTCAAATTGTTTGGGGAATTTTCCATTATTGAATATCAAATTAATGATATGGCTAAGAATGTGCAGAATGTATCTTGCAGTAAGTTTTAATAAAAAGGGAGTTATTCCATCATAACCAGGTTCACTACTATTTTTTAAAGAATTGATGTGGAGGAATACTTCATTTTCTGTAACAGGAATTGAAAATAAGGAGTTATTATTGATGGGAATATTATTTAACGATAAATTGTGTGGTATATTTATTTCCTCAATCATTTTAGTGTCTATGCTATTGAAATATTCATTACAAAAATTAGCCATTTCTTTATTGCTATTGAAACTTTGTCCAGTATCATCGCATATATCAGAACTTGTATTTTTTTCTAACTTTTCGTTTGTCGCCTCAGAAATTACTTGATATATTTTTTTCATGTTATTTTGATTTTGTGGTATTATGTTTTTATAGAAGTTGTGTTTACATTTTTTCAAAAGACTATTCAATCGATTTCTATATGCTTTATAATGTTCTTCTGAGTGTATCGTGAAATTACTACACAATCGTTTTTTTTTTTAATTTATCTCTTGTGATGATAGACCTTGTGAGGCCTTCCGTAATCCAAGGTTCAATTTTTTTGACTTTTTTTCCTGAATAATTTTTACTTCCGTGCATTCATTCATCAAATGCTGAAAAGTGTCCGTAAAAAAATCTGCAGCTACTTGAGCGTCATTTGCTGCAGTGACCTTTGTCCAGGTTACGTTTTCTAAACATGAAAGCAATTTTTCCGCGTTTATTTTTTTGATTGTGTGAGATGCTTCATTAGTATTTTCTTGGATCCGAGCAAGTGTGACTCTATAAAATATAGCTGTTACAGCATGATGATCTGTGATACTACACGTTAATATATACGAATTAACACTTATATTTCCTACATGTTTCTGCTTAATAAATATGTGGTCTATGCAAGTAGATGTGTTTTTAGTCGGCCGTTGTATGTAAGGTGAATTGCCATGTTTTGCCATCACAGATATAAATACATTAGTATTTACGTCTCCATCATTCAATATGTCTATATTAATATCTCCCACAAGCAATTGAAAGTGGATGTGCTCTGGGTTCAATTCAAGGTAGTTATCAATTTCTTATAAAAATGATATTATATTAGATGGATTTGGTCGGTATAATGCAATAATTTGAAACGATGTACCATCAACAGTAGCATTTACAATACTCAATGTAACTCCACAGATAACAATTTAAAGATAGTTATCTTGATATTCAAATTTTCCTTATAAAATATTACGACCCCGTCATTTTTGTTGAAATCAGAATTGTTATAATATGATTCATAACCCGGAATATTAATTTGCTGTAATGTATCTAGACTAAAACATTCACTTGAACTAACAATATCATAATGTATATTAAATGTTGACAAAGTAACTAAAAGTTCATCAAATTTTTTTTTGATACTTCGGATATTAAGATGAAAGATACTAAATACACTATTGGCATTGTACTTGCTATTTGGCGTATCGATGTATCCACCAAGATTTCTTCCAACAAGTTCAAGTTCTTCTAGTACAGTATCTTCGACTACTATGACAATTCTGGGGTATAAGTAGTTTTTCTTTGAAGAATTCGTTCTTGGTACTCAAAATTAGGACAAAGCAAATCACTGGCATAGTTAGTGTTGGGTATTGTATGTCGTTTTGTATTTTCCGTTTGAAGTGACACAGAGTTTTTATTTAGATGTGCTATCTCTAAATGTTCTGTATAAGCCATAAGTAACAATCGACTTTGATAAGTTGAACATGAATATATGTTAATCGATAGAGTTTTTTAATCGGTGCAAGTGAAACAAGAGTATGTGATCACATTTTTGATCAAATGCATCGTGATTCACATCATAGTTCAACTTATATTTTTTATTTGCACGTGAATAGTTGCAACACTTATTTCCTTGCTCAGGACAGTACTCAATTTTGTGCTCATCGTCACAATATTTACAAGTTGCTTCATTTTTACAATTTTCATCCTTATGGTCATTGTCATCACATATCTTGCATCTTGAAATTGTTAAATGTCTTGCAATTTCGAGCATTCTCCAATCTCTTCTTTGTCCGTATCATTATTTGTAGTGGTGATTTTTATTCTCGTTTTTTTCAACTGGGACATCTGTATTTGATACTTGCTACTAAGATCCTGTTTTTGAACCTCTTCAACCAGTTTGATCGATTCTTCATAAGAATTACATATGATCAAGTTTCCGCTATACCATGTTTTGACAGATTTTATTGAGACCTGGAGTGCTTTTGGATTGATTTCATCTTGTATTTCGGATTTGGTTGATTCAGCATTCTGAGATTTTTTTGGTTTCACTATTACCACTGCAAAATGTTTTGGTTCTTGTTTGGACGTTGCAGTCTGAGTAATATCGTTCGTGGCTGTGGCAACACTAGCATATGATTATGTTGTTTTTGTTTCTTGTAGATTCGTCACTTTATCTTGAACCATTTTTATTATAGTGAGTGTGTCTTCAATTATTGTTTCCTTGTCTCTTATTGTATTTTAAGACAATTTGTGAAATTATTGTCCCTAAATTTTATGCAGAAGTGTTTTTTGTTCGCCTAAAAGAGACAGAGCTTGTCAGCTCTGAGCATTCTCCACAGTAATCGCATATACAGGAAACATTATTATTTTTCTTCAACATTGGATTTCCTATTACACTGAATGCATTCAGGTAAACTCATTTTGTAAACATCATATTACCACTTGACAATGAGGTATGTATGGTACGCCACTGGATGGTCAATAGTTTTTAGCAAAAGTAGAAGAAACAAGATCTGGCCAAAGTATACAGAAATTCTTCATTAAACTGTGGTCTAGCTTATTTATTATGAAATTACAACACCTGCTTTATACAGGGTGAGTCATGACTAACCAGCCATAGCCTAATGGCGAATAGAGGAGGTCAAGGTGGGTTGATATATATGTGAAAATATATATTTTGCCCATTCTTTACAAAAGTAGTCATTATGTGAATTTAGGGCGAAACTTCGATAAACGATAATTCAAGAACGTCTTGATTTTACCGGCTCAAATTCACCAGCAACTCACCTCTACTGACACTCCACAAGATAGCCTAATATGAATGAAAAATTCCAGATCCGTACTTGGAAACGTCATTTTCTCTTTAGATGTCAAAATTTTGACCTCTGGATCGTATTTTTCAGAAACTTTCATCAGGATCAGAAAGATCAGAAAAAAACACTATTGCCACTGTCACTTCAAAGTGGCGATTCCAATTATTTTTAAAAAAATATTGTTGGCCCTTCCACGCCTTCTTATTTTTCTGACCTGTCTTCACCTAGATGGCATCTAAAAAAATATAATTCACCACCCAGTCAACTTTTGCAACCTTTCGCAACACAATAAGTTACAGACATACCGAACATTCAAATAAGCAAAGTAACTCGTATTTGGGACACTCACTAGTACCTGTAAGACGTTCCGTCCGCTCAGTCTATCCACTGTGTAAGGTTAGTCTGCTGGCTACCGACTGAGGTCTAGACGGGGAAAGTGTAGTGACATCCGCGGAGAGTGCCGGATATTATAATATTATCATGATATTATTAGGATATTAGCATATATATATATATATATAGATATATATATATATATATATATATATATATATATATATATATATATAGGGTGTTCCGATGATCATGTTACAAACTCCTAGGGTAGATAAAACACACGAAAATAAGAAAAAAAGTTCATGTGAACATGGGTCCGGAAACGCTTCTTCAGGGAGCTAGGGCCCTTCGAAGATGACCTTCAAAAACTACTTTTCGTTTAATAGCTTCCGTACTACTGCAGCTATCGCAACCAATTTTGGGACATGAAATCTAGTTCGTAGGTTCATCAGTTTGAGCCTTCCGGATTTTGTCACCTTCAACCAGGGGCGTACAAACCAGGGGGGTATTTGGGTAAATTTGACCCTACTCCTCTTAGGCTTTAATTTCTTACCATTAATTTATTATTGATTGGACTTAGCCATTTTCGGAGGAAACGGTGACAGATAGCGATTTTTACAAGAGTACCTTTTTTATGTAAAAGGCATTGGAGAATCATAATCAGATATAAAAATGGTAAGAAATTGAAGCCTAAGAGGAGTAGGGTCAAATTTGCCCAGATACCCCCCTGGTTTGTACGCCCCTGGTTAAAGGTGACAAAATCCGGAAGGCTCAAATTAATGAGACTACGAACTAGATTTCATGTTCCAAAATTGGTTGCGATAGCTGCAGTAGTACCGAAGCTATAAAACGAAAAGTAGTTTTTGGAGGTCATCTTCGAAGGGCTCTAGCTCCCTGAAGAAGCGTTTCCGGACCCATGTTCATATGAACTTTTTTTCTTATTTTCGTGTGTTTTATCTACCCTAGAAGTTTGTAACATGATCAACGGAACACCCTGTATATATATATTCACCAAACAATTGTCGAATGACCAAAACATATTTGTCGTCGAAGAAAATAATTTGTCGCGCCTCTATTTTTTCAAAAAGGGTGGCTCTGCTCACTTCAAATAGCGTCATCGTTGCGACCAAAAACTGTCGAGTAATTGTCGAAGTACAGTAGAAGTGAAAAAACGATAGAACAAATTGCAATAAATGTAGATATTAGTAATTTTCTCCGGATATCTTGGGATCCGTGAATACTTGGCAACACTGCACTCATATTTTGACTTCCACGAAAAGTGTATGGAACTCTTCTCATTTCCCATTTATTTTGCTCCATAACAAATGAAAAAAAAAAATCATCATGACAAGTAAAATGATAATAAGATTAATGGAGGAGACAATTCCGTTGAATTGAACTTGATTGAAGTTGTTTTGTTTGCTTTAAAATTCAGCAAACAATTATCGAATGACCACAACATATTGGTCGTCGAAGAAATTAATTTGTGGCGCCTTAAATTTTTTTTTCAAATGGGGTGGCTCTGCATTCAATATTATGTTGGCAGAGCCAGTTAAATCGACAATGGAACTTTAAATAGCATAGCTATAAAAATTATCGAGTAATTGTCGTCCAGTCGAAGTGAAAAAATTGAATATATATTTTTTTTTCAGATTGTAGTATTTTTTTTTTGGATTTCCTGGATTTTGTGTAAGTTGGTTGAAGTTGTTTTGTGCATTTTGAAATTCATCGAAAATAGTTTTCTTTTCAACTTGCTATTAACTTGATATTAACTTAACGGAGCCACCCCATTTGAAAACTAACACAAGGGCGTGACAAATTAGTTCCTTCGACCACAAATATGTTCTGGTGAATCGACGATTGTTTGTTGAATGTCGAAGCGAACAAAACTACTTCAACCAAGTTACACAGATGTGTTTGTATCATAAATCGTATTCTTATATACTTTCTCTGAGGTTTTAGAGGAGGTGGTGAGATGAGTAGAAGTTTTATTCTCATTAAAAATATTTATATCTCCAAATTCTTCAAAAAACAAGATGTCTCTGACAAATAGAGAATTTCTCTTTTAGGTATCTATAAGTTCAATTTTAAGCGCGGTGACATTTTGGAGCTGATCACAAATAATAAATTCTACTTTATTTTTTAGAAAAGAGGACAGAAAATCCCACAAAAAGCTGAAAAATGAACGTATTGTTATAGTACTCACTATGTATAATGTTTTTTTCTTATTCTCATGTGTTATGAAGGCAAACTAGGTAAGAGAGGTAGAAAGATCAATCACCTCTATGAAACTCTTCGAAGTCGAAATATGAATGCAGTGTTGACGGATATCAGGATATCCAATGAAAATTACTGATGTCTGCATCAAAAAAAATGTAATATAATTTTTTTTCACTCCTATTGTACTTAAGACAGTTACTCGATATTTTATATCAACTAGAGCTGCTCCGTCCTAGATATTCAGAGGTATGTAGGTACATTTTATATCACATTTTTCTTCTCATAAAATGCATGGTTGTGCTGCTGTATGCTGTTTTTTTCAGCTTAAAAAAGGGTTTCTGGTTTCTGATGATGATACTCCATTAGGAGGCAAATAATAAGCCGAATGTTACCATTGTCTTGTACAAAGCCACTATAATTGTAGCAGACTGCTATAATTTACGCATCCAGATAATTGTATGACACGAGGAAGCTTCACCATATTGGGAATTTCTTTCAGACATTCTCATTATGACTCAAATATATCATTTCATCATCAATTTATGCTTATAATATTTTGTATAAATTCTATAGGACCGGTTACAGGGATTTCAAGGATTGTGCATTGAAAATGCATTGTGCAATACCAGTTCGAAATTTCAAATAATTCCACTGTTTGTTTGAATTTCATCTCACAAATCTTATGGACGTACCAAATCTTATGGATGGATGAATAGATTGATCATTTTGATTAATCTATTGATTATTATTGATCAATTTGAATAATCAATCATCTGTTCCATTCGGCAATCATCATGCAAGTCAAGGATTCACTACAAGTATAGCACCAAAACCATTTCAACTCACTGCCTCACTACATTAGGAATCTAACATATCACTCAAAATCATATTCTTTTCAAGTATCCTACAACACCTTAGTGCATCTGAAAAAAAGTGAACATTCTCATACTATGCTCTCATCTAGAATGTAAGAATGGATTCTTCAACTTCAATAAATGAAATTATTCTCTCAATGATTTGAAATCTGAGAATCATGAGAGTTTACCATAAGAAAGCACAGTTGCCATGCATGTGGCTGAATTTATTTGGTTTCTGAAGAGGTGAGATCTAAGAATTTGATAAATGTCATTGTTTCCTGGATCTGTTGGTAATAATGGAAGATGTGTTTGTTATTTAACTATTTGGCCGCTACCACGAGAAAGATTTGTTTGAAATAAATCCGCTCAGACTACACGGGTGACGAGTTGTAGGTTCAGCTACAGATTCACAAATGCGTATACTTATATGTAGAGGTTCGAACAGTCAATAATATCAGAGACATTCCAAACCAAAAAAAATACCCGTTCGAAATACATAAATCTTACTAAATGGAAATACTGACCCTCTATATTTCACCTTATCTCTTTTGGGAACTCATGCACATATATGGCCATATCAAACTCGATTAAATCTCTATTGATTTTTTTCCAATCAATAAAACACAGATTGTTGTTTTCACCACTCTCACTATTGAAATCTTGTGAATGAGTAAAGATATAGAGATGTTTCGGGTTTTGATGCTGAACGACGAGAGTGTAAAAAAATTGCCCTCGAAATATAACGAAATCCAAGTTTCTCTTTTTTCGATTTTAACTCCATTTGATGAACTGATGATGAGTTCAATTTTGGTACACAAACAAAATAATACGAAAGGAATATCATGAAAATATTAGATTTTATATAGGGGAACTGTTTTCCAAAAACAGTACCAAACTTCAGTTTATCTTCTGGCAGCCATATTGTATTATAGTTCCATTGAAGAGGACGGAAAAAAGAGCTGACAATTGTGTATCACTTACCATATTCAATACTCGAAATTACAGAAAAAAATCAAGGTTTTTATTATAAAAGAATCATCAACATAGATGTATGATAATCAAATTTCATTTACTCAATGTGCTCAACATGACCATTGAGAAAAAACCAAAACCAGAACATTAGAAACATGGAACATTGGAAACTTTATATCTTGTTATTACACCAAGGTTTCATCAAATGAATATGGTGAGCGATATGGCACTAACGTCGAATATGGCCGCCATAACAACTAGTGAAGTTGGGTACTGTATCTGTGAAATAGTTCACTCTGTAATAAATTTAATATTTTCACGATATTCCATGTGTATTATTTGGGTTGCGTGCCAAAATTCTCCTCAATATCTATTCATCAAATGGAGTTATAATCAAAAGAATAAAAAGTGGGTTCCATATGCTGAGAGTATTTTCTATATCAAATTCTGTGAGTGTTCAGCATCAAAACTTAACTTTTCTCTGATGTGACCAACCCTGTATATCTACTAGTCTACGAGATCCCAATGGTGATAATTGAAAAAAAAAAAAACGATCTGTATTACTAAAATGGAAGGATCCTGGTTTGATCAATCACCTAAAGTAAACAAGCTCTATCCCTAGCAAGATTTAAAATTTAGTACACTATAACCCTTTTTGTAAACATTATTTTAACTATGACACAAACTTCCGGCAAGAACCCGCAAGTACAGCTCACTCTTTTTTCGTCTCCGTTCAACCATCCTCTGATTCTATTACTAGAAAACTACCCACTATTTTCCGATTGGTGATTACATTTCTCGTTAATACGTAATGGTAAGTATTGTTCACTTTTGACTATATATTTAGCATCAGAACCGCCTTCCAGTTTTTCAATTTTTCCTATACTGCATTTAATTCTCAACTGATCTCGAAGATATCCAAAAATCTCTCCATTCTTCATTTATTTTCTCAATAATCTAAGTCACCTCGATACAATGGTGCAAATGAAGAAATGCCTTTTTTCAACCGAAATATTTTTTGTCGTCTGAGCCTCGAATGTTGAAATAATCGCCAATATATTTTTTCGCCACTTCAGTATCCCAATAGAGTAGCTTTCCTTATGAACCAACAAGATCACATACAGTGATACAATTGTGATTTTTGTGACAGTTGCAGCAGCAGCTGGTAACACTTCTGCTAATGAAATGTCGCACAAAATGCAGCAATACAGCGCTGAATATCGTTACCGAACGATGCTAGTATATTGTTCAAGGAGCACGGAATGATAGTCATTTCCAAAGAGTATAAATCTGAAAATTATACGATTGGGAAATGAGCATTCCGTGCGAATTATGCACTACTTTTTCTACGGCTATAATATTCATTCAATATATGTATATATATTCAATATATATTATATTGAATAAATATTTATTCAATTTCGGATATGATTCACTAAATTATTACTATAAATACATTTTTTGAATTTGACACAATGGCCTTTTCCCTTCGCCAATCTGTGAAGGATTTGTAGGCTTTCCCATTCTTTTCTTTCCATCATTCTGGGATCAAACTTACACATGCCTAATCTGAATCTCTCTCAAAAATCTTGTTGAAATGGTAAACAAATCGCTTACAGCAAAAAATAATCGACCTTGTTGCCGGATTTGTAATAAGAAAATCCTAGAGTCTTTTCACAACAAAAGAGTGTGATTTTCGTCATGAAATAAAGACTAAAGAGTTTTCGCATGTGATAATTGCCATAAAAGTACATGTAAAGTATGTAAGTTCAATTGTGAAACTTGCCTGGAAATGGACTCCTACGTCCTATTGAAGAAAATAATAGATGAAAAACAAACTATAATTATTAGCAAAAATGAATATATTGGAATGTTGAAGGAAAGCATAGAAGATTGTGAACAAAGTGCAGCCCAAGAAAGAGGACTTAGTAGTCATATAGTAAAAAACAGCGAGTAGCAGAAATAGTGATAATTATTAAACCCACGAATAAAAATCAGGGAAGTGAAGCCACCAAAAAACAATTGGAAAGAGAAATCGAGCCAAGCACTATGGGAGCAGATATATCAAGTATGAAGTTTGTCCGAGAAGGAGCAGTGGCTATAATTCACAAGAATGAAGAAAAAAGTGAGAGTGTCTATGGTGTTGTGAAGAAGAAATCATAAACCTGAGGATAAAAGTAATTAGTATTGGAAAAGGAATTTTGGAAGAGGATGATGTTTCAATCGGAAGGATAAGACAAAACATAATTACCACAGGAATGTTGAAAATAGTCAAAATAATAATGAAATATGAAGTGAAAATGGAAATTTATAAGAATTTATAGAAGCGTATCATTCTACATTTCAGCATTTGAAGTTAAAAGATACCATAGGCATTGGATGGAAAAGTGGTTTCTATGTTTAGCGTGTAAATGTCATACAGTGGTGTGAATGCTGGAAATTTGGGAACATGCGAGGACAATGCAAATTGAAAAAGGATATTTGTCCAAAATGTACAGATGAGCATAAAGGCAATGAATGTACAGCACAAACCGAATCAAGTGGAATTTGTAAGCATGTGACACTAAAACTAAATGTTGAGAACGTTGTCTAAAACGACTCTGTCACTTCAAAAAGAGTTTATTCGCTACTACACAAAAAATACACATTAAATGTAACAACGAACAATAGCACCAATAATCAATTTGATTATACAGAGTCTAATAGATGAATCGCAATTAGAATCGATTGTAAATCAATGGAAACCAATGATACTATGTCTATCAGAAACACACACAACAAAGGACATAACATATAATGAAGGTATACAAATTTTTATTTATTTTTTTTTATTTCACAATTGCACTCCCTCGTTGGGTGGAACAAGCGCCCCAAAAGTCGGAACTTGAGCGAGGTTAGGAAATCATAGATACACAAACATCCATGTCTACGCTGGGATTCGAACCCAGGTCGCGGTGGAAGCGATTTATAGTTCAAATTCGAACGAGTGCCTCAACACTCTCGACCACCGCGATAGAATAGAATAGAATAGATAGAGTAGAAGGTTACCAATGTTACAGTTCAGACAGTACCTCAAGTATAGGCATGCATGTGCATGTGAGGCAAGAAATGAAAACAAAAAAAATATTAAACAAATACAATGTTATGCCTCTACAATTCTTCAAACTCGAGCCATGATGAATATTCTTGACAATCGAAGAAACAATACAGGATATTTTGTCAAATGAAGGTCATCTCATTGGCGATTTCAATTTAAATATAGCCAGAAATATATATCATTCAAAAAAAATCCACTAATGTCAATAATTTCACCAGAGTCAGGGAAGTACAATAATAGACCATCATAGTTCACTTATGTAAGTGCACTTACGAACTTACAAATCATGCCACTTTGAAAGTGGGCTAAAGAAACCCAAACCTGAAATAATAAGAGAATAATGAGAGGCTTATCCAATCATAATTGAATTAATTTCCAAATAGACTTGGATTATCATTGGGACAACAATAATACAGACATGATCAGACAGATAGACAACATCTGATAAACTATCTGAATATTATCGAATCATTAAACATGTTTGCACCAATGAAGACAGTATAAATATCTGAATTCACAAAGCATCTTCCGAAGTATTCATCATATCAATCATCAATTTTTACGAATAATGAATGTCAGAATCAAAAATAGAAAAAAAAATCCCTTGCAACTGGAAAACATCAAGAGTCATCCCAATTGAGAAGAAGAAAGTCACACAGCTATGCCAAGAGTATCATCGACCTGTAAATATGGTTCCAAGCTATGAGAATCTCTCAAAAGTAATAATTAATAAAAACCTGATTTCATATTTTTTTATAGAAAATCACTCCTTGACAGTATTAGAAGCTGGATTAAGATCGAAGAACTCATGTGAAACTGTACTTCAAACAGTGCTTGCAACTTGGAAATTTTCATGAGATTATCTGATGATTGGGGCTACATTAATTGATTTTCAGGAATATGCACAATTTCACATTTATTCTTACGCATATTAGTAGTAAGTCAAACTTTGTACCTCGACTAAAAACAGTAATTAGTGTAGTAGTTCGGCTACCTTTTCAACTGTTTATTTCCTTTTCAAATCCAAATCTAAAACTTTCACTGTAAATTATCACATAAGTATTGTATTTTACTATTATTGGAGGTGTATGAATAAATAAAAATTAACTTCTCAGAAGCTATTTGATTGACAGAAAACAGCAAACCAAGTACTCAGATAAGCACTCTTCAGAGCACACAATTTGGTGTTCTACAAGGAACAGTGATGGGACCTAATGTGTTCATCATCTATATAAATGATAAAAAGAACAAAATCGAAAACTGTAAGAATCAGCTGTTTGCAGATGACAATTTATTGTACGTCACTGGCAAGAACATAATGTGAAAATAATGTGTGAATACCGACAAATCAAAATTCATGGTTATCAAACAAAAACACAGTTCATTAGATAATCACCATCATTATTGGAGTGAACATTGAGAGTATGCAAGTTGAACAAGAAAAATACAATAAATACTTGAGAATTATTATTAACGAACATTTGAGCTTCTCCAAACTTGCGTCATATATCAGTGGCAGCTTATGAACCATTCAACGGAGGAGGCTTAATGAGAAATCGTGAATCTGAGATTCTATGGAAAATGAACCTCCACTCAGCCATTTATTACCAATTTACCAATCTGTAGCACATCCAAATCATCAGCAGAACTAACTGTTTCCCAGCAAGAACCAACGGGGAAGTGTAGAGTCGTATCGTACCGAAATCTTATCCTGATTCATATCCTAAGTCGCAAAACCGGGAAATAAATATTTAGATCGACTGCAACTTCCATCCACTTCCTCCTTCGTTTATTGTCGAAGGTCGAAGCAATCTGAAGGCTCAAAGCTACTCCTGCCCTCAACCGCGAACCGAAAGATTTCACACGTACACGAATTCCATTCGTCGGAGGGTACTCTCCAGAGGATGTTGTCAAGTCGCGAATTTGTTGCCTGTTTAAAATACTTTTACTACTTATTTATTTACTACATCATTGTTGACGGAATTCTCAAATTCCGTAGATCTATAACAATCATCTACTTGATTTCAGGAAATGAATCTTATATAACGAACGAATGTTGCTGAATAACACCAAGATTAACACAGACAAAAGACAAAATCAAGCACTTCGAATTATTTTGGATTGTAACAGTTACATGAATATTGGAACAATGCTGAACACTGTGAATATTTTGAGTGTGCGACAGTCCATCTATTTATACACAATTTCAAAAATGGCTCGTAGCTTGACTTCAATACATTCACTTAATAATTGTGAGATTGTTTCTATTGTGCATAATTATCAAACAAGAGGTGCAAATAACTTTTACATCAGGAGAGTACAGGCTGTCCCATTTTCGATGACCTTACGGGATATCTCGCTTATTTTTGAAGATACAGATTTGCGGTTTTCGCTAACGTTGGCTACTTTTTTGTGAAACTCACGAAACCGTGAACAAAATTTCCATAGCCCGCTTCGTTCCTGAGATACAGGGCGAAATTGAAAATATTGCATTTTGGGTAGTCAGGTTTTTTTAATGAGCTGTCGTTATTTAGATATAACCCAAAGTTATGTTTTTTTAAATAGAACACCCTGTATATTTTTCAATATTTGAAACAAGAAAGCTTTGCGCTTTTCAATAATAAATAACACTTATATGATATTTTGAGTATTAGTAATGTATTTGGGTAATTTTCAGTTTTTTATGTAGGTTTCATTAATAGGCCTTGTAAAAATGTGGCAACATAATCCACTTCACGAATTTTCATATTTCCCTTATTGCTGACAAAGTGTTTCGTCACACACCACATTTACCAATATTCAGTACTATTAATTGACTATGAAAGCTGTGGACCTAATTAGTAGGTAGCTATGAAAAAAAACACAAATGCAGATTGTTTAAAATTCTTGTCACCTACCTGTCAAAATTTACAAATTTTTCATACAATGGCAATAATAATCCAGGATATCAAAACTACGAGAAATTAGATATGTTTGGGATATATTACCAAGTTGGCTTCAATGCAAATCAAGCGAAGGACCTATATTTTGAAAGGTATTTACTATCTCCCAATTGCTGGGTATCAGTTAGTTACAATATAATAAAAAATTTAGGTATCCCGAGAGGAGACAACCAAGAAGGATAATATTTGGCAGACTGAAAGAAAATTCGGAAAATTTTGGATCTTTTGAGATGCCTATACCAAAAAGTTATAGGAAAGAAAATGCTGAGAACGATGAAATTAGTGTCATTGCAAAGGTAGAAGAAAGCAATAATTATACTTCTTACAGATAAATTGAAGAATCATTAGGCATTCCAAAGACAAAGGTTTCCAAGATATTGAAAAAGAACAAATATACCCCCTACATACCACAAACTATTCATTATTTGAACCCGGGTGATGCTGTGAAGCGCATTGAGTTTTGTAGATGGTATAACCAAAAGACGGAATAAAATATAAATTTTGGGTGTTCAGTGGTATGGTCCGATGAAAGCCATATAAGTATCGGTGGATGGGCTATGGAAATTTTGTTCACGGTTTCGTGAGTTTCACAAAAAAGTAGCCAACGTTCGCGAAAACCGCAAATCTGTATCTTCAAAAATAAGCGAGATATCCCGTAAGGACATCGAAAATGGGACAGCCTGTACAAAGAACTTCTGATCAGAATATCATATTCCACAAAGAAATGAGGGTTCATAACGAACTTCCAAATTAAAACAGTCTGAAACAGCCAAATGGAATAAATTCGACAACGAATAAATGAGGGTGTGATGCGAAAAACGCTTGGACACGTCGATTTGTATTCTTGAATGCGCATTTTTTTCAAAAAAAAAATTCTATAGAGTGTGTCATGTGACAGTGGCAAAACCAACTTTCCTATTTCAAATGCAACACATTGTATATTATTGATTTTTTGAATTCTTCAGAGAATTCTAGACATAATTCATTCACAATGTCCTATACCGTTCTTCAACTGTTTCGGAAATATTGAGTGTTTTCAGATTTATCACAAATCTTAACATTAAAAGAGAATTATTTTATTTCACAAATTCGCTACATTACACTAAAAAACTAATGAGTAATACTGATAATTCATTAATAATGTAAAAAAACATCAATGTCAATGTATGAAATGTTCAAAATGCTCGCCGCGAACGTCTTGGCAACATCCTAATCTGGTATAGAAATGTCTTCTGACGTTACTCAACATCACAGGCGTGACTGATCTAATCTCAAGCGTGATTCGTCTTTTTAAGTCATCTAAATTGAGTGATTGAGTTTTGTATACAGTACTTTTGACATATCCCCACAAAAATGAGCCGAAAAGCATCAGATCAGGAGATCGCGCTGGCCATTCCATCCCTATCCACCGTTTTGGAAAAATTTGATTCAGGTACCGCCGGACATTGATTTGGTGATGAGAAGTGGGGGGTTTGCTGGATCAGGATATAAGTTTGTCAAAGTTGGCACGACATTATTTTGGAGCAGTTCTGAATATTTATCTCCATTCAAGTTGCCATCAATGAAAAAGAGTCCTACGATATGATTTCCAATAATTCCTGCCTTGACATTAACTTTTTCAGGATATTGCGTATGTTCTTCTCTCATCCAGTGAGGATTTTTATTGGACCAATAGCGGCAATTTTGACGATTAACATGACCGTGAAGTGTAAATGTGATCTCATCAGGAAACAAAACATCTAATTGGATCACATTGTTATCTAACATTGACATCATTTGTTCACAAAAATTCATTCTTCTATCGAAATCATCTCACATGAGCTCCTGACTTGGTATCTTTTTATAAGGAAGCATTTTTCTTTCCTATTATATTCGAAAAATTGATGCGAGGCTATCGTGAAATATGCGAGAAACTTCCATTTGTGTCCGTGTGTTATCTCGATAACCAATCATTTGTAGAATGGTTATTTTGTGCATTTCTGTTAAAGGAACCATTTGTCTGATATTTTTACGTACAGTCCTTGAGTATTCAAATAATAAGAGGTTCAACCCATATGAAAGCAATGAAGCCAAAATTTTCGTCCAGGAAGTGGCGGTACCCATGGAAGAATGGGTGAACTAAATTCTTTTTCGAGTTATGTCCGAGATCTTCGATGCAGAAACCTGTTACTGAAAGAAGCTTTTCTTGATATAATGTTAGCGCACATGCCCGGATTGAAATCTATTGATTCTGTTCAAAATATTATCCAATAGGTATGAACTGATGAAGTATTTTTTATGGAACTGATTCATCGAAAAGTATTGAAATCAAATCAGTATTTTAGTTGAAAATTCGCCGAAAAATGCGATATAAGTTACGAACAGATCACAAAATATTAAATTTCAAGAGAGGCATTTCATTTGCCAAGCAAAGTAGTAGTATTTCTTTGCATTCGAGAAAATGCTTCGTCCCTCATATTTTTTCTTCATCAAATCTATGTAGGGTCACTACGTAATAGTACTAGAACGTGTGGCGCTGCTAGGCCACAGTTTTAGATTACAATAAATGAACACTGATATTGAATATCAGTAGATGATATTTGCGCTTGCCTTACCATGAAATCAGAGTATTTAAAATATGTTCCTTTGAAAAAATAGGTTTATTGATGAAAGAAATCACGTTTACATGCTAATATTTATATATGTGTTATCACCAGACCAAAATTATACAAGGTGTCCTTGTCTCTATATACCAAAATGTTTCGATTAGCCGTTACATGGCGTTGAAATTGAATAATTATTTGGATTTATCTGAATAATTCCATATTTTCAAAAGATATATCACTGAAATTTTGTAGGTATACTGAGAAAATCATTATGCCTGAAAAATATAACATAATAACATATTTTGATTGACATACAGGGCGTTATACATTATTTGAGTTTTATTGGGGAAAAAGTTCCGATCTATTTTTCTATTCTTCCATTGATTACATAACTTTGGTCCCTCATGACTGTTTTTGATATTCCCCTTGGTTCGCAAGATTATTCACAATAATGACAAGAAATTTTGAATAGTATCAGAAAAAACATTTAGAATATACACGAACTTGAATTTTGTCAATTATCTTGCAAACCAAGAGATATATCACAAACATATAAAAGGACCAAAAGAATAGACGAGAGAAAAGAAAATGACATTGAGATCTGTTCAGTGACGAACTCGAAAAAACTTTCAGCTATCGAGAAACTTTTGACGTCCTCTAACTTAAATGTAGCCTTTCGGTATAGAAACTTCGATTTGATAGATTCATCATATTTTCGTTCCAGGAGTCTATGGACTCCTTTTGTACAGGTATATTTCACAGACAATCTAAAATATTTTAAAAAATTAATTTTATTCATATAAATGGTAAACAACAATCACAGGCATGTGAATTTCAAACATACGTGCAAACAACAAAATACAGCTTATATAATACAACTTAGGCATCAAATAACAAATTACAACTCAAGTATGTTTGAATACATTCATTTTTTTATAACTTGAAGTTGCTTTGTCAGACAACTTTATATATTTTTTTCTGAATCTTTGTAATTTACTTACCTTAAAAGTTTGACTCTACTGGTAAGCCAGTTGTTGATAATTCGTTTCTTACAAACTCTTTCTGATATTTTCTGTTTGATTCTTAAGACATGAGGTCTTTCTTTCAAGAATGTTTCGATTGTTATCAGAGATCTCCGTATGATATTAGTGAAGTGATCACTTGGTATTTTTAAATACGTTGTATTTGTAGAAATTCCAAAATCTCTCTGCAAAACATATATCCCTCTATCGCCAATAGCATCATCATTGTTATGGAGTAGTGTTGTTTCGCAGATTTCACAATTATGTTTTTTATTGATTTTCTTCACCAAATACCCTGCGAAATACAACATACACAACTCATCAGATGATTCAGTACTTCCAGATTCAGAAGGAGAAAGAATGTCATCAACGTTTTCTTTTTCTTCTTCTATGAATTCGGAATTCCGGGCTTCCTCGATAGTACATAAAACATGGTCACCATCATCTTGACAATTAGATTTTTCAGAATATTTTTCCAACTATCCAGTCATAACAGATTGTAAACCAAATCTAAAATGACGTGCAGTCGGGAAAAAGATTTTCAATTGGAACTTGATTCAGGCGACTCGTCATCAAATAGGGAAATTCAGATTTTCTTTCCTCAAACAATTGTAAAATTCCATTTACTGTTTGTACCATGGACGTAATACGTCCATGGTTTGTACCAAGCCATTAAAACAAATTGGGGTATTTTTTTCAACCGACCACGACTGTATAAATTCAGTAGATTCTTTGAGGGTCTGCATTGCTGCTTTATTTATATCGGACAGTGGTCTTTTCAAATAATTCCCTTTAAATTGACCTTGAGAATTAAGGCAATCGAAGATATCATTCAGCCTCAAAATAAATTCACGGGCCAGGTCATAAAATAGTTGTGAAAACCCGATTATTTTTATAGAGGCCGGCGGCGGGTACAAAGGATCGGATATGAAAGGCTGATTCATATATCTATTGTGAAACACAGGGTGTTCAGGACCATCGGAAACTTCTATTGAACAAGTTACGTACATCCATGATTAAACAAATATATAAGTAGTTAGGTACCTCCAAATATCTCATGATGGAATTTTTCTTCAGTGTGATTTGGACTGTTCACCAAATTTCGTAATCGTGTGTTATAGTTTTCAGTATTCAGAACCAAAACATTTTCTTTGAAAATTTCAGTATTCGTTGTAATCATCATAATTCGACCGACAAAATAGTACAGGGTTATCCATGGAAAAGGAATTTTTGTTTTTTTTTCTGCTTGAAAGAAAAAAACAATATACGGAAGTTGAATGGAGTGATGTGGCATTTCCACAGCCCTTCTCAGATATTATACAGGGTTGGCCACTGAAAGTGTGACAAACTACAAATTAATTTTATTTTTTAATTTATTATTATTTTTTCAAAATCAGTGATCTTTTGCGAATCAAAATGATGATTGTCTAAGAGCTGCAGCTAGAATTTTCAATACAAGGCATCCAGGGAAAAATGCATCTCATACCTATGTTCAAACGTTGATTGATAAATTCGAAAGAACTGGGTCTGTGGGAAACCAGAAACATCATTCTGAACGTCGGATAAGGAACGAGGCTGTTGAGGTAGCGGTTTTGGAACACGTGGCTATGGATCATACTCAAAGTATTCGAAGCTTGGCTGAAGCTGAACGAAGTCGATTTTGACAGACGTCAACAGTTTTGTGAGGAAATGTCTGAGCGTCTGAGAACAAATCCCAATTTGCTCTTCAATATTTGTTTTTCAGATGAGAGTACATTTTTTGTTAATGGAAACGTAAATCGTCACAATTGCCGCTACTGGAGCGATACCAATCCCAGGTTAATACGTGAGGTCCACACACAAACTCCGCAGAAGTTGAATGTTAGGTGTGGTATTTTTGGCAAAAATATTATTGGACCACTTTTTATAGATGATAATTTGAATGGACAAATGTATTTACATTTTCTTGAGAATGCCATCGATCCCATGATAACGGATATTATCGAAAACGATGGTGATTATTCGGCAGACAACCTCCATGTTCAACAAGATGGAGCACCACCTCACTATGCAGTAGCGGTTAGAAACTTTCTGGATGGACGATATACCAATCATTGGATAGGGCGACGAGGACTAATTGAGTGGCCAGCTAGATCACCGGCCTCAACTCGTTGGATTATTTTTTATGAGGGCATCTCAAAAGCAAAGTTTGTGCCACTACGCCAGATTCACTAGAGGATCTACGTGGTCGAATTGTTAACGAGTGCGGCAGCATAACTCCAGAAGTATTGAAAAACGTTCGTAATAGTTTCGAAAGTAGACTTTATCATTGTATGGAGGTAGGAGGGGCTCATTTCGAGCAATTAATAAATTGAATTTCGATAAGAACAGGTAAGATATTGATTATTTAAATTAAACCTATTACCACACTAATCTCAAGTATCAGTCATTCGATTTTGAAAAAATAATAAACGTTTGGATAGAGAATGAAGAGAGCTTTCAGATGATGTATCACTCGACCCAAGTTCCCAATGATGATTCGCAATGGGGTAGCCGCCCCTGTCAGGGGGATGAAGTTGCGTGACTAAATTTTCAATGAAAAGAAAACGGTAAAAGATAACACACTGTATATATATATATACATTCATGATCGCAAATGATCGCAGGTTCATAAAAAATAATGGAAAACAGGTTGTTCCATTTAGAAGAATTAATTTGTAAATTGTCACGCTTCCAGGAGTCACCCTGTATAATATCTGATAGGGGCTATGAAAGGGTCACATTACGGCATTCAACTTCCGTACATTGCATTTTTCGTTTCAGCAAAAACTACAAAAAACAAAAATACAAGGGTGTTCCTCTTTTATGGATAACCCTGTACATGATACCGATCTTTTTCTTTTCACTTCATACAGGTATGTATAACTATTACAAAATATTTATCGGGAACATTCCTATAGGTACCTATCTAGTCGACCCTTTGACCTAATCCGGTTATTCAATGATACCGCGTGGTAATACCCACCTACCTACCCGTTCGTGATCTCCTCAGTGACAGATATTTATTTAGTTTTATTATTTCTCATCAAATGTAGCATCATCCATTTCAGATTACTTTCCTACCCATTAATCACAAGGTACTCACTTAATTCATATGAAAGTCAACACCTATTTACAGAATCGAATATAGAATACACAACAAGATTTCTTGAAATTGAAATCGATTAAATTCTTTTACATCGCTTCAAATTCTAATGCATGGTTTCAGATAACGGTGGTTGATTTCGAATAATCGAGTGCCAAAGCACACATCGAATCTGGACACTGAAATTTTCAATTCCGTATATCGACTCAATATTGTATTGAAATATCATTCAAAGCATCTTAGGTATAATTATTCAATACGGCCCTGCTTCGAAGAATGAATTCACATCCGAGTGAACTGTACATTGCTAGATAGTTCTGGTATTCTCCGATAGATGGACATTGAATTCGAATCGGATCGGCAAAATTTTAATGAGTTTCGGTGTCGCCATCTATGAACCGGTAAAGAAATTAAGCCCTATTTCGGCTTCAACATTTAACATAGAGGTGGTGCATCTTATTAGTGTATATAATCAAAGGTACAGTCAATGAAATTCAAACGACAATAGCACTGACACTAATCACTGCTTTCATGCAGGCAGACAAGTTACTAATGCTATCAGTTTGATACGAAAACAAACAAAACTGTTTTTGTATTTTTTTTTTATTTCATATCAGTAAAAAGGAACGTAGGAATGGTTTTTGCTCACTTTCTCAATATTAAGAGCTAAATAGGAAATAAGTATTGAGTGTAATATAGCGAATTTGTGAAATAAAATATTTTTTCTTTGCTAAATTTTTCAATGAATCTGAAAACAATCAATATTTCCGAAACAGTTGAAGAAAGGTATAGGACATTGTAAATGAATTATGTCTAGAATTTTCTGAAGAATTCAAGAAATCAATAATATACAGTGGGTTGCATTTGAAATAGGAAAAGTCGTATTGACTTCGGCCATGTTATCCATTTTAATGTGTCCTGTCACTGCGATTTGCATGGCTTCATTCCTAACGACACGAATTTGGTTCTGCACTATTCCAGTTTCCAAAAACATCTTCATCAGTTGTCTAACGTAAGTATGTGAAAAATTTTTATTCTGATATCTTTCATAAAATTGTCGTGCTGTTTGTCTTGCACAGTCATTGTTTTTGAAATAAATAGAAACCAATTTGACCCGCTAAGCTATATTGTAAACCATAATTATCAAATTTCAATATAAACTCTCGAACTAACGCTATGTAAATGATAGTACGACACGTGCGACAAGTTTATAATAACATACTTTTTTTCAACGGCCAAAAAATGTTTCTGCTTGTTTTTATGTCAATAGGCGAATACTAGAACTCCTGCGGCTGGGATTTTGTCTGTTCCCTAATGTCGCGTCTACGAAAACCAGGGTGATTTTATTATAACAAGAATGTTCATTGCCGACATTTTGAACAGCTTGTAAGATAAATGAGAGTAGAGATAGAGAATCGATTCAATTATTCCGTGAATGTTGATGTCGAGCATTTTGAACAGTTTATACGAAACATTTTACGTGTGCACCTGAGTATCGAATTAGTAATTCTAATTTTTTGTCATTTTTATCAAGAAAATAGTAGTCTATTTCCAACATTTTGACAAGCTGTCATTTTGTTATTTAAGAGAATCATAGACAAAATTTTGAGCTGCAGGGTTAAAGCTACGGGGGTGGAAAAAGCTGAAAATTGGTTCCCAATCAAATCAAAAATCTACATGTTTGAGCATTTTCCAAAACTTTGATTTCGAATCCTACAGATTAGGGTGGAAAGTTTGGCCCACCATGTATGCTATTCTTTCTATTATAAACATATTTCAGGTTAACATATAAACATATTTCAGGTTAAATTCATAGAATCCAGCTTTTGTGTGGGATTTTCTCTACTAGTTTCTAAAAAATGAAATAAGAAGCTATTATGATTATTTCAATATATTTGTAGTAAGCACAGATTTGTGATCTGCCACAAAATGTCACTGCACTTGAAATTATACCTTCAGATATCTAAAAATTCAAGCGCAGTGACACTTTGGGGCAGATCCCAAATCTGTCTTTATACAAATATGTTTAAATAATTATAATAACTTCTATTTTATTTTTCAGAAACGAGTAGAGAAAATCCCACACAAAAGCTGGAAAACTGAAAATGAATGTACCAACTCCTCCAATAACTTATAGACAGTATTCATAGAACATACATTGCAATTGCTTATCATCAGGAACAACAAATTCATTATTTTCATGGTAAGTTCTGAAGGTACCAGTGAAAAAGGGTTATAATTATTAGAATACCTGATTAAACCCAAAATCGTGACTTTCTCATACAATTGAGAATTTAGTTTGTCAGAAAAATCTTGTAGCCATTTCCACATTGAAATATCCCAAAAATCGTTTGATAATAATATGTGCCTTTTTTCATTTCAGAAACATGAACTGATGCAGCATGTTGCACATCAAACAATTTGCATGCAGTATATTCTGGAACTAGCAAAACAGCTGGATTATGATCCTAGATCTTGCATAGATGCATTTTTTTCGAAAATACAAGTGGCTGAACCGGAGTACAAACAATCATTTGAGGATGAACTCAATCAATTCAAGAACAGGATCAAGAAGCGAGCAGCTGAAAAAATTGAAGAGGCAATCAAGGTAATGTCTGTTTTGGTGGATGCATAAAACTATATTCTTTTATTCACATAATTGCCCATTTAGATTTCTTGCACATATGCCCTCTTTTCATTCTAGGATTCAGCGTTTAGTCATTTGTCGAAATTCAGTTTACTTAGCTGAATCCGGTAGTTACCTAATCTAGTGCATTAACGTGGACCACTCAGTACTCAATTGATGAGCTTTATAGGTCCTTTTATATAGAGCTTCAATTGTTTTGTTCCTGTTGAATTCTGCTTTATTTTTGGGAATTGCTGTTTGCCTTCTCCTTCCCAATTGAACCTGGCACTCACCTGAGAAATTCCTCCCCATTCTCGTTAGATTTTTTATACACCTCATAATAAATTGGTTGTGATCGTATATGATCGCCAAGTCAGAATTGGGTTGTCACTGACAATACCAGACGAATTTTGAACTTAGGTTCGAAGTAGTATATTCAAATAGATACGAGAATAAGTTATTTGTTGCCAATATGAAAGTACACTTCGCAGTATAATTTTGGAAACTGAAGAGATTTCTATACTTGATGATTCATCCACCATTTTCATCAGAATATACAGAACCCGTATGCAGTGGTCTATACAATTTTTTCATGAGTTACTGGCAAGTTTCAGCCGCAACTTTTCTCGAACGTGTCTTAAGGATAGCCCAAAATCAGTTCAGTTGATTATTTCCCTCATCATGAGATAGACCAATCCGACATCACCACTTTTTTAGCAAAATTTGTTTAAATAAGTGATTTGATCCCAAGGTCCGTTCAAACGCGGATACATTTTTGTCCTCCATATTGTTTTCGTATGGTCTATTATCACTGATTCTTACTATATTGTAAATGGTCTATTAAAATGTACTAACAATCATTTTCATGACCTGATATCGATTTTCATCAGTATAAACTCCATTTCAGATGATTCGACATAAAGCGATAAAAATATGTCAGAATTTGAAATATCTACATGCATACTTTGCTATGAAGGCTTCTAAGATGCGTTGTTATGATGCGTAACAAAGGTGATTGAAACACAAACATTATCAATTGAGCGTGATTCTGAAAAGTCGTTTGAATTGATTCAACGATTTCGTGAAAATGAATTAATGTTTCAGTGATATTTCGTGTGACAAAATAGATCTGGCAATGAAATCATTTGGTGTTGGTTTCAATCTGAGTTATTCAGAAAATAATCTAACCGTATACCCTCGACCTATAAATTTAAATCGATTAAATTAATAGGTCTTGGGATATAATATATGAATAAACAACAGTACTAGAACTGTAATATTTTGGCTGACAATAAACTGTAATTCAGAAGGAAAATAAGATATTGTTAGCATTTTTGCTGCTCACGATTGGCAACAAAAGTTGCAAAGCAAACAGGTAAAGGTACAAAAAAGGTACAATTGAAAGTGGTCGAAATTCAGTCATCATAACCCACCTAACCCACTCATGACTTCCTTGATTTGTTTGGCCTTGGAAACAACAGCTATTTGTCGTGATTCACGATCGACTATATGTATTCGTTTACATGTGAGAACTTGAGGAGCCCATAAAAGAAAAATTGACAGCAGATGGTATGCATGTTATATATATAATTTAAGTTGCGATACAAAATTTATAGTGATTATGTTGATTTTACTCATGTGAAATAATTTAGTGGGCCCACGAAAATTTTGAATTTGTAGAAAAATTGTAGACAAAATTATAAACAATTTTAATTTTCTTCATCAAATTCATCTGCAAAATTCAACATTTTCTGTACTACTTATGCTGCTCTAGATGCTTATTTGGCGCTCTAAACTCTGGCGCCACCTATATTATAGTGATAGATCTACTTGCTCCAGGAAGCTTTCAGTGAAGACATTTTCAACCTAACGTATACTTCTCCCGGATTATCTGCTTCTTTTGTAAACATTTGTCTCAAATATAATACAACATACATATTTATCAAAACTAACTTTACACGTGATCTACTACTAAACTTCTAAACTATTATTCACAGTGTTCAGAATACCCCCACACGAGACATACGGCTTACCCAGTGAGTGTTAATCGTGACTTCATAGGCTACGTCTTACGTTACTACGCATCAAGAAATCACAGCAAGCTCGCGGTCTCGAGCAGAACTAGAAACAGGCTCACGGTAATAAGCAACTTGGCAAAGTCTCTATTAAGGAACAAAATAACGTTCGCGGTCTCGAGCTATGAGTATGCAGCCTGTAGCGAGATAGATCCTGTCTTATCAACTAGAGAGAGCTGTTGTTTTTTTCACTTCCTGGACTATAAAAAGGTCAAATTTTGATAGAAGTTGTCAAGTTGTTGATTTTGTCTGTCTGAATAACTATACACTTCAATTCATTCTTGCAGTTATTCTGTGGCACTGAACCTATTAAATATTATTTCAAACACCAGACATTGCATCCTGTAAGAACCCCACACAATTGGAGCCCAACGTGTTTTGCCGTTTGAAGAAACTTGGTGATTTACTCAACCATTGAATATCATTATTTTCAAGAGAAGTGCAATCAAACGGACAAGAAACATCTCTAATAATTCAAAGATTCCATTTTCCCAAAACTATACACCCCCTGGTTCAACCACGTTCACAAGAATTTTGGTGCATCTGCGAACGTTTCGTGAACAATCGTTATCATAATCATAATGAGTCGAAACAAACTCAATAAAGGACAAACTGATTCAGTTAAGATGTTACAACTAGACATTCATCAATGCCTCTTCCAGTTACATTATCATCTGAACAATTCATAAATTTGATAAGAGAAATACGTGAAAGTACGAGACTCGCGCAAGGGGATATTGTACCCTCTTCTAGTTCTTCACAGGTAAGTTTTACCGTGAATAATGTAATTTTACCATCCGGTAACTTTTCGAAATGTTCCGTTCGTTTCAACGGGTCAGAAAATTCTGATGTTGATGCATTTTTAGATAGTATAACAACTCATGAAGAATGTTCAAATGTATCCGATAATAATGCATTTCGTGGTTTATCTATGCTTCTTGGAGGCATAGCTGCTACTTGGTGGCAAGGCATTAAACCAACAGCATCAAACTGAAGTGATTGGATTCAGCCATTTTCGGAGGAAACGGTGACAGATAGCGATTTTTACAAGAGTACCTTTTTTATGTAAAAGGCATTGGAGAATCATAATCAGATATAAAAATGGTAAGAAATTGAAGCCTAAGAGGAGTAGGGTCAAATTTACCCAAATACCCCCTGGTTTGTACGCCCCTGGTTAAAGGTGACAAAATCCGGAAGGCTCAAATTGATGAACCTACGAACTAGATTTCATGTCCCAAAATTGGTTGCGATAGCTGCAGTAGTACCGAAGCTATAGAACGAAAAGTAGTTTTTGAAGGTCATCTTCGAAGGGCCCTAGCTCTCTGAAGAAGCGTTTCCGCACCCATGTTCACATGAACTTTTTTTCTTATTTTCGTGTGTTTTATCTACCCTAGAAGTTTGTTACATGATCACCGGAACACCCTGTAAACCTTACGGTATAGGGTAGGTGTATATTCTGTGGTATGTATTCTATTAAACCATAGAACACATACCAAAGAGTAATATATGTACTATCGTACTATCACCATATATGTAATAATAACTATATGGATAACATCCACTGTTTTCCTTAATGATCGGCGAAGCCACTTTTCGATGAAACAAATGACAGTCTACCGGTCTAAACAGATATGTGCGCATGCGCAAGTTTTGTCAAACTGACGGACGAAATTGACGTACATAATTTATTGGTTATGTTATTTCGTGACGTTTCACGTCTTATTGTTTTTCAGTTATTTATTGGAATCGTCGACGTGAATGTATTTTAATGTATGCTGCTTGATTCTAATTTTTAACAAAACATCTTTGTAACTACTGATGCTACTGAAAGTAGATGGCGAAAGATGATGCGACTTGAAGTAATTGTATTTGAGTAGACACATAGGACTACCTAAAATGCACCTTCAAGTAGGTACATAATTTTCTGTTATTCAGAAAGGAACCATAGCTTCATAGAATGCTTCTCAAATATTCACAGAATTTTCTAGAACTCGCAACAACTCTCAGTTATATTGCACATTTGAATGTTTGTAAAGTTCCACCCCCTTTTGTTTTAGATTATTCATATTCAAGATTTATAATCCATCAGAATAATTCTTATCGTCTATTCAGAATACAAACAAACTGATACTATAAGAAATTTATTTGATTTATGAAATATTGAAGAGAACAATGAAAACGAAATGAATAATTCAAATCAGGAAGTCTCAGATAATAAGTACAAGTAATAAAAATTAATAAATAATTATAACGAAGAAAATAGGGCGTATCATGAGAAAATGCTTGCAAAGTTACATTGTCTGTCATGTGCATTATAATTTCACTAAGCATAAGTCTAAATTCCATAAGGTACAGGATTTACAAATTCTTGCCTCATACTGTTGTTAGGTTAGTCGAAAAGGTAGTGTATTCATCTTCCAGATTTTTTTGGGATTTCAGAAACGAGGAGAGAAAATCCCAAAAAATCTACGAAGATGAATCTTGCCTCATAATACATAAGAGATATAAGGTTCAAATGAGGGGATGTGGATTCAAAAGCCCATTAGTTGTTACCTCACTGTATATCAGACCAGATTTTCAAATTTCAATATTGGTTGAAAAACGTTTCAACATTCTATTTTTGAAATGAAAATTACAAGTTCTGCAAACTGAATATTAGTAATAATGTTTTGAATTATGTTGTCTACCAATTGGATGATTATTAAGTGCGTAAAATGTTTTTTTAATGGCACATGAGAGTTTTCGCGACCTCATACGCAAAACGGGTCCCTCATTTATTCACAAATAATGATTGAATTAAATTTACACACATTCTTCTGCTGCAAGCAAGACTGCAAATGAACGAAAACATTGATCACCTTCACTTGAAACAGTCACTATAAACTTTTATATTTATTACATATACTTCGTTAAAAAAATAACGACTTCTTACGAATATGCATATTCCGAAGGAGCGAGAGGGTTGCAAGTAATTCTCAGAAACAGTATTTTGGTGCATACATTGCATTTTCAAACTTTAATATGACTTTGTTCGAATGGTCGCAAATTTACTGTAGGATGTGAATTGCTAACATTGCTTCTAACATTTCCAATCATTTGGTAAAAACTACTGCTATTTTAATCTCATTCTGTGATTGTATATTTCCTGAAAATATACTCTCAGTATCAGAACAATATAAGCTCGGTACCAACTTATGAAAGGTATACGTTTTAATAGGCTAGTCAGAGGAGTAACGTCTGAACGTCTCAAGTCAGCTAACATAATAATAATAATAATAATAATAATAATAATAATAATAATAATGGTCTTTATTCATCGATTACAAATTACAAACTACAAATTGCATCAAGATTGGGAGTGTTTGATAATGCATAGATGAAGGGCGAAGTTCAGCCTAGTCTGTTTTTCAACTTAACCAGGTAGAAGGACTTTTTCTATTGCTCAGAATATATTCCTAAACAGATCAATTCAATATTAGAACAAATAAAGAGGAAAAGTCTCATGATCATAGTGAAAATAATAATAGTTACAAGAAAATAGTGAATATAAGTTGAATATTGAAAATAATGATGCCAATATAATACAGTGATAATGATGAAATATTCATAATGTACATATAAGAATAATGAAAATAATCTGAATCGAATCGAAACTTTTGCGGGTTGAGAAAAGCGTGACCTACATTTAAAGTGGCATCAGAAACACTTTTAAGGGGACTGCTGAAGCGATTTCGGGATTGAAATCATAAACCAACTTTAATGAAAATCAACAACCTGACAGGATTGAAATAAAGTATCATCAAGTACCCAACCGCTGGCTGGGTTCGAACGCACGACCGCTCGACTATCGAACTGTGGTGCAGTACATTTATTAATCGCCACTTCAACGTTGCATATCAACGTCCCAATAAGCCGAAGCTTGTGAGGGTTGAGAAGAGCGGGACAGTTTTTAATAGTGGACTCCGGAACCACTTCTGGGGGACCGAGATTGCCGAAGCGAACGTCAGGATTGAAATCATGAACCAGTTTTCAACAGAAAAATTTCAGCCGCTGACTGGATTCGAACTAACAACCGCTGGGCTATGGAACAGACACGTTACCACTACGCTACGGCCCCCATCATATCCTTATTCTTTACATATTTATAATAACATTCATTTCAATTGCAATCCAAATGTTATTCAAGTCGAAGGAGTGAAGAGTAGGAGACTGGTTAGAGACTCGAATTGAAATCTACTCTGAAAACACTACATCAACAATCAGGAGTGTCTAAAGTATCATTCCAGTACATAATTGACTGAGTTGAAAATCGAATCGGTCAAAACAAATACCAATATAATATGAAATGATAATATGAAGAATTGACTTGAGCCACGGGAAGAGGAAAGTATCGAAAATTGTTTTTGCTTTCCTTGAAACAATGACTAGAAATTCTCGTGATTTTTTTTACATTTTTATTCAGATTTTTAGAGAATTATTATGCTTATTGATGTTATGGCAACTGCCATAAAAACTAGAGCATGAGTTGCTTCGATGTTGTTGTCAGAATCTTTATGAAAATCTGTCCCCAAATCTACACCCCCAACAAGTCTATCATTATTATATAGAGACTGGCTCCTTATTGACATTTCATCTATTATAATATTAAGTAAAATTGGTCTATCTTGGTTCTTCATTTTTATAGCTGATAAAGCCTCACTTGAAAAACCAGGATTTCCGTTTACAGTACTATACCACTTCTTTATAGTACTGGTATGAGGCAGCACATTTCCCCATGTTTTTCTCACATAGTTATATGCTCTTGTTGAGTAAAACTGTAATGTCACAGCGAATTTCCTCAGTTCTGGGGGATATTGTTTCAACTTCTTCTTCCTCAATTTGGTCTGTATAAGGGATTTCAGGTTTTCAGGAACATTGGCCTATGAATAATTAATTTCATTAGGTATTTTTTCATAATGGAGGACCCATTTTTGATGTTACAACTTTTCATTGATTCAAACTGTTTAAAAATTAATGTGTTATATCTGTCGTGTCCCGTACATTGGTGATCAAATGAAGTTGGGTGATATCCCAAGTAATTTCCAATCAAAATGATTAAATATGAGGTAATCTGATTGTTAGCATTATTGAAGTGGAATTGCATTGATATCCAAACTCTTTTTTGTTTTTTTCTAAATGAATGAATCCTAATTCATTTAATATACAATAACACATATGAAAATGATTGTAATGTAGAGGTATATTCAAATTTCTGAAATCAGCGAGATTAAGAATATATCATTGGTAAGTGGCATTTTATTTAGAACGCTCTGTGATTGCTGCAAACTTCAAATTCCTAAGAAAATACAGTCCACTAATACAAAATCTCTCAATTAGAAAAATATTGATCTTTGAAATATTGAAATTTCAAGTGAATGAATTAAATACCAGTAAGTTATTGTGAGCCTCTTCAGAAATCAAATGTTGTGATTTCAAATGTCCCGACAGTTGCTGGAGTGAAGAAACCTTCTTAATCAATCGTCGATTTTTCTGTTGCAGTATTCTGATCTTCTTCTTTTGCTTTTCTATTTTTTGATGTTGTTTCTTTAATTTTCTCTCTGAACCATCAACTTTTCTTTCAGTAGTTGTACTGGTGTGTTCTGTAAACCAATGATAACTTAGTTATATGTTTATAAAATTGCACCATCAAAAAAGTAGCATGAAAATTTCAGGATATGGTACATAGATATATTGAAAAATCTTACCACTGAGCAGGGTTAAAGGTCCACTGGGTTCGTTTGATTTTTTTTCAATTTTAGTACCTTCTGTTGTCCCTGAAAAATAGAGACAAGTTCAGAAAAATTAGGAAAAACCCAAATTGTTCAATGATTTGATCTCTGATTTCAATTGGTGAAATTTCTTGCCGAAATCAAATAAGTACATATATATTATGTAACTGAAGTTGATATGAAGTCAAATGTGAAATTCTAGGTGATTTGAATTTTGTAGATTATGACTTATGATTGTGAAAATTCAAATATCCCATAGTTTCCCATTCATCTTCATATCAAGTTCAGTACTTAAAATCATATATTGAGGACAGCTTCTCAACATAACATAATATCCAGCTCTGTCTCAGCATATTGAAAATATTTCTAATTTAAAAAAAAACTATATATAATTCATGAGGTACCTTGTTGGACTTCAATGCATATGGAATGGAAATTCGAAGATGCAAGTAGAACTCTAAGTAAAATGACTATAAAATGCTGGAGGACTATTTTGTCCCATTTGATAATTGAATACATTAGATAAGCTTCCTTCCGCAGATTCCAAAAATGTAATCAAACATGTCTAGTCAAAATAGAATAATTGCATTGTTTTATTCTAGAGACATATCATTTTGTTGTTAAAATTGCTCACCATCAGATTTTGAAGAGTGGCCAAATGTTTCCTTGTATGTTCTTTTGCGGCTTCCTGGTGTGTCAATTATTGGTTCCAATATTTCTTTTGAAAAAAATAGAGGTAATGATACATAATCGAATATAAAAAATCAGTGTGACCGTCAAAAAGCAAACTTCGAAAATGAGAAAAGAAATACAGTTGGCAAATCAAGTTGAAATCACAAAAAAATATTGTATACAAATATTTCTCACTCAAAAATATCAAGATTTCAATTCATCAGGCTCATAAACCTGCTTTCTGCCAGGTGAATATATTTACAGAAGTGTGATTCTCAGAATTTCTAATTTGAAAATGATAGTATATAAAAATGCAACATCCTATATTATTGGATAATTTGAGAAATATTGTTCATTTCTTGAAAGACTTGGGGACTAATTTGAAGTACTCTTCAGGCGGTACCAAGAACTTCATTCAAAACTTTTCAATTATTTCTAATGAAACTTAGTTCTTTGATTTTGAAATTGATCAAGAATTCTAGAACTCTGCCAAACAAATAAAAAAAACATCAGAACTTTTTTCAGAACTACTGTGATATTCTCAGAATTTCTTATAATATATTAAAATAGTGAGCACCCTAAATAATTCAATATTTTGAGTAATATTGTTTCTTTCTTGTATTGCTTGGAGAATATCTTGGAACTCTTTGGGGCCTACATAGAACTCCTTTCAGAACTGTGATATCCACAGAATTCTTTGATACTGTCTAGTCTAGAATTAAGGATGTGTTTGTCTTGAATACCTTTATGATTCCACTCATCAGTTTTTACAATTTTTCCTTCTGTTTATTAAAAAACTGACTAATGTTCCTATTCTTTCAATATCATAGAACATCACGTCAAATACAAATATATAAATACAGGATTTTCTCATAATAATGATAGTGTACAAAGAGTGAGTACCATGTATTATTAATTAATTTGGGAAATATTGTTTTCCCTTGAAATGCTTGGGGAATATTTTGAGGAATTCTTCAGTCGCAACCCAGAACTCCCTTGAAAACTGTGATTTTCTGAATCAATTTCTGATGTAGGTACACAATTTCCTCAACAACTTGTTCCAACAATAATAATAGATATATTGGGTAGGTACTTACCCTGAGGATGAGTGGAAGGAATTGAGAGTCCAGTTTATCTTGGTAAGAGGCCAGATGATGAGATATTCAAGGATGGCACTGCACCTTGATTCAATCTGATCATATATCCTTTTTGTGGCATATTTATTCCTCGAACATAATCAGTTTTTAGAAAATGATTCGTACACAGGACAAGATTTGAAACATTGTCAAATCTGCTGTTTAGCTCACAAACTTTCATCCATTTCTGCTTCACACTGGGGTCTTTAGGGAACCTGTAGAATATAATGTGAATTTTTTGATACTTACTCCCAGGGTATTTGGAAATGTGACACTTACTTGTGAAAAACTGAGGATTTTTCACCACAAAGAAAACATTTCTTCTGAAAGGGCAACATATTTGAAAAATAATTTCTTGAGTTTACAGAAAAAATTGAACATCAGAAATAATGCCTTGATAGGTATGATTGAGATTTTTACAATATATAGGCATCTTAGCTATGACCTTCATATAAAATAAGTTATGGATTGATAAAATATAGAAATATACTCATCCTCCTTTTTTGTTTTAAATTGGTTTTGTCTGATTCCTTCATCAAAATGAGCGAATCTGCATTCTTTTGCGATTTTCCTTATGTGACAGCACAAGCTATGATCTTCATCTGAAATAAGATATTATCGTTTGATGAATATTGGAAAAATATACTCATCCTTTTTATTTGTTGTGAGATTGATACTCCCGGACTGAATGCAATCGCCCTCAAACAAACTGCGAAAAAGACTCCTTTCATGTCAACAATCGACCTTCAGTCTGGTTACCACCAAGTACCAGTTATTGCCGAAGATGGGGACAAAACGTGTTTTGTCACGCCTTTTGGAACGTACGTGCATGCCATGGACAGCAGTGTTTGTATATCTTGATAATATTCTCGTATTATCGGAAACATTTGAAAAATATGTAGATGATTTCAGAGCTTTGATCGACTCAAATTATTCAATCGCGCGCTCGTCGAGAAAAATGCGTTTTTATCAGAAAGTGTGTCAAACATCTCGGGCAATTCATTACTCCAAACGGTATCGGCACAGATCCAGAGAAGACTACGGCCATCGAAAATATTTCACCTCCTACTTGTACTCGTCAAATACAGAGCTTTGTTCAAACATGTTCTTGGTATGATAAATTCGTTCCTAATTTTGCTGAGAAAAGCAGACCTTTCAATTCAAGTTTGGAGAGGAAGAGTTGAAAGCATTCGAGATTCTGAGAGAATGTCTGGTTTCAACTCCAATTTCAATTCAAGTCGACCCTACACGACAGAAGCGCTCTGCATGGTTTGGGCTGTGGAAAAATTTCGCACCTATCTAGAATCAACCATTCACCATTGCAATAGTTATTTCCTTCGAAAACACCTTCCGGACGATTAGCAAGATGGGCTCTAAGTATTCAAGGGCTTCATATGAAAATGACATACACACCAGGAATAATGAATGTTATTGCTGATATCCTTTCAAGACCTTCCTGTTCACATCTCGAAGATGCATCAAGTTGTAGTATATTTTTTTATATATCTTTTTTATTACCTGTGGACAACACGAAAGGGAAACCTATAATGTTCGAGGAACATCGTGTTAGCCAGCGGTGAAATTTTGGGAAAGAAGGAAGGCATTAGAATTTCTCTTGAAAGTTTGAAAGTTGTGAGCATCAGGAAAGACTTCACTAGGCAAAGAATTCCACAACTTTGTCGAAACTGGATATAGAAAACTAACGTGTTGAACAATTTCAAGATCAAGAACTGTTCAGATACATGCCCTGGAAGGTTACAATGCATTGGAATTGAGATGGTCTGATCGAGGTTACCATATGTCGAATGGAATATTATATCATCAAAGTCCTGACGCCGACAATGAAAACTTGCGATTAGTAATCCCATCTCAGTGTCGTGAGGATATTATGAAACAGTACCATGAATCTAGTACTAGTACTGGCAAATTTCTGTGTATTATTCCAAAAATAGTACCAATTGTCATGTCAAAATCAATTGCAAGACGATAATATGGATCATACAACCAAATTTTCTTCAGTATTATCAGTATATTGATTGCTGAAATTCCAGAATGTTTTTCCAACATATTAACTAGAAAATAGGTATCATTTGGTAGACCCAAATAAAATTTCAATGCTCCTGGCAAACTAGAATGGTTTGTTGGAGTCTCCCAGCTTTTATCAATGAATTAACTTCATATCTGAAACGAAGACTTCAGCTGAACTATTTGTCGTAGAACCCCTTAGAGATGGGGATGAAATACATATTTTTTACTTGTGCTCATAACATGTCTGTGTAGCCACTGCATTGGTGTGTTAACCCCGATGCTTCTTAGGATTGGAGTCACTTGTACACCTTTGTCAATGGAAGGATGGCCAATCTGAATGTCATCTGATTTCATTCCCAATATGGGCTGATTATATTTAGAGGAACTTGCTTGGGAACTTGAAGGGACCATTGTAGTATCTTCAGAGTCCAATCGTTGACAGACATTTCTTATGGAAGTATAACTATGTGTATCAATATTAGTCAATTTTCTCTTCTTTGCAGATTCACTTAACTGTGAAAAATCCTTCCTTATATCAGGTTCATTACTGATATGCTTGTGAGCAACTGCATCTTTTTCCATAATGATTTTGGATCTCATCAGATTGAAAGCTTGCCAGTTTTTACAATCAGTATTCATCTGAAATGGTGAAAATATTCAATAATAATGGATTTTCAAACATTTGAACTTTACTTACATCAAAATGGTCCTCACAACAATAATATCCAGCCACATTCTCGGCCTTCCAACTGCTTTAAACCAGTTTGAAATTTTTATAGGTTTGTAGAGTGCATTGATAAAAATCTTCGAAGAATTTTCAGTGGTGTTTTCGCAAACAGAACAAAGCAACGTTTCGTTTTTTTAGCAAGCTTCATCCTGGAAAGTGTGGAGATGAATATTTTTGATAATTTACCAATAGCTGGACATAGTTACTTCCAGAATTATTTGAAGATATCACAATGCAGACGATGTTGGTATTGAAATGTTATGCTCAAATCAGATGAAAAATAACGTCACAATCCACAAAAATTTATAAAAAATGACGATGATCAACAGTCTGAAGAAACAACTTCAAACTGAAGACAGCCTAACGAATAATTGGAGAAAATCAGAATTCAAAGCGCAAGTGAATCGGTAAACAAAACATACATAACCACAAAAGTTGTTCGTGAACATGTACTGCCTGTAAATATTTTGTGTGATGTGAATGGGTCAACGAGCTCAACACAATATGCGCTGATGCAATATATAATCTGCAACTTTCATAGAAAATGAAACAGTTTCATATAGAAACGAAATATCGTTTGCAAAATATTGCTGAAATCTCATGATTCATATTTTTCAATAGAGGTAGTGGATCATTATAGATACTATTGCGATATGTCATGATGTATCCTCATTAGTTATAACCTAGTCGAAGGCCAATTTCCGGAAATCAACACATCAATTTCGGCAATGTCGTACTGGTTCTCAGAATGGCATTTTATGTCTGGTCTGAATGTGGCTTTTCACGAAGTACGTCATCAGAATAACGAAGGAGCCTGAGTGCATTCGAAAATATTTTTTCTCGGAGTGAAATTTGATTTATCGAATTTAAGAAAAGAAAAATTTAATATTAAATTTTTATGTACTTCATAGACGGATGAAAATCTCAACATTGGATTCACCCATTCACGGAAGATAGATAAGACCATGAATCGATATTAAAAAAAGTGGATGGCAAGCGACCACAAATACTAGGTAGTACGAGAGCGTCTATGAGAATGACTGGAGTTGCTTTGCCGACAGGTTCAAGATACAGGGTGACCCCGCCAGCATTGTTTAGAGTGTCGCGATTTCCCAATCCTTGGATTGTAGTGGAAGAATGAAAGGTGGTGAGTCCTAAGAGATAATGACATTCTTGAGATATGATTGAGGTTCCCAAACCGGAATCCAGTAAGGCGCGAAATTTACGATATATGCCCATTTCATCTTGAATTTCAATAAAAAGCGGTAGAAAGTGAAACAGTTGACATCTTATTCAAGAAGGCGGAACAAGTATGAAAAGAACTTGAAAAAGAGGCTCTATCTGCTCTCTTTTCGAAGTGTAAAGTTTACGAAATACGTTTACCGCATTAAACACAACTGGAGGAAAATCCGCAAGTTTTTATGTCATGAAAATTACAATAGAAACAGAGATGTAGAGACTCATTCTGAGATTTGTTTAAAAACGAAGGACAGTGAAATAGTAAATGATTGTCCATTACAGATGTCACATTTGTGTCGCGTATTTTTACTAAGAACTACTGGAGACACCATGTATCCGAGATTGAGAAGGAATTGCGATTATAATTCCAATTTAGCCAATTTGTACTAGAGTGACAGGCGGTAGGTGGTGAATTGAAGTTACAATGCCTCAAACATGTCTTGAAACTTCGGAAGTCACCACTGAATTTTGACAATTCAATTTTTGGCAGTTTTACGTGTGACATGTTATGGTGAGATTGATTGTAACCGTTCGTTTGGTCCAGAAGGTTCTCGAAGAGATCAGCATAGAAAGATTTTGCGTTATAGTAATCTTTATGAAATGATTCCTCGAATGCGTCTTCCGCGGAAAGATTTGCCCTTTCATCAGTGGAAAAGTGGCTCAAAATAGTGGGATGATGTTTTTGAAACTCGGTACGCAAACAATCTGTATCCATCGAGCGAATTTTGAAAATGTTTTCTTGAGTTGCATCAGTTTTGGCTAATGTCGCTAAGTCAATCAAAACTTCTATTCCTTTCCAACAACTAACTTGGGCGGCTTGTGCACGTCTGAATTCATCAGCCATGTTGTATACAAATTGAAAAAAATAGTATTGAAATATTAATCATAAGAGAGAGAAACTCCACTATATTCCACTGTTTTACAATATCTTCAATTATTCTGTATTTCATTATTCAAAATATTGAATATAATAATGCTACTTTGAGCGACTAAATTAATCTGAGTGCTTCTATCGCGGGACTACTTTAGTTGTTCACCTGACTCCTATTCATACTGAGTTGAATAAGTGAACAAAGTTGTTATGGAAGCTTCTAGAAGTGCTGATGTTATGCTGATTCAGGCTGCGTAACAAAGAAGTATGTATGGCGTTGTTGATGGCGAACACCTCGGTCAAGATGACCTCTGGACACAAGGGGCCTATTGTGGGATCTCAATATAACAGCTCCTCATCGTGAAAAAAAGTTGGATGCTCTGGCTCCAACTTTAAGGAGTCTGAAGCTCGATGTCTACATCTGATGACTTGTGGACATTGAGTCTTTTCTTGAGGTTCGGTAGATATCGACTGAGTGTTTGGAAAAGCTTGGTTGGTCCATGAGGTGGAAAAGGCGGATAATCACCTGGTAAATTGCTGCAACTCGTCTCTTTCGTCGGCATTTGCAGAACAGGTAGAGTACGATGATTCCAATTTCAAAGGCAATTGTAACGTAGGTGAACCTTGAAATCGTCCATAGCCTTATATAGTTACAATTCATTAATTATGTACATTATTTACAATTCATTAATCTGCCCGGTCAGATAGTAATGGCACAACGTTCACGTTCACAGATGAAATATTCTTACACTGTGTATAAAGAGAAGGGAGTTAAGGCAGCCTGTGAGACCCTTCTAGTATATATTCCAAATGGTTCACAGATACAGGTAAGCTTTTTGGGGTATGAAAATCTGCACCTACCTAGTATACAAAAATTAATCAGCTATAGGACATCCAAGTTAAATGGTCTACCATAGGTAGTGAACAATAATATGATCGGTTCAGTACAGCGGTAAGTTACTAGCACTATGAATAGGTGGTTAGTTCTACTAAATGTTATTTTTTATTTCGGAAGCAGTAGCAGATTCAAAAGCAATCAAGCCTGCTCTGTGCAGAAGCACACATCCATGGGTACTGTTAACTGGAAAGATCTTACTTGGTTGAATCTTCCACTGAAGATCGGCGAGTGTGGGGGGGGGGGGTGCCCTGCTGCACGAAAGAAGGCCTACAAAATTATATGCAGGATAACTATAGGATCTGACTAGTGACTATAGACTACAAGCAAGTAAAAAGACGGGCAAGTACAAACCTTCGATGTTGAGTGGCCTTCGACTGAAGTGTGTTCTTTTTGTAGGTAAAGGGAACTAATCCACAACAATGTGCAATTTCAGTCACTGAAAATATTTGTATCCCTTGACCTCAAGATGGTTCAAGCTGGAGCTGTGAGAATCCTCCACGATACGAGAAATAGAAGCCAACGCTTCCGAAAAACTTGCATCTCAAGCAGAATCTTCTTGACAAGACATCCTTTTTGGAGGCAAAATTAACCTTTGTCATCAGTCAATTTTCACCTCAATCATAAACCTGCTCTGATAATTTCTAATGACATGTTCTCTGCCTGACGTCACTCAATATATATATATTTATATCTTCCAGTATATAATTATTTTCCCCCTGCAAATCGTATTCAGACTATATCAAATCATTACCTACACGTAACAGCTCTTGTACTACGAATTTGGTAATTTTCCAAGGTGAACTCACATTCGTTGTAAAGACTCGACTGTCGTGCCATCTATTGAAAAATCACAGAACCCTAATCAAACGATACTTGCCAACCGTCAACTAAGAAGAAGACAGACTGGGTATATGCACCAATTATAATATGCTTCATAATTATAAGAGCCGAGAAGAAGACAGATGTAAAGTAACCTCTGCATTCAACAACAACTCTCTCTAGGCGATCAATACGCTAAAAGATATGCGAAATCCGGAAAGTTATCTGATGAGACCCTACTGACATTGCTACAAGAATTATCAAAACCAAAATTTTCACTTTTCACTGGATGAGTGTTATACGAAATGTCTAACGTTTCTCTTGATGAGGCTTGAATTTTTGATAGTCCTACGAATGCATTGCAATTTACTTGCATTTTGAAAATATAGTTTTTCGAAATGATTTCGGATTTTGGTTGTCTTCCTGGACAATTGATTGTAGTTTGTAGCTCTGCGACGGTAATCAACCATAATTTTTTTTCTAAAATATCGATATATCCTTGACTATACAGGGTGGGGCATCGTATACGACACGGTCTTTATGTGGAGAACCATACAATATTTAAGAATTCTTTACAACTGTCTGGATAGAGAATGTAATCATGTACAATTTTAAATTATTTCGAGATATTCAGGGTGTTCCATAAGAAAGATACATATCGAAGTTATCTTTTTTTGAAAGAAACACCCTATATTTTGTGTCTTTTTCGGATTCTGCACCACAAATGGTGGTGAGTTCCTACAATGTTTCCTATACCTATCATTTTTCGTTTTCGAAATATTTGAAGAATTGGTGAATTGTATGGTACATGAAGATAATTTTTATTTGTCTCTGTGAATAATTTTAAACCCTCGTGATTGTTTGGAGAAAGATTAGAAATATACCTTCATTCATATTCCAATGTTAAAATTCATACAGGGTGATAACAAAATTATGGTTGGAAACTTACAATTTATGAAGTTGAAAAACTTTGTTATTCCAAACTGCACACCCTGTAGTTAGTTACATATTCTGACGTAGAATTTGATCTCCTTTCGACTTGTATCATGGTTCCCTATACCTAAACCCAATACATTTCTATAAATTGGCGATTTTATTCATAATAAGCAGACATCAGTTAACTATTTTCAAATTATCACTTTCTTCGAATCAATCTAAGGCGGCTAGGACTCTGGTGTCATGCGAAATTTGTTTGTTAATTGTCAACTGGCATTTCGAAAGCGTTCGGTTTGAGAATGCAATTTTGAGAAGTTTCACTGGCGAATTAATCAAAATGAAGACTTATCCTATGGAAGGGGAATCAATATGCTTCTGATAATTGGCGAGTGTCATGAAAATTGCTTTTCAGCGTCAAGAGTATATATCCAGACCTCACTCATCCGAATCGAAAGTTATTTGAACAATTACGCAAGAATTTCGGAGATCTGGAACTGTATCTTATGCGAAAAGAAATTCGATAAAACCCATTGCAGATAATGAAGAAAATGAGTTTCTCGTGGTTGGATCTGTCATAGAAGACCCTCATACCAGCCAACGCGAAATTGAAAGAGAAACAGGTATCAGCAGACGAAGCATATCAAGAATATTAAAAATTCATCGCCGAGTTGATTTTTGTGTTTCAGTTTTGGACAGATTAGTTGAAGATGAACACATTAATCTTGTTTTGTTTTCTGATGAATCAACTTTCCATAACAACGGCCTAGTAAACAGGCATCTTTTCTATTACTATAGTGATGAGAATCCTCATTTCTTCCGCACAGTTAATCATCAACATAGATGGTCTGTTAATGTTTCCTAAATAGATGGATAGGGAGAAGAGATTCGCAAAATTGGCCACCGAGGTCATCGGATTTGACCTGTATCGATTTTTTTTTTATGGGGATACATAAAAAATATTGTTTACGACACCCAGCCAACAACAGCTGAAAATATGAAGAAGAGAATAACAGCTGCTTCTCAAACCGTGAATCCACAAATGTTATTAAATGTTGTTAAAAGATCCTTCGAAGAAGGGTTTCGTTTGTGCTTAGAAGAAAATGGAGCATTTACTTTGATTTATTCAAAGAAAACAAACAAAAATCTCCAAGTCCGAGTTTTCAATTTATTCGTTCATTAAATTTTTTTCTTGTGTTACTTTTCATTAAGAACCTTCATTACGATAACCACCAGATATATTTTCGACATGTCCAAATGTCAACAACTTGAGAATGAATATGATAAATTATAATCCTCATTTTGAATAAAATCGCCAATTTCTAGAAATGTATTGGGTTTAGGTATAGGGAATCATGATACAGGTCGAAAGAAAATCACATTCTACGTCAGAATATGTAACTAACTACAGGGTGTGCTATTTGAAATAACAAAGTTTTTCAACTTCATGAATTGTGTGTAAGTTTCCAACCATAATTTCGTTATCACCCTGTATGAATTTTGACATTAAAATATGAATGGAGGTATATTTCTAATCTTTCTCCAAACAATCGAAGCTATTACGAGGGTTCAAAATTATTCACAGAGCGAAATAAAAATTATCTACATGTACCATACAATTCACCAATTCTTCAAATATTTGGAAAACGAAAATAATAGGTATAGGGTACATTGAAGAAACTCACCTCCATTTGTGCTGCGGAACCCGAAAAAGACAAAAAATATAGGGTTTTCCATTTAAAAAATATAACTTCGATATGTATCTTTTTCATGGAACACCCTGTATATCTCGAAATAATTTGAAATTGTACATGAATGCATTCTCTATCCAGCCAGTTGAAAATAATTGTGAAATATTGTATGGTTTTCCACATAGAGACCGTGTCGTATACGATGCCCCACCCTGTATATTGAAATGCTTTGACAATTTTCTGGAATACGGTATGAATTTTTCAAAAGCCTGATTTCACAGGCTGGCTGACGTTATGTCAATCGGATATGGAAATACTGCTTGCCATAATTTGGATACAAAGGAAAGCGGTTTGCATTCTGAAGGATTTTTGATGGTCAAGTACATCAAAGAATCATATTATTATATCTAGAATTATATTTTTCACTTTCAAAAGGCCTTATCTTGGTTCGAAAGGACAATGTTTAGTTTTCAGTTCAAAATGTGGTTGGAAAAGTAGACTGTATTATATGAAAAAAAAATCAGTAGAACGGATCATCTAAACTTTCAGCAGTCACTGAACGACTTACCCCAGAGATGCTGCATGAATGTTCTGGAATACGGGGGCTGGCTGTTCTCAGGGCCCTTGGATGCCAGCCGATGTTCGATATATATAGGAGAATGTCACAAGGGCTCATGATGTTACCACACTCACGTGGTATAATCAGGTCGGTTGATTTAGTATTTATGATGCGTTATTGCTCGGAGCGGTACAAAAATCGTAGTGTGCTACTCGACGTGGTACTAACTCTTTGGGACCTACCTGGAGTCTCACGTCTGCGCACTTTCGCCTAGTGACTTGTTTTTTTAGAAAGAAATCAACATGAACAACATTTTTTAAATTCTCGATTCGAGGTGAACGAATAATAAACATTATTATTATTAACATTAACATTATTAGTTACATCATAACGATTGATTTTCGTCATCACCTTACTTGCTACGCTGATGAGCTGCTGCTTATGTAATTGATGACTATGAAGGACAGCAGACAGCTGTGTTCTCATCACAACCTACAGAAAAGCTGCATGTTCAATTATCAATTATTCATCCAATCTATTTCATATATTATTATACCGGGTTCTGGCTCATATAATTGTTACCAGTATATACATCATCAACATATAATCTAAATGAGATCTATTGTTCAGCCACTACAGTATGTACTTTAATCATCATTTAGTTCATTATTATATCAAGACGGTAATAACTGTGCATTTATATATGAATGATGAGTGATGAGTAGTTCCAACGATATCAACCGATCATTGTTTGTGGCGACGAATAATGACGATTTGAATAAAATTCTATAAATTTTGGGAAAAAGCTCATATGTTTTTTTTTTGAGTGGCTGGAACGAAAATGAAACTTTTTTTCAACGGTGTGGAGATCGGGTCCTCATTAAGATTAAGGGTGTTTTTCGACTCCAACTCGCCCGTCTAATTGTGGCGCCCAAGATATACATGTTTTTTTAACTCACCCCATACACGACTGAGTACCAAGCCTCTCGCTCGTGCTTAGGGGTACTCGTTTTGTATTGATTAGAGGAATGCACGTGGCAAGTTTTTCTCGTTTTACTACAACTTTTAGAGGTTCAGATTCTAGATGATCTATTATATCTATATATAATACTAGGGATTTGCCAATCGTGAAAGTGGCTGTAGGTGGTGATAATCGTTCATCATATTCGTCTCTAATATTATAAACTTATTTAGGACGATTTCTCGATGAAAAATCTGATAACTGATTTTCTTCACCCAAACAGTGCTGTAGGTACGTCAAAAGCAAATTATTGTAATTGTTCGGTTTCCGACTCGCAAATGTTCGCTTTCCGGCTCCTTGTGGAGAGAATCAAAAACGGACTGTTGCCGATCAAATGATACACAACGAGAGAAAGTTATCTGTAAATCGAGCCTTCTAAAATCGTACCTTGCTTTTGCGGCGTCCTTATTTCTGGATGGAACGAAGTTTCAGCTCGTCTCAGGAGGGCTGGTCACTTTCTTGCTTAGATCGAGTGTCTTTTCATCGTTTTTCTCGAATGAATACTACAACCGTGTTCGAGTTTTTGTCCCTTCTCCCAAGAGAGGCGCTGCTTTTGTTTACAGATTTCAGAAGGCATAGTACTACGCGAATGAACCATATAGGGTGATCTCTTATAGCTGACGTCTTGATACATTTTTGAATTTTTAAAAGGAAGAAAAAAAGTAATATCCCTAAACACAAATGCGTGAGGACGCAACAGTAATAATAAAGACCATCGAGTCAACTTGGCTTTCTCATCTTGGACTTGGCTAGCCAAGCTCTACTTTCAGTTACTAAGCTGAAAAGGTGATCCAGATATGGTCAATATCTTTTGCAGGCCCAAAATACTGCTAAAACTTCTTGTTGCTCTGCCTTCGTGATTTTTGCAGTAAATGATATGATGAGTTTGTCCTTCTTCTAAATCAAGTTGATATAATATATCACCCGTACCCCGTTGTGATACATTAGTTTGTAAGAAAAGTCTCTTGTTTGGATCGAGTCTATGAAGAGTCAATGGCCTGGAAAATTTTTCTTTCAGTGCCTTGAATGTGTCCAAAGAAAATCCTTTTTTGGTATGAGATCAGTCATCGGAGCCGCGATTGAAGGAAAATCACCAATTTACATGAATAGTTCACCATGAATAACGAATAGATTCAAGTAGTCGTCTTTTGAGAAATTCAAGCGACCCGACATATTTATTTACATGACATTTCTGTGACATTCGATTGTTTCTAACACATCCGCGGGCGCCATGGCCAACTAAGAATAACCAAACTCAATGAATGAACAGTTAATTCGCCCATTATTTCGAACACTACAAATTTTTGGAACAGACAATCTTATACAAAATTATGGCATTATGAAAATAGGGGATTTTCATGTGAAAAAAATGACTTTTGATGATTTTTCCCAAGTATCTTTCAGTGTTAATTTCTGATCAGCCTGTATTTATTTATTATCAAAATATCAACACAGTACAGGCTGTCCCATTTTCGATGTCCTTACGGGATATCTCGCTTATTTTTGAAGATACAGATTTGCGATTTTCGCGAACGTTGGCTACTTTTTTGTGAAACTCACGAAACCGTGAACAAAATTTCCATATTCATTTTTCAGCTTTTAATGGGATTTTCTCTCCTCGTTTCTAAAAAATAGAGTAGAAGTTATTAAAAATTATTGCAATATATTTGTAGTAAGGACAGATTTAGGATCTGTCCCAAAATGTCACTGCGCTTGAAATTAAACCTTTAGATACCTAAAAGAGAAATTCTCTATTGGTCAGTGACACCTTGTTTTTGAAAAAATTTGGAAATACAAATATATTTAATAAGAATAAAACCTCTACTTATCTTGGTGGACGTTTCGAGAACGAATCTGCTCCCGTTCTCAACACAATTGAAATATTTTTCTCTTCGTAAACTTTTTTCAATGTTTCCGATTTTGACACTGAAAAGTGACAATTTGGCAGACGGAGGAATTCTGGTTACAAGGTGTTTTCATTAATTGATATCGAATTTTCCATTTTCATATTCAAGTTTCAGAAGTGGATGCCAAGTTCTATCTATATCAACTGAACAAGAAGCAATATTATTGTCTCCGTTCAGGAGAATGCAAGCAGACTCTTTGATTTTCCGTTTTTGGTTGTTGTCTTCTTTTCCTATGATCTTAATATTACCCCAATCGGCCATATGTTGTCCATTTTCAGTAAGGATATGCTCAGCTAATTTTGATTTGTCAGTATATCTTCTCTTTATATTGTTCTTATGCTCTTTCATCCTTACTGATAGAGGCCTGCTGGTTTCACCGGTATAATATTTTCCACAAACACATGGTATACTGTAAATACAATTTTTTGATGATTGTTCTTGTATTTACAGTATACCATGTGTTTGTGGAAAATATTATACCGGTGAAACCAGCAGGCCTCTGTCAGTAAGGATGAAAGAGCATAAGAACAATATAAAGAGAAGATATACTGACAAATCAAAATTAGCTTAACATATCCTTACTGAAAATGGACAACATATGGCCGATTGGGGTAATATTAAGATCATAGAAAAAGAAGACTTGGCATCCACTTCTGAAACTTGAATATGAAAATGGAAAATTCGATATCAATTAATGAAAACACCTTGTAACCAGAATTCCTCCGCCTGCCAAATTGTCACTTTTCAGTGTCAAAATCGGAAACATTGAAAAAAGTTTACGAAGAGAAAAATATTTCAATTGTGTTGAGAACGGGAGCAGATTCGTTCCCGAAACGTCCACCAAGATAAGTAGAGGTTTTATTCTTATTAAATATATTTGTATTTCCAAATTTTTTCAAAAACAAGGTGTCACTGACCAATAGAGAATTTCTCTTTTAGGTATCTAAAGGTTTAATTTCAAGCGCAGTGACATTTTGGGACAGATCCTAAATCTGTCCTTACTACAAATATATTGCAATAATTTTTAATAACTTCTACTCTATTTTTCAGAAACGAGGAGAGAAAATCCCATCAAAAGCTCCTCGAAGAACTTACAGACAGTATTTAACAAAAATTTCCATAGCCCGCTTCGTTCCTGAGATACAGGGCGAAATTGAAAATATTGCATTTTGGGACCCCCCTGTATCTCAGCTATCTTTCAACTTAGAGGAAAAGTAAGAACTGTTTCTTTCACAATTTTTCACGTAGAATCCAGTGGCGTAGTCAGATTTCTTAATGAGCTATCGTTATTTAGATATAACCCAAAGTTATGTTTTTGTAAATAGAACACCCTGTATATTTTTCAATATTTGAAACAAGAAAGCTTTGCGCTTTTCAAAAATATAACACTTATATGATATTTTGAGTATTAGTCCTGTATTTGGGTAATTTTCAGTTTTTTATGTAGGTTTCTTATTAATAGGCCATGTAAAAATGTGGCAACATTATCCACTTCACAAATTTTCATATTTCCCTTATTGCTGACACAGTGTTCCGTCACACACTTACCACATTTACCAATATTCAGTACTATTAATTGACTATGAAAGCTGTGGACCTAATTAGTAGGTAGCTAAGAAAAAAAACACATATGCAGATTGTCTACATTTTTTTTCACCTACCTGTCAAAGTTCACAAATTTTTCATACAATGGCGGATAATAATCCAGGATATCAAAACTACGAGAAATAAGATATGGTTGGGATATATTACCAAGTTGGCTTCAATGCAAATCAAGCGAAGGACCTATATTTTGAAAGGTATTTACTATCTCCCAATTGCTGGGTATCAGTTAGTTACAATATGATAAAAAATTTAGGTATCCCCGAGAGGAGAAAACCAAGTAGGAAAATATTCGGCAGACTGAAAGGAAATTTGGAAAATTTTGGATCTTTTGAGAAGCCTAGACCAAATAGTTATAGGAAAGAAAATGCCGAAAACGATGAAATTAGTGTCCTTGCAAAGGTAGAAGAAAGCAATAATTATACTTCTTGCAGAGAAATTGAAGAATCATTTGGCATTCCAAAGACAAAGGTTTCCAAGATATCGAAAATGAACAAATATACCCCCTACATACCACAAACTATTCATTATTTGAACCCGGGTGATGATGTGAAGCGCATTGAGTTTTGTAGATGGGAGAAAATATAAATTTTGGGCGTTCAGTGGTATGGTCCGATGAAAGCCATATGAGTAGCGCTGGAATATTTAATCGAAATAATCATCGTTATTGGTCAAATGAAAATCATCACGTTACGGTGGTTCGCCAACAGCAAGGCAGATTCGGCTTCAATGTATCTTGTTTCGTTTATGGAGGAAGACTAGCCTATCGAATTCTTGACGGTAACTTGAATCACCAAAGATATTTGGAAATTTCAGATGATTGTCTTTCTGAACTACTTAACGAAATTCCGTTGGCTCAATTCAGACACAGTTTCTTCCAACAAGATGGCGCACCTTGTCATAACGCAGGTGCCATCAGGGTTCATCTTGATGAAAGATTTCAAAACCAGTGGATTGGTCCCATTCACTGGCCGCCAAGGTCCCCTGACTTATCGATATTAGATTTCTTCTTATGGGGCTATATGAGAAATAAAATATATCACACGCGGCATGAAAATCGAGATTCACTGATGGTGCTACGAGAGAAGCTTTCGAATATTTGCGTATGAGACCTATATTTTTACTCCGGTCGATTGACGCTATCCTCAGAAGATGTCGGCTGTGTCTTCAACAGAATGGGCAGCAATTTGAACAATATTTATAAGACATTTTCATTAGGAGAAAAATTAATAGAATTGTTTTGTAGTAGTGTTTGAGTTTATTGTTTTATCGATTTTTTTATGTTTAATTGTTTTATTGTTTTATCAAATTGTTTTATGTTTTATCAAATTGTTTTTATCAAATTGTTAATTGAATAATCATTTTAAATGAATACTTCTCATTCTACCCTATATAAATGAGTGGTATTTAATTATTGCGCCAGAATATCTATTCTAAAAGTAGAAGTTATTTGTCTTGACTTGCCATAAAAAACTGAAAATTACCCAAATACAGGACTAATACTCAAAATATCATATAAGTGTCATATATTTTCGAAAAGCGCAAAGCTTTCTTGTTTCAAATATTGAAAAATATACAGGGTGTTCTATTTAAAAAAACATATCTTTGTGTTATATCTAAATAACGACCTGAAAAAATCTGACTACGCCACTGGATTCTACGTGAAAAATTGTGAAAGAAACAGTTCTTACTTTTCCTCTAAGTTGAAAGATAGCTGAGATACAGGGGGGGTCCCAAAATGCAATATTTTCAATTTCGCCCTGTATCTCAGGAACGAAGCAGGCTATGGAAATTTTGTTCACGGTTTCGTGAGTTTCACAAAAAAGTAGCCAACGTTCGCGAAAACCGCAAATCTGTATCTTCAGAAATAAGTGAGATATCCCGTAAGGACATCGAAAATGGGACAGCCTGTACACTAGATCTCATTTTCTGAAGAAACCAACCCCAATGGAATAATTTTAGGTTTCATAGGGCATAGTTTCAGCAGGCATAGGTGGCAATTGTGAATAGAATCTCTCACATGTTTGCATTGACATTGTTGCTTCCTTGAGGACTTCTTCACACTCCACTTTGATCTTTTTTTTTTATCTGTGGACAACACGAAAGGGAAACCTATGATGTTCGAGGAACATCGTGTTAGCCAGCGGTGGAATTTTGGGAGAGTAGGAAGGTGTTGGAATTTTTCTTGAAAGTTTGGAGGTTGTAAGCATCAGGAAAGACTTCACTAGGCAAAGAATTCCATAACTTTGCCGTTCTATTGAGGAATGATGCTTGGTATAGCGGTGTTCGACAGGTCTCGAGCCTGACAGTGTAGGAGTGACCAGCTTGAGCTCGTCTGGTTTGTCTACTAGGAATCGCGCGTGGTGGCATCATAGATGATATCTCCGTTGAGCACCGACCATGAAAGTACCTATAAAAAAGGCATAGATCGCCGACCTTTCTACGATGATCTAGAGAGGTCAATGATTTGGTGAGTGTTGTATCATCGACTAGGCGAATAGCTCTCTTCTGAATTGAATCTAAGAGCTTTAGCGTATGTTTGGGTGCTCAGCTCCAAACATGTGAACAGTACTCCAGGACAGGTCGAATTTGTGCTTTGTAGATCATAGCAGCTGCTGGGATGTGAAGTATCTCTTCGCACGGAATAGAAAACCAAGTTTTTGTGAAGCAGTTTTCGCAATTGACCTCACATGATCGTCCCATGAGAGAGCACTGTTTGTGGTGACACCCAGCATGGATATTGACGATTTCATAGGAACAGTGGTACCCGACATCATCAAATTGGCATTGTGTGATCAGCCTTCTTGGTGAACATACAAGCTTGAGTTTCAGTTGCATTGAACTGTACTAGATTCTCAGATCCCCATTTCAGAATTCTTGTCAGATCCTCATTTAAAGCATCAACCTGTCTTCGCCTTGCACCTCTGGCCCCGTTGGATGATATAGGGGCTCTAGAGGAAAAGGCGGAATGAAGTGTACTATCATCCGCAAAGCTATGAACTGGGCTGGAGGTCACATTCAACAAATCATTGATGTGGAGCAAGAACAAAGTTGGTGCCAAGACAGAGCCTTGTGGAACACCAGCATTGATAGTTATTGTATCAGACGATACCCCGTCTACCACCACGTAGAGTGATCTATCTGCAAGAAAACTCGTAGTAAAAGACACAGTTGGGGCGGCAAACCATATGACGGAAGTTTCGCTAGGAGGCCTTGGTACCAAACTCGGTCAAATGCTTTGGAGATATCCAAGGCTACAGCCAGAGACTCCCCATGTTTCTCTATTGACATCTGCCACTAATGTGTCACATAGGCAAGCAGATCTCCAGTTGACCTCTGGTGACGAAAGCCATATTGCCGGTCGTTCACGATTCTTGAGCTCTCTAGATATCGGATGAGCTCGATGTTGATTGCTCTTTCCATTACTTTAGAGATCACAGATAGTAGTGCAATCGGTCTATAGTTGTTAGAGAGGGTTTTCTTGCCCTTCTTTGGAATCGGTTGGACCCTAGCTTTCTTCCAGTTAGAAGGAAATACGCCGAGTTTGTACGAAAGGGTGAACAACCTGCAAAGAACTGGTGTTAGTTCTGGGGCACATTTTTTGAGAACAATAGGCGGTATTCCGTCAGGCCCCATAGCCTTCTTGACGTTGAGGCTAAGCAGAATGTGTCTGATTGTGCGTTGCCGGAAGACAATTTCTGGCATACGGTTATCGATGGTAATGATTTTGGGAAGTTCCTGGTCTCGTGGATCCAAGGTAGAATTGTCTGCAAACATTGTGGCGAAGGTGTTGGCTTTTTCATGAGGTGTTATAGCCAATGTATAATCATCCTTTGTGAGGGAAGGAAATAAGCTAGAAGTGAAATTTCTCCCGATTGCCCTGGCAAAGGTCCAAAATGAACGGGAACCATTTGGACACTCTATGAGCTTTGATCTTATTTTCGCGTTGTATGCCTCTTTAGACTCATCTATTGTTCGATTACATGTATTCCTAGCTTCAACATATTCAGCTCTAGTTTGCGGGCTTGGGTTTCTGCGCCAACGACGGTATGCTGCTTGCTTCAGAGCGACGACCCTAGAACAGGTTCTATTGAACCATGGTTCACCAGTGGTTCGTGATTTGGTGCTATGTGGTATGTAAGTTTCCATTCCCAGCATGATGATTTCCGAGATCTCTTCAGCACATTGCGTGGGATCTCCCGATTCAAAACACATTCTCCTCCAAGGAAACTCAGAAAAAAACATGCGAAGGCCATCCCAGTCGGCTGAATTGTAATGTCAAACAATGCGTGGGGGTGTTGGACTGGTTCGCGGAGTGATGTAAAGACATATCGTGGAGATGAGTGTGTGGTCTGAGTTTCCTAGTGGTGCACGGACTTTCACTTCATACGGTTCCGGATTGTTAGTGAGGAACAGGTCGAGCGTATTGGTATAATGATTGCTGATATCAGGGATCCGAGTAGGTTCATTTATCAGTTGCTCAAGACCATAGGTGATAGCGAAAGCCTCGGCCAGACGTCCTGCGTCATCTGTTTTATTCGAGAATTTGAGCCAGGTGGAGTTGTGGACATTGAAGTCCCCCATGATGATGATTTCAGCTGCTGGGTGATTCTGTTGGATGAAATCGAGTTTCAGAGAAAGGAATTCGAAGAGGTCACCAGGAGTTGGTTCGTTTGGTGATTGATAAAGGCAGCAGATGAACTTTGTCTGTTTGTGGTTATCGATCTTGAGCCACATTACATCGAATTCTTTTGGTCCCAGTTCCTCCTCACGATTGCATGAGAGATCATTTCTGGAAAAGAGACAAAAACCTCCTCTGAATCTGAAACGGGTATGGAGCTCATATCCACGGCAGAGCATATAGGTCGTATCAGTTGATGAGTTGACCTGCGCCTTAGTTAAGGCCAGTATATCTGGTTTCTCAGCCTGTAGATGGTAATGAAGATCGTTTATATTCTGTTCAGACGTCGGATGTTACAAAGGTCTATTTTCAAATTCACATTTTTCGATGGTGAACCCCCTCGAGCACCTCTCGCTCGGAAATCCGAATGGAGAGGTATTTTACTTCCGGAGTGTTTTACTCTAGGAGAATTCATCATCTAGATTTTTCTTCAGCTGAAATGGGCGGTTTGGGTTGGGAAGAAGGAGATAGGGTATGGGGATATGACCAAATACTGAAACATGGGAGTTACCCATTTCACAGCACCTCTGTCGATATGGTGGTGTCGCACCAGGCGATGATGGGAACCATCATCTTCCACCTATGGGTATCCATTTAGTCGCCTCTTACGACAGGCAGGATTTACCATGGGGAAATTCTTGATCCGTCCCCATACGGATTGAAGAATTGAAGATTCTATTTATTCATTTATATATTGTTAACGGGCAACCCTAGTAAAATACAAATATATAAAATCGTGACACAATAATACTTAAGACTGGCACTTATATAATAGAATGAAATGGAATGCAATAAATGGGACACATGAAAATGGTAATACATCAGTACAAGTTTTCGAATAACAAAAAAACATTTTCATAAAGCTTTCAATTTACGGTTCCAGATGGCAAGAAAAGTCCCAAACAGATCCAATTCATCAGAAAGCTGGTTTGACTCCCTCATCACTCTAGAAATTGGGTTATAAAACCCTTAGTTTTTCGAGTGAAAAAAAAACCTCTGCACCTTCTATGTTTAAAGAAATTGAAATCAATTCATTCGAGCAGTACTTCAAATTTTTTGTGAAATGAGGTTTTGCAGAAAGCATAAGCCGAACATAGTTCTTCTATCTTCCAAAGTTTGCACATTGAGAATATTCTTTACATTATCCTAATGATATTCATTTTTCAGCTTTTCATGAGATTTTCTCTCCTCGTTTCTAGAAAATAGAGTAGAAGTTATTAAAAATTATTTCAATATATTTGTAGTAAGGACAGATTTGTAATCTGCCCCAAAATGTCTTTGCGCTTGAAATTAAACCTTTAGATACCTAAAAGAGAAATTCTCTATTGGTCAGTGACACCTTGTTTTTAAAAAAATTTGGAAATACAAATATATTTAATAAGAATAAAACCTCTACTTATCTTGGTGGACGTTTCGGGAACGAATCTGCTCCCGTTCTCAACACAATTGAAATATTTTTCTTTTCGCAAAATTTTTCAATGTTTTCGGTTTTGACACTGAAAAGAGAGAAAGAGAGAAAATCCCATGAAAAGCTGAAAAATGAATGCACCACCTCCTCGAAGAACTTACACAGTATCATAATGATACTTGCTCCATAGGAACTTGTTTTAGACAAGTTCGATTTGTTTAACATGTGAAATATAAGAGATCCGATAATAGAGTATTACAAGGGAAATTAGTTGAAGAACGATTGATGAGGCCGAGAGTGTCTTCAGGGTTTGGAAGTTATATTATTGATGTGAGGTTGGAAATTAAAACCACTGTCCAGTAAAACACCCAAATCGCGAATTTGGTTAACTCTAATTACAGCTTCTGAATTAATCGAGCAGGTAGTTACTATTTGAGTTTTTATTTTGGAAAATGTTATAGGTGGTGAAACACTTCTTTGCATTCAATGACATGTTGTTGGAATTACACCAAGAACTTAACATATTTAATCCTCTTGTCGATGTATCATATCGTTTGATATGATAACATATTCGTTAATGGAGTTGAAAAAAAAGGGTCCACAATGAGAACCTTGCGGGACGCCCGAGGTAACTTGAATCAAACTAGAGACAGAGTTTCCAATCTTCACACTCTGAGTTCTGCCTGACAAAAAGCTGGCAGTCCATGAAACCAATGGGTCACCAAAACCTAAAGCTCTGAGTTTGGCACAGAGAAGATTGACCCGATCGAACGCTTTAGAAAAGTCAGTGTAGATTGATTCAACTTACATTTTCCTCTTGAAAGCATGAGCAATAATATTCTGGAAACACAGTAGATTTGTTGCAGTTGAGCGACCAGTCATGATACCGTGTTGTTCAGTCATCATATAATATTTTCACATTCCCAAGATAGATACTTAGTTATGAAAAAATCGAGTAATTTTGGTATCTCTGAATTGATGCTTATGGCTCTATAGTTTTCTATATTTTCTTCGGACGTAGATTTAAATATAGGTTTCAAAAAGGTATTTTTCTAGAATTCAGGGAATATGAATGGAAAATTTTCATAAGAGGAATGGCTAAGTGAATTCACAACTTTTTAGAAAGGATGAAGGAATGTCATCAGGTCCAAAAGAGAGTTTATGTGGTATATCTTGAATTCGGTTAGTTATATCAATAACACTTTCATTCATGGTTCTTACATCAACACATTTGGAATATTGATAATTTGGTATCACGCCGAAGTCATGTGGACTATAAACATTAGAGAAACATTTCGAGAACAAATCTACATTGTCATTCAAATTATCGGACTTTTTTGATTGGTAATACATCATGTTTCATCAATTTCTGTTTTCGTTGATATATGTTCATAATCATCTTGGATTATTTTCCAAATCAGCTCCGGTTTTATTCGAATATTCATTGTAGCAGCGATTTGTGAGTACCTTACAGTGGCTTCGCAGATGTGAATATAGAATGTAATCATCATGACGATTGAACATCTCAAGGTTTTGTAAACATTTTTCTTTTCCTTAATATTATTCCTGAGTTCAGGACTGTACCATGTTGGAACATTGGATTTCTCGTGTTTTTTCAATGGGATCAATAATAACAATAATAGTCAATATCCTCATTTCTGGAGAATAATAATAAAGCAGAAATGCAAAATCATTCAAAAACATAAATAACGTCATCAGCAAGATAGGTCAGAAAGTATGGCTGAGGTATTCACCAATAATGTAGGGTTCAATTTCAGTAAAATCTTATGAATTCCCTTTTTGAATTCACCGAGTTTATTTATTTGTTTGATACTGGTGGGGAGTTTGTTGAACATTTTGATGCTTTGATAAAAAGGGCTCCTCTCTGTAACAATTAGTCTATGTTTTGGGTACACATAATCAAAATTTTCAGTGTTATATACATTTTGTGTTAGGCTATTTTCAGAAAGATGTTTGGTTCTAAAAAGGATCAATACGAGTTCTTGTATATAAACTATTCGTGTAAGTATTTTTAGACTACTGCCCCTACATGATTCTATTGAATTTAGTTTTAAAATCATTCGGATTACATCTGTGTCTACGTACTGACCAATACCTGTCTTCTGAATACAACACTGAGTTCAACTTTTGACAAACATTTCGAATATGACTGTTGAAACTAAGTATGCTGTCTGTGTGCAGACCTAAGAATTTGTCAAGTCCTGCATGGTTTGTTTTGAACATCACGGTTTTGGTCTTATTGTCATCCAATATGAGTTTGTTTCTCCTGAACCACTCATCTGCCTTACAGAGGCGTTCTTCAGTTATGGATATCAGACTGGGAATCTCCTCCAGATTATTCTGAAAAATAATAAAAATCATTTGGCCAATTACACTACCTCGTGGTACCCCAGTATCGATTGATTTTATGCCTGATTCAGCTTCAATTCCTTCCTTGTTAGTTAATACCATTTGTTTTCTACCCGATACATAAGATTCCAGCTTTTGTAGGTTCAAACAATCAAAAGCTTTTGACAGGTCTAGAAATAGTCCTAATGCCAAATTATTTTCCTCAAGCTGCAAGATATTTTTAATGAACTGAAAAATTGCTGTATAAGTTGATTACCCTTTCTGATATACATGTTGCCATTTACTCAATAATTATATTACAATGCCTGAAAAAGTCCATCACCCGTTTGCATAATACAGCTTCGAAAATTTTTGAGAATGAAGACAGTGGACTAATTGGTCTTAAGTTTTTTAGTTTTCAGGGATCCCCTCATTTCAATATGTGTTTGACTAATGCTAGCTTGAGTGAGTCAGGAAAAAATTCATATTTGAGAGAATTGTTCACATTGTATACAATCGGATCTATCATTTCTTTTATACATAATTTGATCATTTTAGAGGGGACTTCATCATGACCACTACTCATCGTATTTTCATTCCATTCAAAAATTTCATTTGCATTTTTTGGTATTGACAGTATTGATCTGTCATTTGATTTTATTTTGTGTGAAAACGTTACATCCTGTTGGTGCTTCAATAAGTTGGAGTCTGCACTTATCAAGAAGTTATTATAGTCAGAATTTTGTATGTTTTTTTCTGTGAAAGTATTTTTTGCTACTTTCCTGGAAATCATTGCCAATCGTGGGTTTTTGACCAGCGTGATCCATTGAATGTATTACTTCTGAGCAAACAAACTCACAGTTTGTGAAGATATTGATCCTGATTTGCGGTGCTAACCATTTGCTTTTGCGTCAATTGAGGTTCAATACGTCGAAATAACCCTCTTTTCCAGTCAGAGAGACGCTATCTGGTTCATATTTTTGTTTCAAACAATACAATCTAGCATGTATTAACTTAACTGTAAATCAACTGTAGAATTCTCCTTTCAGTAGATTACTGAATATATCGAAGTCCAGATCATCTTTTATAATATTGCCTGAACCATTATTGAGCTTCTCCTTCAAAAATTTGTTTCGGTATTGAAGTCTATTTAGATTGTGGATGTGATTTTCCCACTTTCGACCTCCGAACATAGAAATGTTATGCGGTCTCTTCCCATTTTTTAATCAGTGAGTTGGACTAATTGCAACATTGCATTTGCAAGGCGCCAGGTGGTTCTGATAGGAGAACTACGAAACTCTTTCTGTGATTTTTCAGGATTCATACTTTCGGGTTCGAGTTACTCTCAATAGATTGACAATAAGACTTCCATCTCGTTGGGTGCCATGCCTCAGAGGGTTCACATCTTCTCCCCATACTCCCCGCGGGAAAGCAAAAAAGGTATCTGAGGAGAGAGATGGCTGGGGTGGCCAAATCGCACGTACTCGCGTTGCTGTGACAGCCTGATGTCACTCTTGGTTCGAGCCTCTCTTGCATCTCAGAGAGATGAGGAAATATGCAATACACAGAATAAAATAGATAAGTCAACTAGTCCTGTCAGGTCTTAATATTAATCATATTGTGTGATTCTTTTACAAATCACTCAACTGCCAGACGACGATAAATCGCATAGTCGTCGAAAACAATGGGATACAGGGATTAGTGAAGGGTATGTGATACATAATCAATTTAGGTCATTTGCATACCATAACATCATGGGTATATGGGGTATTGAAATTGAACACACGAGAACTTTCATCAGTGACTAGTTTATCCATCTACAGTTGGCAGAGAAAAATAATCCATTTCTATCTTCTCATCCAGTCTTTTTGGTCCATGTAAACTCACGGTAGTCGTTTTTTTTTCCTCGATAATACTGATGAGTTCCCTGTTTCTGTTGTTCCTTGTTCAATTGAATTTTTAATCTTAAACATCATTCGAGTTTCGATTGTTTTTGAAACTTGAATAAAATATTTTCACCATTGGAATATGTATACCCGTTCAAGTGATGTATCGTAAATCTTGTAAATCATTGCAGAGGAATTATGTTAAATTGTGCTGAGTAATCCATAGGAAAAACTATACACGACCATCAACGAATAATTATATTTTCCAAATTGCTCATTTATAGGAAGCAGAAGAAGAAGAAAGACAGAAACGCTTAGGTCCTGGTGGCTTAGATCCTGTAGAAGTATTCGAGAGTCTACCAGACGAGCTCAAAACGTGTTTTGAAACACAAGACATCAAGCTTCTTCAAGAAACCATCTCCAAAATGGATGAGAAACAGGCAAAATATCACATAAAGAGATGTATAGATTCTGGCCTGTGGGTTCCAGATGCAGGGAAGAAAAAAGATAATGCAGATGATGTCAAGGAGGAAGGAACGAAATCAGATTCCTAAGAATATTTTTCGGATACTTTCATCACAATAAATCTATGTTTTCTTCATTCATTTATGTTATATTAAGAAATCCGTTTGGGTAGTACACAATATTTCGTTTTCCACAACATGCCTGGTGACCCTCTTGTATCTTCTTCGATTTCAAGAATAGATTAGGCGGCGTCAACTTTCATTCGTGGGGGCTAGACGCCAATGTTCAATTATTGAAGTAAGATATTGATAGATACATAAACATATGTTACATAGAAATTTATATCATAATGTGATTTAGAATTCAGGAATCGATTGATTGAACATTTAAAAATAATATGAACAAATAAATTTTGAATCTAATAACAGTTTTCCTTGGTGCATATTTCGGAATATCTTTTAGTTGGATTCATTTATTATGTCAAACTTCTTTCTGTGAGAAGAAAAATCGACTGACTGAATCTTTCCCCATCCATTCGGGAGCGTAAAGTCTCATCGTCGAAACTCTATTCACCCGCAGGTATTAAAATAGCTACTTACCAGGAAGTTCATGACTGGCCTCGAAATCAAGGACTGGAGACGAAATAAAATATAAGTTACATGAATGTCATTTGTCGACGGAGCTATACACACGTGAGCCTGTGTCTCACGGTCAAAAAAATCTGATAAAATATGTTCGATGTGACGTCAAGCCTGTCTATTTGCCTCAAAGAATTTGAAATGTCGAGAAATTCTTGTCACATGGTTTGTAGAATGTTGTTCAAAAATATTGGTTATGAAAGGGTTGAAAGAGTTTTCATTGGTTTCGAATAATTCCGTACGGATACTGATATGAGAAGTCGAGAAGATAAAAAAAAATAAAATTTACTCTGAGAGCATATTGTGACGTACTAGTTCTTGAAACGAAAAATAATAGGGAAGAAGAGAGAGCTATAGTCGCGACAATGGTTTCAAATCTGTTTAGGTTTCGGTCTTACCAATATATGGGTCAAAATCAAAAAATCTGATAAAATCGAACTGCAAAATCTGAAAATATCGAATTTAATGAATACATGAAAGAAAAAATCAATGACATCACATGTCAGTATAGTCACAATAAATCAGTATTTTTCGCGATCAACAACATAGCTTTACCCTTCTAAGGCAATTTTTATGGACTAACGCATCATCAAATGTCTTCAACATTGATGATATCCACTAAAAGTCAATCAGTGAGATATCCAATGTTGTTTTATGTTACTTTGAGTTTCTATATAGGTACAACCACAAAATAGGTTTGTAATTCTGGGTGTTGTAGATGAATTATGAAGTGGTGTTACGGGACCAGCTGGTGAGTATTCTAAATATCCTTTTCCAATGGGAAGTGGTGTTCGCAAGTTTCATGAAAATTGTATTCAAAACAGGTCAATTCCTGCAAAGTATCTTGCTTGGTGTTTTTTTTTGTCCAAGTAAGCAAATGTAGTTGTATTATGTTTGGAATTCCACTGATTTTTGTCTCCTGGTTATTTTTTTACATCAGCAATTGTATCTGTTTGAACTTCAAAAAGTGATTGCAAAAATTCTTCTTGCAAACAAACTATTTTGTGAAGATTTTGGAGTAGAGTTATGAAATTATTAACAGATGATACATCGTGTCCTCTTGCTATACCCGACTGAGACTAACCCTTTAGTATATGTGTTATTTCAAAGATAAGACTTTTTTTCAATTCACAATGAATAGATACCCAAAAAACACAATATCATTTAGAAAAGTAATTTCTAACAATGCCAAGGTATGATTAACTAAGTTAAAACATATATACTAAGTTAAAGTATATACATATAAAACATATCATTCAATTTAATCCGATTCAATTCTATTCATTTTACAATTTCAATTTACAGCAACAACAATAGATTGGACATATACATAAAAAAAACAATATTATTTAAAACAAAAAAGCCAAATTCAGAAAATCAGAACATTTCGAATTAACATGTCTTTCCCTCACACACTTTGAGTGAGTACACACTTGTATTGTTCAGTGAGAGAAAAAAAACAGCAAACATGAATACACAGACAATATTTAAGAGCCAGGCATAAGAAGATGGAAAGGAACAGTTCATACAATATAAAGAATGGTGAGTAGATAGGCACACAATTCAAAATATTACAATCTTTAATTATGTTAATCAAAATTCGAAAGTGCAGCTATTATGACAGTTAGTTGATAAATAATAATAATGAATATTTAATTTTTCATATTTCTATAATTCTCAAGAAGTCCCTGTAATTACTATGAATATAAAGTTCAATGGCTGAAGTGAATTTCTTGAGGTTGGCTATTTTCGAATGGCAAGATGTAATAGATTTTAGGCTTTAGGTTGAATATACGTTACAAAACGGTGACTGATGTTCTTGTTATCAAGTGGTGTGTAACAAGAAGCTGGTTCAACGTGCCGCCTGTAATATATCCATGATTGAATGCTTGCTGACAATGACTACTCTTATAGGCAAATATCAAAGTTGTTAGAAAATATAATGATCGAATATTAAATATATCTACAGAATACAATGCGTTTGTTGAGGATCGTTCTTCTTTCGTTTGAATATGATTTTTAATATAAAAATCTGAATCACTTTTTGTTTTTCTGATGAGTTCTCATACAGAACACTAGTATTCCATAGCGTAGGAGTGACTCCACAAGTGATTTATATATTATGAGTAACAGTTTAATCGACAGTATCTCTCTCAGTATATATAATTTATAAGTCAACTTTCTCAGTTTTGTTGTTAAGTAGTTGATGTGACTTTCCCCCCTGAGATTTATGTCGGTTATAATGCCTAAGTATCTGTTTTGGCACAAGTGATTTATATATTATGAGTAACAGTTTAATCGACAGTATCTCTCTCAGTATATATAATTTATAAGTCAACTTTCTCAGTTTTGTTGTTGAGTAGTTGATGTGACTTTCCCCCCTGAGATTAATGTCGGTTATAATGCCTAAGTATCTGATTTGGCTAACTTCTGTGATGTTTTTATTCAGATTGCTGATGTAAATATTCTGGAACTCTGGTCTTTTTGCATTATTGGCAGAAAAGACTATATATTGTGTTTTGTCAACATTCAATGATAGCTGGAAAGCATTTAGTCAATTCGTTATTATGTTTAGTTCTCTCTGGACATGTATTCCAGCTCGTGACCAATAATATCACAGAATAAGATCACAGTGTCATCAGCATAGGAAACAATTTCAGCATTTGATAGTGAAAGCATTGAATTGATGTAGAGTAGGAAGAGTACTGGTCCCAGTAGCGTTCCTTGAGGTACTCCTATTTTCACGGTAGTTAGAACACTTAGCAAGTCATGGAGTTGTCTATTATATAAATATTTGCTGAAAACATCCAACACAGTACCTCGAATCCCATTTGTTTCAAGGATAGAAAGGAGTTTTTGATGGTCCACTGTGTCTAATGCTTTCGCCAGGTCTAGAAAGATCCCTATACATTTTCTGTTCTTGTCCAGCTTGCTTATAATTTCGTTCACTACACTGTACATGGCATCACTTGTTGATTTACCGGCCTGAAAGCCAAACTGATGATCATTCAAGATCTGATTAGTGTTAACGACTTTTGAGTCATTTTCCAAAGATTTTCCCGAAGTTGTTAAATACACTTATTGGTCTGTAGTTATTTATTTTTGTTTTGTCCCTAGCTTTGAATATAGGAGTTATTTTTGATTGGTTGATACGATATGGGACCACTCCTGTTAAGAAGATGAGATTGAAAATGTGTACAAGATAGATTAGGATGTGAGTGTGAATATTTTTGATCATGTTAGTGGTAATATTATCTGTTCCAGGCGAACAATTGTTTTCCAGTGAAGATTGTGACGAACTTCTGCAATTTTTCATAACTGTGATGTCTGGTACAGATTCTAATTTAAAAAATTCTGATTTTTGCTAGAAGAAAGTTCACAAGGCACGGCAGCTTTTCGTCTGGCGAGCAGTGGTCATGGGTTCGATATAATATATTTTGTTGAGTGCCAGTGGACGCCACTCAGTTCGATTTATAAAAAACTAAGAAATTTGCACTTCAATATTACTAATTTCCTGAAAAGAGAAAACCAAGAGAGACAAGTTGTGAACTCAAACAATATTTAATGAGATATTTTTGCACTGAAGAATATGAAAGTTATATACAGTATGTGTTCATATGGTAGTATTCCGAGTAGTATTCATTGTATGTATTTCATGACAAATATGGGATCGTTTACCTGAATACCTAATATCCCTATATAGCGCTATACTGGGCGAACATGATAGTTAGATTATAAGACATTGATATACCAATATGTACCAATCTATAGTACGAAAAAAATTCACTATAATATTCAGATCAATAATGATAATGATTCCGCTAATAATATCACGAAAAGATGATCGTAGGGTATCTTACTCAAATACTCAACTCCAGAGGAGTGTTAACACAAAATAGTTCTATTGGTACCTTAGTCAGATTACTGAACCAACGGGCAGCCTGCTGTGGTAGAAACGGCAGTCGTCGAAGACAGGCAGCAGAGCCCGCAGAGGGCAGCAAACAACTACGCAGTGCAAACAACGACGCACTCGAAGAAAGCATAAGACGCTGACAGGTAATAAAGATCTGCCGACTGCAACAGTTGACTCCAGGAGACAAACGGCAGAACGAAGGGAGTGCAGATAGCCTGGTCGGCACTAACGAAGCCTTTCCTTGGTAAAATGTCGAACTGAGGCCACGCGGTTCTGAGCTTGACAAAATGGCTGCTATTCTCAGTAGCCCTCTAGGCTAGACTAGGACACAAATCAGGGTGGTACTGTGGCTGCTATGACTTCTCGAAAACAATCCCCTTGACACCCGGTTTCTGAGGCTGAGATACAGATGAAAGCCACAAAATGGCCGCAAAGATGCCTTCAAAAGGGTCAAGGAAGGAGGTAGACGGAGAACCGAGGAGGCCCACAGATCTATAAAAACAGCTCTGGTTAACCTTCAGTTCTGTAGTGAACATACTCGAACATCTCGGAGCTAAAGAATCATATCAGACTTACCCCAAATAAATTGGACGGGCCTCACAATCACCAAAAGGAAGTAAAACAGAAATACTACCGAGACATGATGAACATGCTCAGGTAGCTTGGTGGAAACCGAAGTAAAACAGAAATGCTACCGAGACATGATGAACATGCTCAGGTAGCTTGGTGGAAACCGACGCTGTTGAATTTGGAAGGGATATTCCTGCGCCTTCTCTAGAAATTTCCATCTGAATCCTACTTTGAAAAATAGTTTGTTCACTGCGCATCCAGAATGAACGCCAGCGTGAAGATGTCAACTACGTGCTAAGCTATGATTGATTCGAAATGGAGTTGCCGCGTCAGAACCGACGAGCAGATCCGAATCTTCACAGCAGATTGGAAATCGATACCAAACATAGGAAACTAACTTCAGCAGGATGAAATGGTGATGACCAGTGTCTCGCGCTTACAGTGCTGTCAGTCGACGATGATGAATAAAGCATTAAGCCGAGAAGAAGATTAATAACCTACTTGTGATATGAAATTTCCTGACTAAACAAAACAAATCAACGAAGAGTAAATGCAAAGTCACATCAACAAAACAACTCGACGAAGAGACAACAGACTTGATCATCATCATTGCCCAGATACAACAACCTAACATCACCATACAAAGCACGATTCATAGGGGTAAATACAACCAACTTCGATCCTACACAGGTGAGTTCCTTTTGATGCTGTAATATGATTGAATACTAATGTTCACTTTACTTTCAGTTAACGACAGATGTCCAGCTATAGAAGAACATCTGATAATAAAATGTCTTACATCTCATGTAAAGTTTGAATAAATAGATACATATACAGAGTGAGTGTCGCAATTCTCTTTATAATCGAAATGGAACTGAAAATCTGAGAAAAAGGTAATTTTCACGTTACACACATCCCCTGGGCTAGCGCGCTTCCTATTCTAAAATATTCCTATACTAAAACTAACCTTAGTTACTAATATTTACAATAGAATCTTCTATTTACAATTGAATCACTTCAATTCTGCTTCAAGCTATTTTGTTTGACATTACATTTGAAAATCTGAGAAAAAGATAATTTTCACATTACAAGATATTTGTTTCATCAATTCAGTATCAGTTACAGGAGTCAAGAACATGGAATTTCGATTAGGAGTAAGTGGTGGTAGCATTATATTTGCTGAGTAGGGACATTTTTTTAGCATGTCGATACCTGTATTGGTAAAATAATTGACACAATAGTTTGTCATTTCATTATCATCATCAAAATCTTCGCCGTGTTCGTCCTCAACATGGAATATGCTGGGTTTGTGTGAAGTTAGCCACGAAAGTTCCAGCCACGGTTTAGAAAAAAGCGTGGCTGGATGTATTCGAGTTACTAAAGGTACCCATACACGATCCACGACTATTATAAGATAATTTATTATAAGATTCACATGATAATTCGCACCATCAAGGAGATAATAACAAGATATATCACATGATATAAATGTACGAATTCGATATCGAATTATTAGCACCATAGAGGAGTGGAAAAAAATTCTATATCTCAAAGTGTATATTCATTGAAAGTTATTTCACAGAGATATTGAGTGAAATCCATAGAAGGAAAAAATGTCATACTGGATTTGTACCACCGTAGGGGGGAGAGGGTGAATTAAATGGAGAGAAAATTAACCATTTTTTTATGTATCTTCTATATAATTTCCTGTCCGTTGATGATTCTTCCACAGAAATCCATAGACGACGAGAGAATGTGAAATTGAATTTGTACCACCGTAGGGGGGAGGGTGAATTGAATAGAGAGAAAATTAACCATTTTATTATGTATCTTCTTCATTATTTTCTGTTCGTTGATAAATCTTCCACAGGAATATCTAGTAACATCTATAGAAGACGGAAAAAAGTGAAATTGAATTTGTACCACCGTAGGGAGGAGAGGGTGAATTAAATAGTGAAAAAATTGACCATTTTGTTTTGTATCTTTTTTATTATTTCCTGTTCGTTGATGAATCTTCCACAGGAATATCTAGTAACATCTATAGAAGACGGAAAAAAGTGAAATTGAATTTGTACCACCGTAGGGGGAAGAGGGTGAATTGAATGCTGAAAAAATTGATCATTATGTTATGTATCTTCTTTATTATTTCCTGTTCGTTCATGAATCTTCCACAGGAATATCTATTAACATTCATAGAAGACGGAAAAATGTGAAATTGAATTTGTACTACCGTAGGGGGGAAAGGGTGGATTAAATAGTGAAAAAATTGACCATTTTGTTATGTATCTTTTTTATAATTTCCTGTTCGTTGATGAATCTTCCACAGGAATATCTAGTAACATCCATAGAAGACGGAAAAATGTGAAATTGAATTTGTATCACGGTAGGGGGGAAAGGGTGAATTGAATAGTGAAAAAACTGACCATTTTGTTATGTATCTTTTTTATAATTTCCTGTTCGTTGATGAATCTTCCACAGGAATATCTAGTAACATCCATAGAAGACGGAAAAATGTGAAATTGAATTTGTATCACGGTAGGGGGAAAAGGGTGAATTAAATAGTGAAAAAACTGACCATTTTCTTATGTATCTTTTTTATAATTTCCTGTCTGTTGATGAATCTCTTACAGGAGTATCTAGTAATATCCATAGGAGACGTGAGAATGTGAAATTGAATTTGTACTACCGTAGGGGGAAAAGGGTGGATCAAATAGGGAAAAAATTGACCATTTTGTTATGTATCTTTATTATTATTTCCTGTTAGTTGATTAGTCTTCCACAGGATTATCTAGTAACATCTATAGAAAGCGGAAAAAAGTGTAATTGGATTTGTACCACCGTAAAGGGGAGAGGGTGAATTGAATAGTGAAAAAATTGACCATTTTGTTATGTATCTTTTCTATTATTTCCTGTTCGTTGATCAATCTTCCACAGGAATATCTATTAACATCCATAGAAGACGGAAAAATGTGAAATTGAATTTGTACTACCGTAGGGGGGAAAGGGTGGATTAAATAGTGAAAAAATTGACCATTTTGTTATGTATCTTCATTATTATTTCCTGTTCGTTGATTAGTCTTCCACAGGATTATCTAGTAACATCTATAGAAAGCGGAAAAAAGTGTAATTGGATTTGTACCACCGTAAAGGGGAGAGGGTGAATTAAATAGTGGAAAAATTGACCATTTTGTTTTGTATCTTTTTCATTATTTCCTGTTCGTTGATCAATCTTCCACAGGAATATCTAGTTACATCTATAGAAGACGGAAATAAGTGAAATTGAATTTGTTCCACCGTAGGGAGGAGAGGGTGAATATATGAAAAAATTTACCATTTTGTTCTATATGGTGGTCCGAATTATCATGTGAATCTTATAATGAATTGTCAAGTCGTGGATCGTATATGGGTATCTTTAGTGACTCGAATACATCCAGCTACGCTTTTTTCTAAACCGTGGCTGGAACTTTCGTGGCTAACTTCACACAAACATTTGCTGGATAATCTATTATTTTCTTCATTGGTTGCCTCACTCATAATATAGTAAATTTCCTTCATGTCATATTGATTATTTCGTATTTCATTCAAGTAATATTCATTCTTTGTCTGCTTCAGAAGTTTATTCAAATGATTTCTATAACGTTTGTACTCTAATTCTAGAAGAGTTGAGTATCTACAGTTGAGTATTTTTTTCATTTTGTCTCTGTTTTATTGATTGTATCAAACTTGCTGTTTTCCAATGCTTGATTCTTTTGGATTCATCAGTGGTTTTCTTGAATATGTTTTTACTCGTCTCTGAATGATTATCAAAGGTTGCATTGAATATATTATTAGCATGTTGTGCATGGCCATCAGACTATAAAACATTATGCCAATTTTCTTGTGATGAGTGGTTGTTCAGTTTTGCAATATTATAAACGCTGAAGGTTGGTTTATTATGTTCGTTATGTCTCTACTACTATTGCCTCATCTGTTAATATCAATTATGACAGGATAGTGGTCTGTGATATTACATTTAATAATGAATGACCTTGGTGTATATTTTCCGATTAGGTTGAATTCCATTTCAACAAATATATATATGATCTAAACATGTGGCAGCCAGAACGGAATTATATTTGTTCACATTTATATCATCATCTTGTATAATATATCTATAATAATGTCGTCAATGAAAAAGTCAAATTTGGTACTAACTTCGCTCTTCACAAAAAAGTCGTCAATCTCTTCAATGCATACAGTCAAATTACTGCAACAGGGTCTGTATGAGCCTATGATCCTATAAGATGAGCCATTGCAAGCAAGTTCCAAAATGGATAGAGTTACACCACTTTACTGCAAGCTTAATGTTTTTGACATTGTAATTTTAATAGGCTCCGATTAAAATCACAGCCCCATCATTTTTATTGAAGTCAGCGCCATTATACAGTACGATGCAAATGTATGGAATAAATTCGATATTCAAAAAAAAGGCCTCTTCTGGGAAAAATCCAAAAATACGTCGATTTTAATTTTTGACGGCCCACGTCATGATATACATGTGAGAGATGTGACGTCACCGGTGTTGGCGTGATGACGTCATCGACGATTTTTTTAAATACAAACAGGGGTTATGTGCATCGTACAGTATATGGTATATCATATCCAGGAATATGTGAGTTCTCAGTAGATTCCAGCCGAAAGCACTCACTTGAGATAAAAATGTCACAACTGTGTAATGCATATGTTTCATACATGGCCAAGAATTCATTGAAGTTCTTTCTTATACTTAGAATGCATGATATTCAACACTTCATCAGGCATATTATTGAATAGATTGGCATATTCTACTGGGTCCAAGTACTTTCCCTTATGTTCTTCATAGACTATATAAACTCAAGTCCTGTAAAATAACTTCTCTGTCCAGTGAAACCATTATGTGTTATAGTCGGTTTCGTTTTGTAGCACAGAGGGATTCCCGATCCGTTGCTTTATGACTCACATTATAACTCATCTTGTGTCTGATTACTCTTCACACAATTTACGCAGCAGGTGATAACTTTTGAAAACTCATTTTCTTGGTAATTTTCACTGCATATATATGTGATCATAAATTATGTGATCAATGAGGCAGTTTTCTTTTTTTTTGTGGAAGAATTTATGACAATTGTGACATGAAGGTACATTCAGGTCTTCGTAAATTGCATATCTTTCCCATCCAATGTACACTTCATTTGTGGTGGTCCGCTTTTTGATTATTGCAGCTGAGCACTCCCCAAATACTATTCTTGCCAGTATGAGTATAAGGTCTTTGCCGTTTCTGAGTCTTCCCCTTGAGTATTCAAAAAGGTCTTCCCCAAGGTCAGGGAGGTATGACCTTTTGGGAGAGTGACCTTGAGAAGCGCCCTTGCGGGTTTTGCCCTTGAGGAGTGGTGTGGGCATGTATGTGACCTCGGGGCGAGTGACCTCGAGCGTGTTCCATGACCTCGAGAGGAAGTTGACCTGGAAGGTAATTATTACGTTAGAGAGCGACCTTGGAGATGCACGCCTCACCTTGAGACCGTTCGGTAGTAGTGGGGTATTGCTACGTCACATATCGAAGTTCTCATGACTACCATATTTTCCATCTAAACAACATAGTTCTCACAGCAGCAACATACTGATAACATAATATAACGTGAGAGAGCGACCTTGGAGATACCGAACGCCTCACCTCGAGGCCGTTCGGTAGTAGTGGGGTATTGCTACGTGTCACATATCGAAGTTCCCATAACTGCCATAGTTTCCATATAAACAACATAGTTCTCACAGCAGCAAACATACTGATAACATAATCTACCAAGATAAGACAGAATCTGAAAGTGCGATAAAGTGTAATCTGTTTCTTGTGAGTACAATTGTTCATATATACTTTTCAGACCTCCTTTCACGTGGAGTGGAAATGGCATCTTCTAAAATCGATTTAGACGCTATCAATCATAGAATCAATGAGGTTGATGAAATTAGAGAGTAAATTTTGTTATCATCGCTACCCTTGTATAAAAGTTATATAATCAAGAAGATATCATACTTGGGTCAGAGCGAGCCAGTATTTGGGGGTGCAACAACGAGAGCTCTGATCGAGTTCGGTACTGAGGCATCGTAGTCAAATGTATAAATCCTCATTTATCCATTTTTCCTGTATGTTAGAGTGAAAAGGGTTTGAAAATTATATAATAATAATTCTTACATTTACATTTTCTCTTTATCGCAAATCGCCATTATATTTGTTCTGCGGTAAGTGGTATATTAGATGTAGAGAGGAAATTATTTCTTCTTATCACCATTCGCGAACTTGAATATTTTATTCATTTATAGAATCATAGTAAGTGTTGCAGACATTTAGATGCACTATTCTAGTCAGAGCTGGCCAGCGGCAGAAGACATCGAATCATCTGTGAGGCGGCTGAGGTGTCAAATGGCGGACTTGGAGCGCGATATACATCATGTCATAAATTATGATGTGAGTGTGTGCTTCGATGAATGAAAAATTCAACACCTTCACACAACAGCTGAACACTATCAATGGGGGCGGATCCTGTGCGAGCGATTCGAATACGGCACATTTATTTAGATCAGTTCCTAGAAGCAATGGTTAGAGAAAACTTGAGACAATACCTCCAGGAAATTGCAGAACTCCTACCATACCACGTCATTCAGAAATATAGGCTGGAGGTAGTTCCAGAAGAAGTTTCTGACAGTGTTAAGGTCACAATCAAACCACTTTTTGTTGGAAACTGCCTTCATTATTGTTTTCCAAAACACATGCGGAGGCCAGAGACCATGACAATATAAAAACTAGTTTAGGTATAAAAAGTAGAGATGGACTCTTGGCACCTGTGTGGTAGTACAGTGAAATTAGGTCGAATAACAATAACTATCACATCCCCTTCCTTAAAGATGATAATTTCGGTTTCCATTTTATTTTTACTAACTATTTACAATCATACATCTTATATACTAATGCTTTTGGTGTATCAGCCTCTGAGGAGGTTTAACCACCCTACCATATCTAGTAACATAGTTATTGGTTGTTTCAGGAGGTGGATGAGCGACATTTCTCTTTATTGTTGGCTCAATTTTTTCTGAATTAGAATCACTGTCATCATCTGACCAATAATTACTATTACTAGTGTGTGGGTACTGACTCGTATGAGCATTTTGTGTAGAGGATTTACGAGTAATCAAATATTTCCTATTCCTAACAATTTTTCTATTACTATTATGTAACCTTATGTCATATAATCTAGGTCTGAAGTTTTTGCAAACTACTTTTCCATGAATATTTCTTGAATTAGTTTTCACATAAACTGTTTCATTGTTATCGATTTCAGGTAAAGCAGTTGTTCGTTTGTCATGATAATATTTTTGACTAACTTGCCTTCTTTTCAGAAATTGTCTGTAATCGGTAACTTTAATATTCATGGTTTCAAATGATTTTGCGTGACAGGTAAAATACTTCTCAATGATCTGTGATCAAGTATTTGCGAAGGTGAATTCACATTATTATAAAGGGGGGTGTTCCTTAACTCTAATAATGCCAGAAGTGGATCACTTTCAGCTATTTCACATTTTTTAAAAATATTTTTGACTGTCTGTATCGTCCTTTCAACTAATCCATTTGACTTAGAATGTTTTGGACTTGATGTGTGGTATGAAAAGTCCCACTCATTTGCAAAACATCGGAACTCATAGGAAGTTAGTTGAGGTCCATTATATTATTATTATATTATTATATTAAAAGTTCTGGAATGCCTTGACGTGCAAAAATATTTAATTAATTCTTTCAATTGTTCATCATTTTGTATTTCATTTTTTATTTCTTCCAGTTTTCTTTCAGAAACTGGCAAGTTATCCATCATCAAGCAAACTTGAGCATTTAAATTTTCCTCAAATATTTCTTCTAAATTCATTTCATTTTCATCAACTTCATTATTTTCCTCATGAGCTCTCGATAATGCATCTGCTTTGTACATTCGTGATCCAGGTTTATAATTTGATTTTACATCATATTTTTGAATTTGAATAAACATTCGTTGAATACGAGGTGGACACATGTTCAGAGGTTTCTTCATGATAGCCTCCAGGGGCTTGTGATCACTCTCTACTATTACATTCTTTCTACCAAACACGAAATGGTGGAAACGTTCTAGCCCAAAACAGACTGCTAAAGCCTCCCGTTCAATAGGAGCCCAATTTCTTTGTGTCTGAGTCAGTGACTTCGATGCATAATATACAGGCAAATTATCTTGTAATAAGACTGCTCCAATTGCTGTTTGTGAAGAATCCACCGAAACTGTTTCAGGCTTGTTTATATCATAATATCGTTATATTGGTTTCGAACATGAAGTTCGCTTTAGTTCCTCGAAACAATTTTGGTGGTGTTCTTCCCAATGCCAAACAAAATCTTTTTTCAAAAGTTTTCTCAAAATTTCTGTTTTTAATGAAAAATTTGGAATGAATTTCGATACGTAGGTAATCATTCCTAAAAATCGTTCTACATCCTTTTTACATGAAGGAGCTTTGAAATTTTTTATTGCAGGAATTTTATCATAATCAGGCTCAATACCTTTATCCGATATTTTATGTCCCAGATAAATCAGATTATTTATACCAAATTTGCATTTATTCAAATTTAGTTTCAGATTTACTTCTCTGCATCGTATTAATAATAATCTTAGTCTTTCATCGTGCTGTTCTTTCGTAGAGCCCCATACTAAAAAGTCATCGATATAGGATTCTACTCCTGGTATATTTTCAAGAAGGAACTTTATTTTCTTTTCAAATACTTCTGAAGCGAGTGTTATGCCATACAGAAGCCGCAAGAATCTGTATATGTAAAATGTCAAATATTTAGAGGCATTTTTGATTTTACAGTTTAATACACATTTGCCTAATATTTGAATTTTCTGCCCTGTATATGTGGTTAAATTCATCAAATTATTTTCATTTATTTCAAATTTTTGCAAACAATGTGCAGGAATTATATTGACCTGTGCGCCTGTATCCAATTTAAAATTTATTTTTGTTTCATTATGGACATCAATTGATGCTTTCCATTCATTTCCATGGTAATTTCCAATAGAGTCTATATATAAATCTTCTTGTACCTTTGAAAGAACTTCATCCACTGACTCACACATTTTGGCAAAGTGATTCGATTTTTTGCACTTCGCGCACATTTTTCCAAATGCAGGACACTTTGTTTTTCTCATGGTAGATCCCACAGCGATAACAGTTGAACGTTGATTTGCCACACGCACTATCACTTTTACGTCCTTGATAATGCTGTGACCTTGACTAATTGATGGCATAGAAAAAGATGTTTCCTTCGATGCGAATCTTGTTTGCTGTGATCTGTTTCCTCCTTGGTATCCTTTTTTCTTTATTTTATCCACTGCTAATTCCTGATGTCCTGTGTTCGCGATTTTTTGTAACTGCTCTTTTGTTCTTTCTGACACTCTACAAATGTCAACAGCTTTGGTTAGTGTAAGATTTTTTGTTCTTATCAATTTATTTTGAAGTTCTGCGTCTGACTTGAGACCCAATATCAACTTACTCGTGATCAAACTGTCTGCAAGTTGCTCAAATTCACACGATGCACTCAAGTCACGAAGATCAGTAATATATTCATCGATACTTTCTTCTACTTTTTTATCCCTTGTAAGAAACGTGTGCCGTTCATAGGTCACGTTTTTCTCCGGGTTGAAGTAATTTTCGAATTTTTGTTTAAGAAGATCAAAATCCATTTTATCTTCACCAGCTTTTTACATGAAATTATTATAGATCTTCAATGCTCTGTCTCCTATGCAGGTTAGAAGTAGCGATGATTTATATTCAGAACATGCATTCGTAGTTCTTGTTGCTTGAAGAAACAGCGTAAACTTTTGGTAGAAAAAATTCCAATTGTCTGAGAGACATCCATCCTAGTTCAATGGTTCCGGCTGCTTTATATTAGTGTTCCTATGTTGAACAGTTTCTTCTTTATTTGTTTCAGTCATCACTTCAACAAATAACAATAACCTCACTTTCTTCAATACTAATTTATCCTCACGACTGCGCCATGTTAAGGTCACAATCAAACCACCTTTTGTTCGAAACTGCCTTTATTTTGTTTTCCAAAAACACATGCGGAGGCCAGAGACCATGACAATATAAAAACTAGTTCAGGTATAAAAAGTAGAGACGGACTCTTGGCACCTGTGTGGTAGTACAGTGAAATTAGGTCGAATAACAATAACTATCACAGACAGAGAAGAAGAAGAGGGAAGGAAAAGAGATAGTTTACATATACATATGTATATTCCTATGATAACTATGATATGATAGATGAGTCATGAAGTAGAAATAATAATAATATTAATAATTATACAATATTAGTATATAATGTCTTTCATTTATTATGAAACCACTACTACACTCAATAATGATAATAATTATAGATCAAATAATGTATAATTGTAGTGGTGTAAATTGACGTCGCATCTATGGCGTTCATATAGCTCCCATATGTATGGAACCATCCAATGTACTGAATGTTAGATGGCATCATGGAGAATGAGGGCGTACACCTTGGTGTTTGATGGGAACTTGGTTCGGCGGGTTTCAAACTCCAACTTGATGTCAACAGTTGAGGATTTCACAGCTTCTGGTTGGTGGCAACAGTCGATGATGAAAAGCGGATTTTTTCGGAATTCCTGAATGATTATCATTTGTTCACTCATATCTTTGCCATAACAGCTACGTTGGAAATTATCATATGCATAATATGCTACTGCATTTAACTTCTTGTCGAAATCCAAATTCCAGCGTTCATATGGATAAACTTCCAAATTTGAATATAGACGTATATTGTTGGTTCCAGCATCGATGAATTGTGTGACATCCTCTGATCTATCAACCACGATATTGGATCTCTGAAAGCCTATCACAATGTAACGAGGGCGGATTTTTTCGGAATTTCTCGATACTCATCATTGGTTCACTCATATCTTTGCCATAATAGCTGCGTTGGAAATTATTATAACTATTATTTTGTTAATTTCTTCATTGGCCTCAACTTCCCCCATATAGGAGTTCTTGAATGATCGAGATATAATAAGTATCAGCTCTCATTTTATATTGAGAATACCCTCATTATAAACTTCAGCAAATCCCATGAAATATTTGAGAGTGAGTTTGCTGCTGAATATGTGACCATTTTTAATCCAGAATCACCTGTTCCTTACTGCTGAGGCCCCGTCCAACTGTTTCTGAGAATTTAGCATTTGCTTCATCATAAGAGATCATAATTTTCATGGTAGTACTGATGCCAGGCTTTCGAACCATACATACTTGTTCTCCACCCATTTCATGGAATTTCATCAAACAAAAATGTCAAAACATTATTGGATAGATAACATTCTTCAGTAACATCATTGGGAATGAATAATTTTCCTTCGATATTAATATAGCTCTCAGCAATATCGAGTATCAGATCTTGAAAGTTGATGGCGATTCGTATTTCATCGGAATTCTTGAACGATGGTGACCCATATGGTTTGTAAGTATGCTTATGTAGACTTATCAGGAAATGATCGAAAATTGGTTCGTCAAATACTTCCAGTTGTACGCTTGTCGATGTTGAAGAAACCATAGTTTCTTCAGTTTTTGCTTTTTCGTCGCAACTTCATTCGATTAATTTCAAAAAATCGATGTCGCTCACAGATAATCTACGTCTATCCTGTCTGGATAGTTCTGTTCCCCTTCTTATTGATATTCTGGTTGCTGGCATTGGTTTCAGCTAGTGTCACTCGCTTTGATTGGTATCCAAAGCAGAAACCCATTCTCGATGTAGGTTTATGTGAACGTTTTAAGTTCTAGTTTCACTATATTTTTTCCCCTCTAAAATCAACTAGCAGACAAGTTTATCATCCAAAATTCTTAGCGTGATGTTGTCGATGTACTGAAGTCCAGTCGGACTGATTGGTAGATATATAATATTTTTTGGCTCTTTTGATAGCTTATACCCAGGCTCAACATCGAACTCGTATAATGTATGTACCTCCACACCGTCGAGGTAAGCTCCTGCAGTAATGTCACAGTCAACTCTAATGAGTCTCACCTTGATGATATCCACCGGTATTTTTTTTTTTTTTTTTTTTTTATCTGTGGATAACACGAAAGGGAAACCTATGATGTTCGAGGAACATCGTGTTAGCCAGCGGTGGAATTTTGGGAAAGAAGGAAGGTGTTGGAATTTTTCTTGAATGTTTGGAGGTTGTAAGCATCAGGAAAGACTTCACTAGGCAAAGAATTCCACAACTTTGCCGTTCTATTGATGAATGATGCTTGGTATAGCGATGTTCGACAGGTCTCGAGCCTGACAGTGTAGGGGTGACCAGCTTGAGCTCGTCTGGTTTGTCTACTAGGAATCGCGCGTGGTGGCATAATAGATGATATTTCCGTTGAGCACCGACCGTGAAAGTACCTATAAAAAAGGCAGAGATCGCCGACCTTTCTACGATGATCTAGAGAGGTCAATGATTTGGTGAGTGTTGTGTCATCGACTAGGCGAATAGCTCTCTTCTGAATTGAATCTAAGAGCTTAAGCGTATGTTTGGGGGCTGAGCTCCAAACATGTGAGCAGTACTCCAGGACAGGTCGAATTTGTGCTTTGTAGATCATAAGCAGTTGCTGGGATGTGAAGTATCTCTTCGCACGGAAAAGAAAACCGAGTTTTTGTGAAGCAGTCTTCGCAATGGACCTCACATGATCGTCCCATGAGAGAGCACTGTTGGTGGTGACACCCAGCAAGGATATTGACGACCTCATAGGAACAGTGGTACCCGACATCATCAAATTGGGCATTATGTGATCAGCCTTCTTGGTGAACATACAAGCTTGAGTTTTAGTTGCATTGAACTGTACTAGATTCTCAGATCCCCATTTCAGAATTCTTGTCAGATCCTCATTTAAAGCATCAACCTGTCTTCGCCTTGCACCTCTGGCCTCATTGGATGATATAGGGGCTCTAGAGGAAAAGGCGGAATGAAGTGTACTATCATCCGCAAAGCTATGAACTGGGCTAGAGGTCACATTCAACAAATCATTGATGTGAAGCAAAAACAAAGTTGGTGCCAAGACAGAGCCTTGTGGAACACCAGCATTGATCGTCATTGTATCAGACGAGACCCCGTCTACCACCACGTAGAGTGATCTATCTGCAAGAAAACTCGATAGTAAAAGACACAGTTGGGGCGGCAAACCATATGACGGAAGTTTCGCTAGGAGGCCTTGGTGCCAAACTCGGTCAAATGCTTTGGAGATATCCAAGGCTACAGCCAGAGACTCCCCATGTTTCTCTATTGACACCTGCCACTTATGTGTCACATAGGCAAGCAGATCTCCAGTTGACCTCTGGTGACGAAAGCCATATTGCCGGTCGTTCACGATTCTTGAGCTCTCTAGATATCGGATGAGCTCGATGTTGATTGCTTTTTCCATTACTTTAGAGATCACAGATAGTAGTGCAATCGGTCTATAGTTGTTAGGGAGTGTTTTCTCGCCCTTCTTTGGAATCGGTTGGACCCTAGCTTTCTTCCAGTTAGAAGGAAATACGCCGAGTTTGTACGAAAGGGTGAACAACCTGCAAAGAACTGGTGTTAGTTCCGGGGCACATTTCTTGAGAACAATAGGCGGTATTCCGTCAGGCCCCATAGCCTTCTTGACGTTGAGGCTAAGCAGAACGTAGATTCGTGTACAACATTCTTTGAGTAATGCCCCGTTCCGAATCCCAATAAACTGGCAATGGAATTTGGTTTGTAGAAGTTCATGGCAAACACTGACTTCATTTCACATTTCATGGTATTATTATTAGCTCGAAAGTGAAACATATTATCCATACTCTCCCCGTCAGCCGGCGGTATTCTACGAGCTATCCCTTTTTCTCTAGCTATATTCATTTCTTCTATCTCATACACATCTGGTGGTATAGTAGTCATTATTAACTCGATATCAGATTATGACTCAATCCAATAACCAAATGTTTTATCCGCCTTGCATTGAGTTCGCCTCGCTTATATTCGATTTCGTATTCAAACTCTTCTAGCTTGAGACGCCAACGTACAAGCCTAGAATTTGATTCCTGAGTGACATCAGCCACTTAAGAGGTTGATGATCAGTGAATATTTAAAAATTTCTGCCATAAAGATAGGGACGAACATATTTCGTTGCCCAAACAATTGCCAGAAGTTCCTTTTCGATTGTGCTATAATTTTGCTCAGATTCACTCAAAAGTTCTAGAAGCGTACGCCACTAGTTTATCGCTTCCAATCGGTCCTTGGGAGAAAATTGCACCGCTGGCTACATTACTAGCGTCCGTTGTCAACTTGAAGGTTTTCGTAAAGTACGGGTATTGTAATAGTGGTTCGTTTGTCAAAAGAGTCTAACAGTCTTCGGAACATTTCACAAATTGGGGTGTATGTTCAATTTTCGCGATTTTTTTAAACAGAGAGTAAGAGGTTTGGTTATGCGAGCAAAGTCTTTGATGAATTTTCTATAATATCCTAATAACCCTAGGAAGCCTTTGATCTTCTTCGTTGTTCTGGGTATCGGATATTTTTTATAGCGATGATTTTATCGGGATCTGGCTGCACGCCCTCGGTAGTTAGTACATGGCCAAGATAGACTACTTCTTTTTTCATGAATTCGGACTTGTCGAGCTGGATTTCAAAGTTGGTCTCTCTGAGTCGTTGGAAAACTTTCTTAAGGTTCACGATATGCTCCTGTAGAGACGTGGAAAATATAATGGTATCATCTAGATATACTAGACAGATTTCATTCTGCAATCCACGGAGGATGTTATTCATCGCTCTCTGGAAGGTAGCAGGGGCGTTCTTGAGGCCCATTTGCATTCTCAAGTATTCATAGTGCCCGTTTGTTACAGGTTGATTCTGCCATAGTGAGTCAGATAACAGAATGAGGATAATAGGAACAAGAATAATTCAAAAGTAATTTATTTCCTTCAGTTTGATCATGTCACAGAATATTTAGATTCACCGATTGATGTATGATTCAATAACTTGCTGATAGCCTGCGGATAATCTACTTACAACTTAAAACTATCTTGTTCCACTAAATCCTCAAAGTGATGATATAGTAGTTTTCCTCGTAGAAAGGAAACCTGAAACAAAATTAATGGAGAATTCAATTGAATATTTGATAAGTCACTTACCTAGTTAAAGATGCAATCATGCTCTGGCAGATCCCTTGTTAATGCATTGTTCCTAATTATAGTAATAAATAATAATTCCTATTTTGTTTGAGAACTTTTCCTGCTTCCTTGGTGGGAAAGATGTGCCTGTAATTGTACCTCCTGTTAGTGCTGTCAATGAAAATTCTCTGCAAGAATACTTACTTGAAAGATTGTAGATACTTATATCATATGGCTTTATTACTATCAATCTTGAAACTGAGTCTGAAAGGGAGCTTCAAGGAAACACACACTTGATATGACTCCATGGGGATCTATAGGCATTCAACTAGTCCAGGTGGATCTGCTGCAAAATGTAATGTGTTATTCTCATATTTGGTTCCATTTTGGATAGCGAGCTCTTCGGCTCTTCGCTCTCTACCTCTTGGTAGCCTCCAACTTTCAAGAGCTCTCACTATCATCCACTACTGTCCTGTATGAACAGACGCCTAAGACAGGTTCCGAATGAAGACAATTTCCTGAGTGAGAAGAAAAGCTTCAGTTACTCAGTTTGAACAGACAACAGTGAAATTGTATCAACCAGCTTGGGAGAGCTTCTGGCTTGCTGAATCCTTCCTGGCTTCTAGAACACAGATAAGCTATAGCATAAATCATCTCTCTGTATCACACTAGCTTGATGCCTGCTTTATTCCTACTATCTTGCTTGAACCATCATCTGCTTATTGACTTGCACTTCAATATCATTTCATAGGCACTTCATGCTCACTAGCATTTAACTGCTGTCCTTATATGTGTTTCTGATAACTTGCATGTGAACTTTGGGTATGTATACATATTGAAAGGGGGCCCAAGTAGCACACAAGGTAGAGGTCTTATTACTAATTCATGTGACATATTTCATACATAAAGAGATGATAAGTATCTAGGTTTGCAACGGAATTGGGGAACAAAATAGTTTCCAATTTGTCTTTGAATATTGTTTTTTCGATAATTAAAGAGGTACTTCATTATATAATAATAACAGCTGCGAACTGTCAAAGTGTTATTGATCATTAACAAGTCATTATTACCAACTGACTACCATCACCAGTAAACCAGTGCTACCAATCGTCTATCAAAACCATCGACCGTGATTCCGCATTGCCAATCTCCATTTTCTTTCGCTGTGTAACTCATTGCTACCAACCGATCCCAGGATACAACAGAATCTCAAACGTACGCTTGTAGCTATTTAGATCTACCCACCCCATCTCCACTGAGCAAGGGTCTGTTCAGTCATCAATTTCTATCAATGTTTTTTTTGTTGTTACTTGCCCTTTGGGAAAAGGCGAGTAACACGTTCTCTACGTTGAAGGCCGTTTTTGGGATATCGTCAGGATCCATCTCGATTTGATGAAATCCGCTAGCCAAGTCTAATATCGTGATCGCTTATCGAGGACGTCCGTAATATTCGGAAGGGGGTAGCGATCATCGATGGTTTTTTTACTAACCTTTCGATAATCTACCACTATCCGCCATTTCTTCCTTCCTGAGGCATCGGCTTCTTTTGGAACGGAACAATCCAAATCGGCGATGACCATGGCGAGTTACCTCTGATTTGTGTATAAGCAGATATCTATAAGATCTCGTGAAAACGGGAATCTCATCTTTCCTCAAAGTGGAAGTGAAAGTTAGAGGTCGATTTTCCGTATGAAAAATATCTGAATATTGCTTACATAGCCCGAGGACTTGTGATTTTTCTTCGATATTGATTATTTTTTCGAAATCTAATTGTTGATGTTCTAGCCTAGAAACGTCTACATGAGAAAGATCGGAGTTATTTTCGTCATATTGAAGTGTCCTGATGGGATTTGATATACATAAGGCAATTTTTATATCGCATTCATTGGAAATTTTGACTATGGCCAGTCCATTTCTGGCAATTGAAAACGTTTCAGGGATTTCACAATTTTGAATTAATTGTCGCGGGATAATCACTTCGCCGTTGGTTTTATCGACGGGTATTTATGTAATGAGTTCAGAATAAGGTTCGATTTTTTTCTTGAATAAAGTCTTTGGGTAAGATGGCTGATATTTTATAGGAATTTCACAGGTAGGTGTGAATAATTTAGAATTTGTGAAATCTAGTTGAGCATTGAGAAGTTTCAAATTGTCAAGTCCGATAAGTCCATCATATACGTCATGGAAATCAAAAATATGAAATTTCAAGTCTTCGTTTTGCTTGAATTCAGGAAAAATAGGAATTTCGGCACAGTGTTCATGAGTTGATGATTGAAATAGTTGATATGGTGAATATGCTTCACGAAATATCCTATCAGGGTGAAATTTGTGAGCAATCTCAAGATCAAATACTGTCTGTAAGTTTTTCAATATTTCAATTGTGATGATAACGGGAACAGATTCGTTCCTGAATCGTGCACAATAACAATGTCGAGAAGCTGAATCTCGCATGGATTTTCTTCGGCTGACTTCCCAATGTCAGTTGGTGGGCATATATATATTTGTCGGTTGATTTTCAGACAGGGAATGCTCAAGAATGCGTAATATTTTTCATTTTTTAGCAAATATTCATTTTTTGGAATAATCACCTTGAACTGACTGCCAGTGAATATTGGAATAGAAAATAAATGGTAATATTCAAATTTCAAAGGATTCATTATTGGAATATGGAGTATATAAGTTATTCTACCGTTAGATATGTAACTTTCGACTTTCATGATTTTCTCGAATAATAAAGTGTTCTCAAAATTGATTTCCATTGGTAGTTGATCTCGTTCTACTAGTTTCTCGAGATTTTTCAATTCATGAAATAACTCTTTTGTTTTTATAATACTCGGGTGGATAACATTCAATTTGCAAAACTGAATTGAATTTTCAACGTCTTGTAAAATGGAGTTGATTATTTCGTACATGCTAATTATTTGATTCAGAGTGTCTTTGATGAACATCGAATTTTCAGGATACACTTGACCTTTGACTATTGAGGCAATTTGTAATATCTTTGATTCCAAGAGTTTCTGATTGTGCTCTACTTGCAGAATTGTACTGTTGAATTTTTCAATCAGAGCTATTGAGAGTGAGTTTTGCCTTTTGATATTTGTGGCTAGTTTTTCTTCATTATGTTGTAATTCCGCGATCAGCTGATCATACCTTTCTCCGTCGTTCGAATCTAAGTTGCCTGTTATAGATTTGAAGATCGATCCCATGCCATTTATTAACCCGCGTTTAGTTCTATGAGGATGAGGAAATATTTCGAATAGTCTTTCGAATACAATTTCTTCTGAAAATTGTAAAATCTTCAAATAATTCGATAGATCTGAGGAATAATTTAGATTGCTTTTCACGAGCATTTTTAAAGTTTGAGAATGTGACTTCAATTCATTGATTTCTGTCACGACTGGATTTAGATCGTAATAGTGGATGAGAGAATGCGCGTAAGTTTCTACTTTTGCTGTTTCCAACCTGAGAGGAATGAGCCCTGCGTTGTTCTTTAAGTTTTGGATGTTAATTTTTTCTTGGAGTCCGAGAATTCCAGAAGTCCTGAAAAATGAATTATTTCGTAATCGTGGGTGAATATTTCTTAAGGGGGCGTTTCAAGTTGTTCATATGAATTTTCGGTTGATTGTCTGTGGAAACTGTTTTCATTTTTCTATTGACTTCCTTCACATTAGTGGGATTCGTAAATTTATTGGCGTCTTTTCTTCTCACATGTGATTTCACGTATACCTTCTGTTTTGTTCTGAATATAATGGGACTGTCACGTTTTTTGTTTTCGCGCTCGGCAATTTTTTCTTTTCTATTCATGATATCTGCGTCGATTTTGGAGTAGAGCAGTTTTGACCGTTCTTTGTGATCATTAGTATAGTCATTCAATAGTTTTCGATCAATTTCAATGTTGAACGGATCATCTGTGGAAATGTGTCCACTAATAATATCTACGGGTTTCAATTTGGTGAACGAATGAATGGAATTATTGTATGCAAGGATGGCATACAACATTTTCATTTTTGTTGGAGTTTTCGAAAAACCTTGTGTGTTCAATTGCCGAATATGTTCCAAAATAGTAGAATGAAATCTTTCAATCATACCGTTGGATTGAGGGTGGTGCGGCGAGACAAAATGTACTTCTATTTTATGTAACGATAAAAGTTCAGAGATTAGGAAGTTATTGAACTCTGTTCCATTATCAACAATTATTTTCTTCGGTATGCCGTGGTGCGAGAAGAACTGAAGCAGATTATCAGCTATTTCAGTACCTGTCAATGAATTCACAAGATAGGCTTGCGCGTATTTAGAGAAGCTGTCCAGGATTGATAGAAATTTTGTTTTTTCGATTGTAAAGGTATCAAGGTGAATGATTTCGAATGGTTTCGTCGCGGTCGGATTTATATTGATCATAATTTTAATTGGATTACGTTCATATTTGCTGCGTTGACATGTGGTACATTGATTGATGTAATTCTGGATGGATTCTTTTATGTTTGGCCAATAGTATTTGTCTTTCACTCTGGCAAATGTTTCGTCAACTCCACGATGGTTCGATTTTCCTTCGTGCAGTTTTTGAATAATTTCGCATACGTCGTCTTTGTTGGTAATATCTAGTAATTTTTCCATGCATCGTTTAAATTTGATTGATGGCCATTTGAAGTACTTTTGAAGTGTTGTTGAAAATGACTCGTATAATTCTGGGTTATCGAAATGAATATGGTACTGTACACCTGGTGAAATAAACTCTTTGATGAATTTTAATATATCGTTTTCCGAATCATTTTGGGATATTTGAACTTGAATTCGTTTTTTCTTTCCGAATAGAATGCTGATTTTGGGTTTTGCAGGAGAATGGTGTACCGAGCTAACAATAATTTGGTTTTGGCCTAAATTCACCGCGCATTGTGCAATAGGAATTGCAACGATGGGATTTTGTTCCGCGTTAGAGTGGATGGTTACGTCATCCTCACCTTCGCATTCCTCGTCTAAATGGTCTTGGTCTGGTTGTGCTTGCATAGACACATTGTCTAGGTCGTTGATTCCTGATGGGCCGGGTGCCACTATGTCTCTAATGAATTGATCAATTTCGTTGTGTCTAGGATGGTCTTTGTTGTTGGGAATATTTTGAATAATTTCTTCAATTTGATCAGAAACTGAATTTACTTCGTTTGTATTCAACTCAATTCGCGAAAGTGCGTCACTATTGGTATTCAACTTGCCTTTTTTATAAATAATTTGGTAGGTGTATTCTTCTAATTTAATTCGCCAACGCAACAATTTGGAGTTTGGATATTTCAATGAAAAAAGCCACTGTAGGGGCTTATGATCTGTGACTATGTTAAATTTACGACCGAAAAGGTAGGGGCGGAAATATTTAGTTGCCCAAACGATAAAGAGGAGCTCTTTCTCGATCACCGAATAATTCTGTTCGGAATCGTTCAGTGTTCTTGAGGCATAGGCAACTGGTAAATCTTGGCCAATAGGGCCTTGAGAGAGTACGGCTCCGAGAGCATAATTACTAGCGTCCGTCGTGAGATAAAAATGTTTGGAAAAGTCCGGGTATTGAAGAATCGGGTCGTTTATTAATAGGTTTTTACATGTTTCGAAACAGTCTAGAAATTCTTTAATGTGTTCAATTTTGGCACCTTTTTTCAAGCATTTAGTTAGGGGCTTTTTCAGTCTAGCGAAATTATTTATGAAGCGCCGGTAATATCCCAAGAGACCTAGAAAACCTTTTATAACTCTTTCGTTGTTTTGGGTGTGGGAAATTGTTTGATCGCTTTGATCTTATCTGGATTTGGCTTGACTCCTTCAGGAGTCACAACGTGTCCCAAGTAAGCCACTTCCTTACGAAGGAATTCCGACTTGTCAAGCTGAATCTTGAAATTAGATTCACGCAATCGATCAAACACTGATTTCAGTCTCTCCAGGTGCTCTTGTAACGATGTTGAGAAGATTATAATATCATCGAGATATACTAAACATTTTTCATTTTGTATACCTCGAAGAATATTGTCCATTACGCGCTGGAACGTCGCAGGCGCGTTCTTGAGGCCAAAGGGCATCCTGAGATACTCATAGTGCCCTTGTTCCGTATTGAAGGCCGTTTTCTCGATATCTTGGTCCTCCATCTCAATCTGATGGAAACCGCTAGCTAGATTCAACGTAGTAAAATATTGGCACTTCTCTAGCTTGTCTAATAGGTCGGTTATGTTTGGTAAGGGGTACTTGTCGTCTATAGTCTTTTCATTGAGCTTTCGATAATCTGTGGGGATCGAATGCTGGATGCAGAAAAGCAATAATCCACACTAATATAAAATATATTTCGACATGAATTGAACATACACACACTACGATGATAAAACAACAGTACACGATAATGTCTCTAGACGGACTGCCTTGGTAGCTGCTCTCGTTTCGCTACCTGCGTCCTGTCGGCAAGCTGTCCGAAAGGTGGATAGGAATTCCAACATTACAGTGGCGGAGTCGCCACATTACCCCCCCGCGGAGTAGAGTGCGCTGCGGTTCACGTGGTGAGGCGCGCCGGAAAGTGTACGCGGCGCCCAGAGCGGGTGACGCGAGGGGCAGGAGCAACTTCCGGAGGCGGTGCAGGGACGATGGCGGCTGGTGCAGGGACGATGGCGGTTGGTGCCGGGACGGTGGCAGCTGGAGTTGTCTCGGGCAATGTTGGGGGCGAGAGAAGGTGGGCTGGCTTGAGTCGGTCCAAGGAGACTGTCACCTGCTTGTCGCGTATTAGTAGCCGATAAGTTTTAGGTCCACGGTCCAGTACGGGGTACGGTCCGGTATATGGAGGCTCCAAAGATGCTCGTACGGCGTCCTGGCGCACAAAAACGTGCGAAGCGTTGGGAAGTTCGCTGTGCACGAAAACGTTCGGCGATGCATGGCGCGATGTGGGTACCGGGCGGAGCGTAGCGAAGTGGCGTCTGAGTTGAGACACGAAATCCGGGTACGCGGGTGGACTCTGCAGCGGCGGCGTCAGCAGTTCGCCAGGGAGGCGAAGTGGCTCCCCGTACACGAGGTCGGCGACAGAGGCGTGAAGGTCAGGACGAAAAGCGCTGCGTAATCCGAGAAGGACCACGGGAAGAGCGTCTATCCACTTATCATCGGCGTGGCACATGAGTGCTGCTTTCAGAGGCCGATGAAGGCGTTCGACCAGGCCGTTGGCCTGAGGGTGGTAGGCTGTTGTGTGCGTGAGCCGTACGCCGGTGAGGGTTGCCAGGGCGCGAAACAGGTGGGACTCAAACTGACGTCTCCTGTCGGTGGTGACTTGAACTGGACACCCAAAACGCGCGATCCACATCGCGAAGAAAGCTCTGGCGACGGACTCGGCAGTGATATCGGCGAGAGGCGTAACTTCTGGCCACCGCGAAAAACGGTCGACGGCCGTGAGGCAATATCTGAATCCTCCCGCGTGAGGTAGGGGACCGATGAGATCGATATGCACGTGAGTGAAACGAGCAGGAGGGGCTGCAAAGGTGCCCAGAGGCGTAGCCACGTGACGAGTAACTTTGCAGCGTTGGCACTGTTCGCAAGCTTTCGCCCACTCACGGCAATCCTTGCGCAATCCATGCCAGACGAAGCGGTCGGCGACTAGCTGAGCCGAGGCGTTGCGGCCGGGATGACTCAGAGAATGTAGCGCGGTGAAGGCTGCCTGGCGGAAGGGCGCTGTGAGATAGGGTCGTGGACGGTCACCAGCGGTGTCGCAGTAAATGGAGACGTTCAAGCCGGGGACGGGACAGCGTGCGAGCCTCAGAACCGAAGTAGGCGAACGCAGGTGGTCTGTGAGTTCCGGATCAGTATTCTGAGATTCGGCGAGAGCTGCGTAGTCCAGGGGCGAAGAGATAGCCGCGGTGCGAGACATGGCGTCGGCAACGACGTTGTCTGCCCCGGAAACATGGCGAATATCCGTAGAAAATTGGCTGATATAATCCAGATAGCGGAGTTGCCGAGGTGAACAGGCATCCAACTTCTGTTTGAATGAAAAGATTAGCGGTTTGTGATCAGAAAAAATCACAAAGGCTCTGCCTTCGAGCATATGGCGGAAATACCGCGTGGAACGGTACACTGCGTAAAGTTCGCGGTCGTAGGGGGACCAGTGCAGTTGGGAGGCAGTCAGCTTGTGCGAAAAGTGGTTGCCACGTGCCATCAGGAATCCTTTGTTGCACGACACCGCCGACACAGGAGTTGGACGCGTCGGTGAAGAGCGCGAGTTCTGCTGCTGGGTCAGGATGCACAAGCATAGTAGCTTCAGCGAGGCTAGCTTTGCAGGCGTCGAATGCAGCGATACGAGCGGGTGTCATATCAACAGGCGCGGAGCCTCTGGTGTTAGGTCCACGGAGAGCATCGTCAAGCGGTGCTTGTAGGGAAGCCGCGTTTGCAAGAAAACGTCGATAGAACGTGAACATCCCGAGAAAACGCCGTAGTTCCTTAGCGGTGGTGGGCTGCGGGTACTCTAAAATCGCTCGGACTTTTTCCGGAAGTGGACGGATTCCATCTGCAGAGACGTGGTGTCCCAAGAATGATAACGAGGGCACTCCGAAGAGGCATTTGGCTTGGTTGATGAGGACGCCATGTTCGGACAACCGCTGGAACACGACACGGAGGTGTTCTTCATGTTCTGCAGGAGATCGGGACGCGATGAGCACGTCATCGATGTGACATGTACAGAATGGTAATCCGGTGAGGACTTGATCCATGAACCTCTGGAAAGTCTGGCCAGCGTTACGTAGGCCGAATGGCATGAATAAAAATTCGAAGAGGCCGAAGGGCGTGATGATCGCGGTCTTAGGAACATCTTCTGGCGCAACAGGTATCTGGAGATAGGCCTTGACTAAATCCAGTTTCGAAAAGATCGTGGATCCAGTCAGGAAGGCGTTGAAATCGGCGACGTTATGCACCGGGTAGCAGTCGGGAACTGTGCGGGCGTTTAGTGCTCGATAATCGCCGCAAGGCCGCCAACCGTCCGGTTTAGGAACCATGTGAAGCGGTGAGGCCCAACAGCTAGAAGATGGCCGCGCGATGCCAGCACGGACCATGTCGTCGAATTTGGCGCGTGCGATCCGGAGTCTGTCGGGTGGAAGACGCCGTGCCCGTGAGGCGACGGGAGGTCCGGGCGTCACGTTGATGTAAGCTGAGTAGCATGGCGGGGCGTATGTGGTACTCCGTGAGGACGAGTGAGATCGGGGAACTCAGCGAGTATGGTTGAAAATGGTCAATCGCTGGTAATTGTCTTCACGCTGGACTGGAGCGTGGTTCCAGTCATGCCTGTAGCAGCGAGGGAGGTGACATTGTCAACCAGGAGGGAGCGCCGAATGTCGACGAGAAGGTCGTAAAATGACAAAAAATCGACGCCGATGATGGGTTTCTCGACGTCGGCGATGACGAAACGCCACGAAAAATCACGGCGTAACCCTAAGTCAAGGTGAAGCACCATTGCGCCGTAGGTGGCGATGGTAGTGCCGTTGGCAGCCATGAGCTCGTACGACGTTCTTGTTGGTCTTCCAGGTACTCGCGATCGTGGGAAAACGCACAAATCTGAACCAGTGTCGATCAGGAATTGTATGCGCGACTTACGGTCCGAAACGTGAAGGCGGCGCGGAGAAACGGAGCAGCCACTGCCCGCCATCATTGACTGCTGCTGGTGTTTTCCTGTCGCCAACATGGAGATTTGCAACGGTAAGCCTGGGCGCCGTAGCGACGGTGGTACCAACACTCGCCGTCCTGAGAAGGAGATACTTCACGGAGCCTTGTAGATTGGCTGTCGGTACGCGGGCGACTTTGCGAACGACTGCGTGAACGACTTTGCGAACGGTTGGAGCGAGTACTTTCGCGGCGCTCGGGTGATCGAAAACGGGTGCTGAGAGCGGCTTCCTGCCGGGAGAGCTCTGCTACTTGTTGCGCTAAATTCTGTGGCGTGGAGGCAGGGATGGCGGCGACGACACGTGGCACGGCGGATACCTCGTACACCTTGTCAGCTAGGCGCGCGACTTGTTCGAACGAAGCGTCTGCTTGAGCTGCGATGATGGCCTGGAGTTGGGATGGAAGGCGGTCGGTCCACAAAGTTCGTAGAAGGGCCTCTGGAATGTCACTAGAATCAGCCAGGCCACGGAGGTGTCGAAGAAACTTGGACGGTGTCCTGTCTCCGAGCTCTTCCTGTGACAACACCTGGCGTACGCGTTGTTCTGCTGTTTTCGAAAAACTCGTAATGAGCTCTTGTTTGAGTTTGCCATACCTGTTCGTGACTGGTGGATTCAATATGATGTCTATGATATGATGTCTATATTGTCTAGTTGAGACGTAACGTGGCTGTATTTGTGTGGTCTTGAGTAATCCCTGCTAGCTGAAACTGGGACTCTACTTGAGCGAACCACAAGGCAGGGTCACTAGGCCAGAAGTGTGGCAGTTTGGGGGACACCCTGTAGATAGCATCGGTGCCTACAGTCGTGGCAGCAGCAGGTGGAGCGTTGCGGCCCAAAACGGCGTGGGCGGCGGCTGATTGAACGGCGGGATCGGCAATTGGGCCCGGTAGCCGTAATAAACGCTCATATTCGCTTTGAACTAACGCGAGTTGTTGAACGAACCGTTCTTCCTGCTGTTGAAGTTGAATCTGGAACATCTGTTGTAGTTGCTCGAACTGCTGTTGTGGTTGCAGCGGGGGTGCTCGTGGAGGAAGCTGTGTTTCAGCTTCTTGTACGGGTAGATGCGGGTCTGATGAGGCCGCTTGAGTACCCGGAGGATGGTTAGGGTCATCCATTTTCGAGAATACACGCGGAAGAACTCTGAAACCGGAGATAATTCACGAAAGTTTATCACTTATGCGCAACACAAAGCGCAAACGAGACAGTAGACGAAACTCGTGGCTACAATTCGTCAAAAAAAATCACGTCGGGGTCACCACTGTGGGGATCGAATGCTGGATGCAGAAAAGCAATAATCCACACTAATATAAAATATATTTCGACATGAATTGAACATACACACACTACGATGATAAAACAACAGTACACGATAATGTCTCTAGACGGACTGCCTTGGTAGCTGCTCTGGTTTCGCTACCTGCGCCCTGTCGGCAAGCTGTCCGAAAGGTGGATAGGAATTCCAACATCACAGTGGCGGAGTCGCCACAAATCAACTATCACTCTCCACTTCTGTTTACCAGAAGCGTCTGATTTTTTTGGTACCACCCAAATGGGTGGAGACCAAGGAGAATTACATGGGCGAATGATTTTTTGATCGAGCATTTCCTTAATTTGTTCTTCAACTTCCTTTTTATGTATAAATGGATAGCGATAAGATTTCGTATATACCGGTATCTCGTCAGATGTTCGTATATTGTGTTTTACTCGGCTAGTAAAAGTCAGTGGTGTATCTTCGTGATAAAATATGTCTTGATAGTCTTTACAGATGGAGAGTATTTTAGATTTTTCTCCTTTATTCAAGTGGTCTGTCCGGATTTTTGAAAAGTCGAAGCTTTGTTTAGGCGTGTCGTCGCAATTCTGCAGATCAATATTCTGAATTTCGTTTCGTTCAAATCTGTCAACAGAGATAGGTTCTGAGAAATTTAGTGTCACTGGTTTTGTCGTGTTATTAAGTATCGTGGTTAGGGCTTTGCCATCCTTCGCGATTGTCAAACATTCCGGTATTTCGCAGTTATGAAAACATTGATGTGGTATTATTATTTCACCCTGTTGAATGGACGGTTTTACTCGTATCACTTCGGAACGCGCAGCTACTGTTACTAAGTTAAAGTTATTCTTTGTTTTCTGAAATTGAAGTTTTATCCTAGCATGCGGTGTAATTAGGTAACCGTCACCAAAGTCCAGTTTGGCTTGCAAGAGTTTTAAATTATCGAGGCCAATCAATCCTTTGAAAATATCATGAAATTTGAAAAGGAAGAATTTCAAATCTATCTGTTTGGGTAAATTGAATAATTTGGAAGCTGGTATGGCTGCACTATATTTGTGAGCCGATTTTTGAAAAACAGTTGAAACAATGAAAGGGTCGTGTCTGATCAGTTTTGGGAAGAGCTTTTGGGCAATATCGAGATCGATAAATGATTTTGTCGAACCTGAATCTATCAGAAATTTTGCATTGAATTCCGGAAATGATATATATGATAATTCACTAGAGTTGGCATTATTGAATGATATTATTTGACTGGTTAGGTTTGATCTTCTGATGACGGTGTTTCCTGAAAATTTTCACTTGGATATTGGTCATCCTGATGAATATTTTCATCGTAATATGTATCGTTGTCACAATAGGAGTCATAATCATTTTCGACGAAGTCTTGTTCTGCAATTTGGTTCGATTCATTATTTTCATTTACTACTGTATTGAATAGTTCTTCTGATGCAAAGTTTCTTTGGGGCTGTTGATGAAATGAGGTCGAAGGACCTGGTTGGTTGTTAGTATTTCTTGTCGATACGCTCATTGGTGTTGGTCTATTATTGAAAGTGTGTCGTGTCGATACACTCATAGGAGTGTGTTTGGAAAAATTCTGATTTTGATTTGGCCGAAAAACGTTCCTATTCTGCTGTTTGAAAACTTGTCCATTCGTGAAGAATCTTCGTTGTTGATTTTGGGGCCTTGGTTGTATTGGTATTGGCTGAGACGGGAAATGATTTTGTGATCTGAAGTGATTGTTCGGTGTGTTGCTATTGAAATGGTTGTTCGGGGAAACAAGTTGATTTCTGAATTGCATTTGTGGTCTCGGTTGAGTAATAGTGGGTTTGAAGATATGTTTATTCGAAATATTTTGAAAATAATGGACGTTATCTTCTTGCAACACGAATTGTAATGCTTCGCTGAGAGAATTGGGTTTCATGCATCTTATAGTGGTGCCTAACGGTTCCCTCAATCCGGAAAGGAAGGTCCTTAAGGTCAAATTACTGTACAAATCGCGTTTCAACGATTTAGATTCCCTGGTGGTTTCATGAACATCGACATAGTTACATATAAGATTCAAAATATTTAAACATCTATCGTAGAATTGTTGAGGTTTCTCGTTTGGATTCTGCTTGAGCATCACCAAATCTCTATTTAGGCAAGACTCATCTCTTTGGTCCGCGAAATTTCGTGTTAATGTTTCCTTAAGCTCCTGCCAATTCGAAACATTCTGTATATTAGCTACGAATTTTGCGTTTCCTGATGATTTAGAATAATGACAGTTCAACAAGTAAACATTCTGAAAATCTGTTGGATTTTCTGCTTTATAAAATGTATTTATGATTGAATCGCAAACTGATAAATATCTATTCAAATCGTTAGGGTTACCATCGAATGCGGGCACACATTTGAGGTATTCTGGTTTGAATTGATTCATTTCTAAATTTATGTTTTCCCTAGTGCTATTCGTAAAAACTGGAGAGTCAGTTGAAGGGTTTTCTGTACTCAAATTCAGATTTTGTAAAATATTCGATAAATTCTCAATTGAAATCTAGTTTTCTTACTTACATTAATATTACGAAGACTTTGAGCATCTTTCTATAAGACAGACAGCTGGTTCCTTGATTTTGAATTGATTTTGAGATCGGACGATTCTTGTTCCAATCCCCGATGATTTTGTCTGTTGAGGGTAGGTAGCCAATGGTCCACGATGGACTGGGTTTCTTGATTGTCAAAGAGCCGCTCCTTCACATACACCTCCACGAAACAAACTCAACAATGGTCCGGATATTCAGTCAATTCGTTGAAACGAAAAAGGTCCGCGTTCGATACGCGAAACTCCGAATATCCTACCGACTGCGCAAATTACAACTTTCGAAACTCAAAGTCTCTTTTTAAAAACAATATTTCATTACTTAGACGATCTGAACAGTATGAATGTTGGAATAAATCTGAATAAAATGTGAGAATTTCTCATGAGGATTGAAAATGCTGGCGCATCATCTTCTCGGAACTGGAACTGGAAGGCATCTCGGAGTCTCGCATGGTCAGCAATTCCCATGGGAACGGGCGATATAATTCACGATCGGGAGAATATCTCGCAGTTTCTGTGAACTGATTTTCATTCAAATTTCCCCTAAATATCCGCCGACTAAAATATGTTTCGTGAACAAAATATATTTTTCACTAGTTTTGAGCGAGACAGTCCACCCTCTCTTCACGGTTGAATAATTCTTTCATGAACAGATGACTATCATAACCGCTCATATTGTGGAAGAAGACTGGTATGAAATTCGGTACTTCATAATTTAAGTTGCATACCGAATATGCAGTCCCATATCTGATTTTTCCAGTTGAATGGCAATGATCTCTCGCTTCCACATTCCCGAAAACGAGAGGTTTGCCGCAAATACCACACTTCGTGGTATTATAAAATGCAGCCTCTTCTACTTCGGTTAATTTTTTCATTGGAATTACATTTTTCAAGTATCTGTTATATAAATACTGTCTGTAAGTTCTTCGAGGAGGTGGTACATTCATTTTTCAGCTTTTAATGGGATTTTCTCTCCTCGTTTCTAAAAAATAGAGTAGAAGTTATTAAAAATTATTGCAATATATTTGTAGTAAGGACAGATTTAGGATCTGTCCCAAAATGTCACTGCGCTTGAAATTAAACCTTTAGATACCTGAAAGAGAAATTCTCTATTGGTCAGTGACACCTTGTTTTTGAAAAAATTTGGAAATACAAATATATTTAATAAAAATAAAACCTCTACTTATCTTGGTGGACGTTTCGGGAACGAATATGCTCCCGCTCCCGTTCCCGAGGAGAGAAAATCCCATTAAAAGCTGAAAAATGGATCTGTTATATACTTTTTTTGAATCACTAACTGAACTAGATACAAATTCTTTGGCTGCATTTTCTCACGGATTGTAACAAAGTTTGTGATTGAATCATCGAAAGAGCATTTGATGATGTATGCGAATGAGTGAGGTTCATGTATAAATGTTCTATTAGTATATGGATTTCCTGGATCTGGCTCACCAGTATGTATGAACACAACAAAAAGTACCTTAAACTGTCTCTCAAAATTCTCATATTTCAAAATATTCTCATGTACCGATCTCCCGAATTTATCAACTTTCATTGACGTAGATGGTGTTGTTGTAGATGTGTGATTACAATCATTAAACTGGTGGCGTAACAGTCTAGTTTCATCTGCAAAATGTATCAAACAACCATCGCAAAAAAACCTTTATGTTCATTGGCAGATATTTGACTAGACACCAGTCTAGATAAATTCTTCACCCAACAATAGTGACTATAACCGGAATCATCTGTGATGAGTAGAAGATTGATATGTTCACTCGTGTTTTCCTTTCGGGAATAATGAAGCGGACCAACTACTTGACATTTCACTTGACGGTTTTCAATCACATTTTCTAATCCGTGAACGTTGATGGAACAATCATTGAGGCTTTCGAACTCTGGAATATTACTCACTTTCATCGGAATCTCTATACCACTCAAATCCAAAACTGTAGAAAAGTGTGGGTATGAAGAAATTTCACAGGGTTTGCTGTTTGCTGGATATAGGGCTGATATCACAGCCCAAGCAAAACAATGCTGGTCCCGATTCACTACGTTCACTACAGCCTTCTTATTCTCGATGAAACTCGGTAGTTCCGTTTAGGAAAATCCTCGTAGCGGGCTGTATTTATTGATATTTATTTCAAGGAATAATATTTCTTCTAGAGCTCAACCTGCAACAATGAAAACAATATATATTCACCGTAATATAGACACCTCGTATTCCTCAGATTTTGAATATATTCTTAGTCTTCAACTCACCAGAATCACGCTCCTCGAATTCTGTCGTTTAGTTCATTATAATTTCCTTGGATGTGTCGACGACGGCTTCTAATTCGAGAGATGAATCTATGATAAGATTTGGTGCCATGGAAGATTCAACATCGTGAAGATCTTGAGCTTGTAGGACATATCTACCAAATATTTCCATGTTGACCTTGAAAGCATGATGAATGGATAGAATATTCTCCTAAAAGGATAATATCGTCGCCTTATTTCCGGCGAAAAACGTATTGTAATTCAATACTTCTGTCGTACATTCCAGTCTATAGCTGATGATGTGACATTTGAATGCACTTTCAATCACGTATACACCATCTCTATATTCGAGGCAAGCATCCGTACGGTCACAGTTTAATAAATAAACATTTGGACGACTCCCTGTCGGGCGTTTGAGATTGTCAGCTCAAAAGCGTACCGCCTGCACGTGTCCTCATGGCGAATTCGCTGTAGATACGGGGTAACGGAAAAGCATTTCGCGCGATAGCTGATGTACCGTGACGACCCAAAAATTTGAGTGGATTGGATAGATTGGAAGCGCGCCGCTACCTACTACTTCTGATTGTTAGCAAAAGACACTGTCAAAATTTTGGAAATTTTCAAAGTACAGATAAATAAAAACGAAATTGGACAACGAACCGTTTATCATAATATATTGAAAGACATTGAGAAAAATCACGAATGCTGTAATATTGTGAGTTCTGTATTAACTTTACTTGATGCTTCTCCTGTTTTCATATTTCGATTAGCGGGTTACATATACTAATGAGTTGCCTTCAGGAGTTCCTAGATTTCGATAATCGCTTGTGTATACTTTGAGCGGAGTATACGTAGGTTTGAGAATTATATCTCGATTGACACTTTCGACGATATTATTTGAAGCGATACTCAACAATATTCATGTATTCCATACAATTAGTACCGTCGGTTTGATCAAAATATTGCAATTTTCCACAAGACAATACACCACAGGCATTATTATAAAATGAAAAAACGAGCACTAAAGAATTATGATACGTAGTTATTTTGTTGCACTCTATATTTATAGCCTACGGCACGTTACACTAGAGCGCAGAACTGTTCGTTAGCCACTGTGTAGCGGTCTGGGTACCGAACGGTGTCCTACCGAACGGTGTCCGAGGGACCTGAGGGGAAGGGAACCGGTAAGCGAGTACGTAGGCCAGAGTCGGTCTACTGTTAGTATTCTCTATATACTGTGATACGATGTTCTAACGTCCTTTCACGTGACCTCATTTTATCCATTGGGACATCTTTATTGCAAACCACACATGTTGAGACACCCCTAGACGTGGATGCGTGAGAAGTGATATCGCTTAGGCGCAACTTATCCTCAACGGGTTGGCCTACATTTCCCACACATACTCCTGTCATTTGATGTCGGCGTAAATTGTTTGTGAAAAAATTTGGAAATACAAATATATTTAATAAAAATAAAACCTCTACTTATCTTGGTGGACGTTTCGGGAACGAATATGCTCCCGCTCCCGTTCCCGAGGAGAGAAAATCCCATTAAAAGCTGAAAAATGGATCTGTTATATACTTTTTTTGAATCACTAACTGAACTAGATACAAATTCTTTGGCTGCATTTTCTCACGGATTGTAACAAAGTTTGTGATTGAATCATCGAAAGAGCATTTGAATGTCGGCGTAAATTGTTTGTGCGTGTGAAAGTCTGGAGACAATTGTTGTAGGATAACATTTTCACCACTAATCAATAGTAACAATAGGATTGCCTTGAGAGCTAACGTAACGACAAAAGTGCGCCCTCATTTGTTCGACAGGTATTTTTATAGAGGGGGAGCCCCACCCCACTACTACCGAACGGTTTTGAGGTGAGGCGTGCATTTCCAAGGTCGCTCTCTAATGCAATAATAACCTTCCAGGCCAACTTCCTCTCGAGGTCACGGAACAAGCTCAAGGTCACTCGCCCCAAGGTCACATACATGCCCACACCACTCCTCAAGGACAAAACCCCCAAGGGCGCTTCTCAAGGTCACTCCCCCAAGGTCATATCCCTCTAACCTTGGGGGGAGACCCAGAAACGGCATTGACCTTCTACTTATGGAGTTCCACCACTCCCATTGGACCCCCTTGGAAAAACATGTTCCGGACTTTCACTAGTCCGTGGTGACTTTGCCTCTAAGTACTAGGACTACGTGTCCTATGAGACTGATCAGAGCTACTAGCTCTGAACTGCTTCCTCTTCAGGTTTTCTATGATGAATCTTTGTTGGTCTCTCATCGTTTTTTCCAAACACTTCACTCTTTTTTCAATCTCGGTCGCCCGAGATCTACTCAAAGATCTCGATCGAGAGCGTTTAGCTCTTGAACGGCCCATTTCTCTTCTAAAACGGCTTCTAAAACAGGAAATAATTATAAAAGCATCATTGGAGAATGATTTGTACTTGGATTTGTAGAACTCTCCAAGAGCTACCTAGAACTCCATTCAGAACTGTGATATTTTCCATTCGATGACGATATTTGTAAACAGTGAGCACCCTACTGTAATGAAGTGTTTTCTCACCAGCTTCATTACTAGGCTTCGGTGTACGAGCCTCATATGAGAAATGAGGTTAAGGCCATTTTAGAGTCACCCTGTATACCTGATTGACCAATTCATGAATCAAGGAGCTCCTTTGGCTAGTATTTTGAGCCACCCAGAGAGCCCTACCCCAGACTAACCTTGTTTAGCCCCGTTGCACCCTGCTGAGGGTAATCAACTTCATGACACCCCTGCCTCCGTTTCGAAAGCACTACCAGGCTAATGATTTCATACATATCATGTTCAGACTCTTGATATTAGTATTGGTAGGATTTGATTGCATAATGACCGTCCAGAGCCCTGGGAAATAAGAAGTCCAGTATGCTATCCGTTTACTTGCTTTATTCATCTTGCAATGATTTTTGCATCCGGAAATCCTGATCAACCCAGAGACTAAGACTTCTTATTGCCTATGGAGAGTGTATTTATGATTTTGGAAAGAGCTAGAATGGTTTCCATACCTGGAAAGACATTTCAGGGTCATGTGATATTGTGTAGATCATAACTTTGTTATCCTTCGTAATTTTGCAATCAAATTCGCTCAGTAGCACAAACATGGAATGCCAAGCACTTTGATACTACCGGTTTTGAGGAAAAATGATTTCCACCGCAAGTTTCCAGACCCAAGTGCAAGTAGTGTTCACTTTTTCCTTGAGAAAACAAATCATGGTCAGCTCGAGGCCAGACCAGCCCGACCAATCAGAATCCCGACCTCGCTCTGTTTTTTGCCAAACCTGAAAAGAGTATAAGTAGCAAAATCCAGAGGCCCGAGGAGTCTTTTATCGACAGTTATCGAGAGATAGATAGATAGTTAGATATATTCCATTTGGCAGTGATTATTCTGATTCAGTCCGATTCTTACCGTTTGATTCAGTTCGTATAACCGTTATAAAAAGTGATCAAGGTGCTCGAAGTTTTTCCTGTATTGACATCCCGTTTTTGTGTTACACAAAGTTGAAAAAGTGAGCCAGAGCTTTTTCTGCCGACGATTCACCCGTGAAGTATATTACCAGTCAAGTGTGAGTTAACTGCATTTTGATTTCACTGCATTTTCTCATAGTTCTATCAAACTGCAGCTTAACTTTATAGATCAAATAATTTTCCAGTATAAATCCAGTTGTTGTGACATTTGTCGTGACGGTTGACAGCGGCCAGTGAAATTCAGAATCCAGCACAGAGTAAGCATTGGAACTGCCCTGTTGTATATATATGTATCATTTGTAATGACCTGCAGGATAAGTTCTGTGGTTTGAAATCCTAACGTAAAGAGTTTCATCAGGAAAACAACCCTTGTAACGGTCGAGGTTCTTGGTCTGCGTAGCAGTCAACACCAAGCGTCACCAGGGTTGTGAGCATCCCGGTCTCCTGGTCGCATAAGGCTTATAGTCAGCGTCGAGACCACCCTGATAGTAATCATCTTGCAAACCCCAGAGGGGTGAAGTCTTTGTACATTGACCAGAACTTGTTTTGCAGGGGTAGAGCTTCTTAACTCGCATAGGCGCTTCCCGGATGCACGTTGCACGGCTTACTCTTTGAATACCAGTCAGATTAGCTGTCACCCTGCTTAAGTCACCCTGCTTAATTAATTGTCACCCGTAGATATATGTGGTTAGGATAATCTACCCTGAGATTATTTGATCTGTGGAATTTTTGCTATCTTGTGACTGACCCCTGTCGACATATTCTGTCGTCCGAATTTCCTCGTGGTCGTATTTTCTTGGTTATGATAATAATCATTGTGAGAGATAAATTCGATCCGTTTATTGTTTCCAGTGAATAAACCTGTTTAAGTGTGAATTTTAGTTCTGATTATTTGTTCTGAGTGATATACCAAACACCCGCAGCAACCCGTATACCAGGGTGAAACCAAGTGGGTGAACTTAAAGCCCTCACCCCCTTGTGATCTTTTCATAGTCCAGAAGGCCTTCGACCCCTGGCATACCGTCGCTTCGACTGTGTTGCTACCTAGGCCTCCCAACAAACCCTGGTTGGGAGAAAGTGGAGTTCACCACTATAATCCAACTGGCGCTCGAGGCAACCCCGGTCTATCCTAGATATAGACATCCCCGTTGAGCACCACTCTAGTAACACCCCCCCAAGAAGGAGGAGACGTTACACTACATCATTGAACAATTTGTGGAATATAATTTTTTTTATGAAACGTTTGGGGAATATTTTGTAGAACTCTCTAATCTTCGAGCACTATCTAGAACTCACTTCAGAACTGTGATATCTCCTAATTTTCTTATGATTACGGTAGTTTTTCGAAGCGCTCCAGGAGGAGGAAAAATTGGAGAAATGTATTTTTCCTTAGTTATGAAATTGTACAATGGTACTCAGTAAGCAATCCCAGAAATATTTCACATTTTCTGAATTATTTCTCAATGAGTGGGAGTTTTCCCTCAATAATTCTGTCAATTTGTCATTTTTTTTTCTATCTGTGGACAACACGAAAGGGAAACCTATAATGTTCGAGGAACATCGTGTTAGCCAGTGGTGAAATCTTTGGATAGAAGGAAAGTGTTGGAATTCTTCTCGAAAGTTTGGAGGTTGTAAGCATCAGGAAAGACTTCACTAGGCAAAGAATTTCACGAGCCTGACAGTGTAGGGGCTGAGCTCGTCTAGTTCTTCTACTACTGACCGTGAAAGTATCCATGAAAAAGGCAGAGATCGCCGACCTTTCTACGATGATCTGGAGAGGTCAATGATTTGGTGAGTGTTGTATCATCGACTAGGCGAATAGCTCTCTCCTGGATCGAGTTTGAGAGCTTTAGCGTATGTTTGGGGGCTGAGCTCCAAACATGTGAACAGTACTCCAGGACAGGTCGAATTTGTGCTTCGTAGATCATAAGCAGTTGCTGGAATGTGAAGTATCTCTTCGCAAGGAAAAGGAAACCAAGTTTTTGTGAAGCAGTTTTCGCAATGGACCTCTCATGATCGTCCCATGAGAGAACACTGTCGGTGGTGACACCCAGCAAGAATATTGACGACCTCATAGGAACAGTGGTACCCCACATCATCAAATTGGGCATTGTGTGATCAGCCTTCTTGGTGAACATACAAGCTTGAGTGTTAGTTGAACTGTACTTGATTCTCAGATCCCCATTTCAGAATTCTTGTCAGATCCTCATTTAAAGCATCGACCTGTCTTCGCCTTGCACCTCTGGCTTCGTTGGATGATATAGGGGCTCTAGAGGAAAAGGCGGAATGAAGTGTACTATCATCTGCGAAGCTGTGAACTGGGCTGGAGGTCACATTCAACAAATCATTGATGTGAAGCAAGAACGAAGTTGGTGTCAAGACAGAGCCTTGTGGAACATCAGCATTGATCGTCATTGTATCAGACGGAACCCCGTCTACCACCACGTAGAGTGATCTATCTGCAAGAAAACTCGGAAGTGATAGACACAGTTGGGGCAGAAACCATATGACGGTGTCGCTAGGAGGCCTTGGTGCCAAACTCGGTCAAATGCCTTGGAGATATCCAAGGCTACAGCCAGAGACTCCCTATGTTTCTCGATTGACACCTGCCACTTATGTGTCGAATAGGCAAGCAGGTCTCCTCTGCAGGTGACCTCTGGTGACGAAAGCCATATTGCCGGTCGTTCACGATTCTTGAGCTCTCTAGATATCGGATGAGCTCGATGTTGATTGCTTTTTCTATCACTTTGAAGATCACAGATAGTAGTGCAATCGGTCTATAGTTTTCAAGGAGGGTTTTCTTGCCCTTCTTTGGAATCGGTTGGACCCTAGCTTTCTTCCAGTTAGAAGGAAATACACCGAGTTTGTACGAAAAAGTGAACAACCTGCAAAAAACTGGTGGTAGTTCTGGGGCACGTTTCTTGAGAACAATAGGCGGTATTCCGTCAGGCCCCATTGCCTTCTTGACGTTGAGGCCCAGGCAGAATGTGTCTGATTGTGCGTTGCCGGAAGACAATTTCAGGCATGCGGTTATCTATGGTAGCGATTTTGGGAAGTTCCTGGCCTCGTGGATCCAAGGTAGAATTGTCTGCAAACATTTTGGCGAAGGTGTTGGCTTTTTCCTCGTTAGACTCATCTATCGTTCGATTGCATGTATTCCTAGCTTCAACATATTCAGCTCTAGTTTGCGGGCATGGGTTTCTGCGCCGACGGTATGCTGCTTGCTTCAGAGCGACAACCATAGAACATGTTCTATTGAACCATGGTTCACCAGTGGTTCTTGATTTGGTGCTATGTGGTATGTAAGTTTCCATTCCCAGCATGATGATTCCCAAAATCTCTTCAGCACATTGCGTAGGATCTTCCGATTCGAAACACATTCTCCTCCTAGGAAAATCAGAAAAAAACATGCGAAGTCCATCCCAGTCGGCTGAATTGTAATGCCAAACAGTGCGTAAGGGTGTAAGACTGGTTCGCGGAGTGATATAAGGACATATCGTGGAGATGAGTGTGTGGTCTGAGTTTCCTAGTGGTGCACGGACTTTCACTTCATACGGTTACGGATTGCTAGTGAGGATCAGGTCGAACGTATTGGCATAATGATTGCTGATATCAGGGATACGAGTGGGTTCATCTATCAGTTGCTCAATACCATAGGTGATAGCGAAAGCCTCAACCAGACGTCCTGCGTCATCTGTTTTATTCGAGAATTTGAGCCAGGTGGAGTTGTGGTCATGATCCCCTATGATGATGATTCCAGCTGCTGGGTGATTCTGTTGGATGGAATCGAGTTCCAGAGAAAGGAATTCGAAGAGGTCACTCGGAGTTGGTTCGTTTGGTGATAGATGAAGGCAGCAGATGAACTTTGTCTGTACGTGGTTATCGATCTTGTGCCACATTACATCGAATTCTTTTGGTTCCAGTTCCTCCTCACGATGGCATGAGAGATCATTTCTGGAAAAGAGACATAAACCTCCTCTGAATCTGAAACGGGTATGGAGCTCATATCCAGGGCAGAGCATATAGGTCGTGTTAGTCTGGTTTCTCAGTCTGTAGATGGTAATGAACATCGTTTATGTTTTTGTTCAGACCTCGGATGTTACGAAAGTCTATTTTCAAATTCAGATGTTTTGATGGTGAACCCCCTCGAGCACCTCTCGCCCGGAAATTCGAATGGAGAGGTATTTCACTTCCGGAGTGTTTTACTCTAGGAGAATTCATCATCTAGATTTTTCTTCAGCTGAAATGTGCGGTTTGGGTTGGGAAGAAGGAAATTGGGTATGGGAATATGACCAGAAGAATCGACCAAATACTGAAACATGTGTTGTGAAGTTACACTTCACACCCTCTACGAGGTTTCAGCATGAATAATTACTAATTATCATATTCTATATTTTATTCCAGTTGCTTATTCAAGAAACTTGTTGATATTCATCAGTTACACTTGTTACGAAAGATAACATGATGTCATATGCTGTTGGGGATTACATTTTCGCTGAATTCTCTGTTCCAATTGAACGATATCAAGAATGCTGACCAACACAAAATGCCATGTAAAACATCGTGTTGTCAGGTGAAATCTGATTGGTTAGTAGAATTGTATTCTTCATTTTTATTTGTCAAATTTGATGTCATGAAAGCGCATTCCACGACAGGCAGGATTTACCATGGGGAAATTCTTGATCCGTCCCCATACGGTAATATGTGGCAATAGATCGAGAACAACAGAACTCTGTCAGACGAATCCAGAAAAAATATCAGAACTTATATTTTTGAAGAAAAGACGCTCCGTGAAGTTACCGCCAATATTTATTCAAATTCCATGTAAATCCATTCTTGGCCGAAACTATAGGAATAAATGAAGGTGTTGTCATCAGGTACCTAGAATGTCATAAGGGCTGCGCGATATTGGATTTCAGTTATCGATTATCAACAAGTCCAATACACCCATGGTTATAGAAGGATATCGATGAATATAGCAATTATATCTGTTACAATAAATGTCATTCACCAATATAATATAATTTAGTTTCTGAAGATAAATAACAGAAAATTTTTGAGAAATCAGTTTTCAGGTAACATACCTTCATAAGTGGGTCAGATTTGTGAAAAAAGATTCTCTAAGGGATTCGAAAAAGGCTGAGTTTCAATAGGAAATTATGATCTCTGAAATCAATTTGAAATTAAATTTTCACATTGTTATTATCATAAAAACTTCAAGGTTCAAATAACAATAAAAAGAATAACAAGAAAAAGTACTTCCGCGACATATGATATTAATAATAATAAATCGTATTTATTCATCTAACGAAGAAAGATACAAATTTATAGATGACAACGTAATCGATATTTGAATGGATGGAAGTGTCAGCTGACATATCACATGAATATGAAGAAAAATCAGTAAAAGATAGGTCGATATATATATCATAAATATATATAAATTAGGAACCTGATAAGTATACAGCTCACAGATACAAATAAAAATGAAAGATTATGAGTTATAGATAACAATGAAATATTACATATTGAAAAATATCCACTCAATCCTAATTGATATACTTATTCTTGTATATTTACTTATTCTTAGATATTTATGTTTGTTAAAATGATGCAATTTTTGATACTAGGAATAAGAGTTAAAATACTCTCATTTTGCAAACTTATGAGAGTAAGTAAAACTGAAGGTACACTAGGGCTACAAACGAGTCCATTTACGGATCCATTTTGAAAATTTGATGACAATAACAACCAGAAATTAGGCACATGTTGCGGTCCTGACTTTTTTTCATTAATGGTGACAACAAAAGCTACCTAAATAATGATTGTTCTGATCATTTCAATCCTATGATGATAAATAAAAATATCTACAGCGAGTTCTCTTAATTTCTTCAGCCAGGGTTGCCAGTTAGCTCAATCGCGAATCGTGGGTTCAACTGAATGCAAAACGTTCATGAGATAATTAAAAGGTAATTTATATAAAGGCGCCACCCGCTTGCCCTCACCCTGTGATGCTAAAGAGTATCTAAACGGGAAGATAAACGAAAGAAACTAGAGAAAATAGCCAGACAGCCGAAATATATTGATTGTGGTTGGATCACAACAATTGGAAAAAAAATCAAATAGGTATAGAGGTATTATTACAGATTTCTGGATTTTTTATAGCTATATATGGCTCACAGAATCAACATTCAAAATTATACCTTATTTTCGTGCGTATAAATGAGATATTTTGCCAAAATGGTAATAATTGTGATGGATGAAAGCTTCGGTTGAGTTGATTCACGATTTTAGTTTGATATAAAAAAAAAGATCTTATCTTATGTTCCCAGCTAACAAACTCTTGAGGTTGCTTGAGAATTCACTTCTTCCAATAAAAGGTAGTTTGGGTCGAATAGGTAATCTCTATATAATAGGTGTCCTGGATTCCCGGAATGCCGGCTTCTACTGACAGGACTCAATTAGCATAAAAAATGCCGTCGGAGGAACCCTGTTCGAAGATAGGCGGTTCTCTGAGTGTTTCTTGATGGAACGATCCAAGATATTGTGTTTTCGACGAAAATCAACAAATGTGATATTTGTAAGGGTGGTCAAAACCAAGTAGCTCACAGCGATAAACGATAATGGCAATATTTTCCTTAGACTAGGAATTAGATGCCCACAAATCCTCAAAATAACGAACACCAGTATGGCACACCCTTTACAAAACGAAAATGTCGAAGCACAATATGTCTACCCGAATCTGCTCTGGTTGAAGTAGCTAATCGGGACACAAAATTGCAAATCGAAGAAGAAAGACTCGAGAATCTCCATATCAAAAAAACATCTTTCACCACGGATATTGCTCTGACACAACTTGGCAACAATGTAAAACTTGTGGAATCCCCGAAAATGATGATTTACTATTCTCACCCGTACGGTATATCACCTCTCACCGTACCCCTCGAACTTTATAATGAATTGAAGAGAGAGAATTAGATGCCGAAATATTAGGAGAGACTGTATGTTTATAAAATTTTGAATAAAATGATATTTCAGTAAGAATCGAAATCGCTTGACAATGGATTGGATCTCAGATGTACCAGATCATTGAGCATGATTATTACCCATAGCAGTGTAGTCCTAATGGGATTCATGGGCGAATTATCGTTTCTGGTCGTATACAGGGCGACGTTTCAATATTTGCCCGTAACACACACCAAAAATCAACAACAAAACATGGATAATATTCACAAACACTTCCTGATGGAACAGCATTTTTTTTTTCAAGGGGCGATGTTATGATAATCTAGCCGTAGGTGGAAAGAGTAAGCTGTAAGTCGTTTATTCAACCATAAAAATTCTTTTTTTCTATGGTGAGAATTCCGTTCTCACTATTTCACCAACGGTCAACCTGAATTATAAAGTGATGACAGGAGAATTTTCGAATAATGAATTACTCTTCAGATTACTGTGCGCACTGAAGGATGAAAATGAGAAAAATAAACAGGAAATAATTGAACACATAGACATAGATAATAACTGTTGGACATCATCAAGCAAAACAATAATGAAATCGCTGAACTAGAAAATAAGTGCACCAAAATTAGAAGGAGAAAATATTAGCCTGGAAGAGAGATATAGAAAAAATAATGTTGTCATCTTCGGACTTGATATAGACGCTGGAGGAAATACTGCTACAACTGTTACACGAAAACTCAATTCGTTATTGGGAATCAGCCTCTCCGAACAAGATCCGAATAACATATTTCCTTTGAAGAATATTAATAAACCAGCTATAAAAATCGAGTTCTTGTCGCAATTGACCAAAGACATCGTCTTTGAGAATGTCCATGAACTTAATGGCACAAATATTACTATACTGCATGACATGTGCTATGAAGACCGTCTGAATCATAAAACCCTGGTCAAACACTTGAAAGAGGCCAGATCAAAAAATCTCTCAGCTCATATAGAACATAGTAAGTTGATAATTAATGGAGAAGTATATTTTTTTTTTATCTGTGGACAACACGAAAGGAAAACCTATGATATTCGAGGAACATCGTGTTAGCCAGCGGTGGAATTTTGGGAGAGAAGGAAGTTGATGGAATTTTTCTTGAGAGTTTGGAGGTTCAAAGCATCAGGAAAGACTTCACTAGGCAAAGAATTCCACAACTTTGCCGTTCAATTGATGAATGATGCTTGGCATAGCGATGTTCGACAGGTCTCGAGCCTGACAGTGTAAGGGTGACCAGCCTGAGCTCGTCTGGTGTGTCTACTAGCACGCGTGGTGGCATATTTCCGTTGAGCACCGACCATGGAAGTTCCTATAAGAAAGGCAGAGATCGCCAACCTCTCTACGATGATCTAGAGAGGTCAATGATTTGGTGAGTGTTGTATCATCGACTAGGCGAATAGCTCTCTTCTGAATTGAATCTAAGAGCTTTAGCGTATGTTTGGGGGATGAGCTCCAAACATGTGAACAGTACTCCAGGACAGGTCGAATTTGTGCTTTGTAGATCATAAGCAGTTGCTGGGATGTGAAGTATCTCTTCGCACGGAATAGAAAACCAAGTTTTTGTGAAGCAGTTTTTGCAATGGACCTCACATGATCGTCCCATGAGAGAGCACTGTTGGTGGTGACACCCAGCATGGATATTGACGACCTCATAGGAACAGTAGTACCCGACATCATCAAATTGAGCATTGTGTGATCAGCCTTCTTGGAGAACATACAAGCCTGAGTTTTAGTTGCATTGAACTGTACTAGGTTCTCTGATCCCCATTTCAGAATTCTTGTCAGATCCTCATTTGAAGCATCGACCTGTCTTCGCCTTGCACCTCTGGTCTCGTTGGATGATATGGGGGCTCTAGAGGAAAAGGCGGAATGAAGTGTACTATCATCCGCAAAGCTATGAACTGGGCTGGAGGTTACATTCAACAAATCATTGATGTGGAGCAAAGTTGGTGCCAAGACAGAGCCTTGTGGAACACCAGCATTGATCGTCATTGTATCAGACGAGGCCCCGTCTACCACCACGTAGAGTGATCTATCTGCAAGAATACTCGATAGTTAAAAACTCAGTTGGGGTGTCAAACCATATGACGGAAGTTTCGCTAGGAGGCCTTGGTGCCAAACTCGGTCAAATGCTTTGGAGATATCCAAGGCTACAGCCAGAGACTCCCCATGTCTCTCGATTGACACCTGCCACTTATGTGTCACATAGGCAAGCAGGTCTCCTGTTGACCTCTGGTGACGAAAGCCATATTGCCGGTCGTTCACGATTCTTGATCTCTCTAGATATCGGATGAGCTCGATGTTGATTGCTTTTTCCATTACTTCAGAGATCACAGATAGTAGTACAATCGGCCTGTAGTTGTTAGGAAGGGTTTTCTTGCCCTTCTTTGGAATCGGTTGGACCCTAGCTTTCTTCCAGTTAGAAGGAAATACGCCGAGTTTGTACGAAAGGATGAACAACCTGCAGAGAGCTGGTGTTAGTTCTGGGGCACATTTCTTGAGAACAATAGGCGGTATTCCGTCGGGCCCCATAGCCTTCTTGACGTTGAGGCTAAGCAGAATGTGTCTGATTGTGCGTTGCCAGAAGACAATTTCTGGCATACGGTTATCGATGGTAGCGATTTTGGGAAGTTCCTGGCCTCGTGGATCAAAAGGTAGAATTGTCTGCAAACATTTTGGCGACGGTGTTGGCTTTTTCATGAGGTGTTATAGCCAATGTATAATCATCCTTTGTGAGGGGAGGAAAGGAGCTAGAAGTGAAATCTCTCCCGATTGCCTTGGCAAAGGTCCAAAATGAACGGGAACCATTTGGACACTCTATGAGCTTTGATCTTATCTTCGTGTTGTATGCCTCTTTAGACTCATCTATCGTTCGATTGCATGTATTCCTAGCTTCAACATATTCAGCTATAGTTTGCGGGCCTGGGTTTCTGCGCCAACGACGGTATGCAGCTTGCTCCAGAGCGACGACCCTAGAACAGGTTCTATTGAACCATGGTTCACCAGTGGTTCGTGATTTGGTATTATGTGGTATGTAAGTTTCCATTCTCAGCATGATGATTTCCGAAATCTCTTCAGCACATTGCGTAGGATCTCTCGATTCAAAACACATTCTCCTTGTAATGCCAAACAGTGCGTGGGGGTGTTGGACTGGTTTGCGGAGTGATGCAAGAACATATCGTGGAGATCAGTGTGTGGTCTGAGTTTCCTAGTGGTGCACGGACTTCCACTTCATACGGTTCCGGATTGTTGGTGAGGAACAGGTCGAGCGTATTGGCGTTTTGCTGATATCAGGGATCCGAGTGGGTTCATTTATCAGTTGTTCAAGGCCATAGGTGATAGCGAAAGCCTCAGCCAGACGTCCTGCGTAGTCTGTTTTGTTCGAGAATTTGAGCCAGGTGGAGTTGTGGGCATTGAAATCCCCCATGATGATTCTGTTGGATGGAAACGAGTTTCAGAGAAAGGAATTCGAAGAGGTCACCAGGAGTTGGTTCGTTTGGTGATAGATAAAGGCAGCAGATGAACTTTGTCTGTTTGGGGTTATCGATCTTGAGCCACATTACATCGAATTCTTCTGGTTCCAGTTCCTCCTCACGATTGCATGAGAGATCATTCCTGGAGAAGAGACATAAACCTCCTCTGAATCTGAAACGGGTATGGAGCTCATATCCAGGGCAGAGCATATAGGTCGTGTTAGTTGATGAGTTGACCTGCGTCTCAGTTAAAGCCAGTATATCTGGTTTCTCAGCCTGTAGATGGTAATGAACATCGTTCATGTTCTTGTTCAGACCTCCGATGTTACAAAGGTCTATTTTCAAATTCAGATGTTCCTTTGGTGAACCCCCTCGAGCACCTCTCGCCCGGAAATCCGAATGAAGAGGTATTTTACTTTTTTACATGCAGGAATAGAAACTTGCCAGATTACAACACTCTGAAAATCAATGAACATTACAAAATTGAAGCAACAGATAATATCAAATATTCGGGCATAACCATAGATAAACACTTGAAATGGGATAAACATATAGAAAATACTAGCAAAAATCTCAGATATTTAATATACAAATTCAAACTTTTGAGAGACATTTTAGACAAAAATAAACTCAAGATGGTCTATCATGCACTGGTTGGCTCTCGACTGAATTATGGCATAATAGGGTGGGGTGGGGCAATGAATACACATCTAAAAAAAATTAATATAATCCAAAAAAAAAATTTTGTATTCGATACAAAACAATTATTTTACCGCTCCATCGTGATTCAAAAATAAAGCAGAACTAAAAACATTGACACACACATATAATACGAGGAAACAAAATACATGTTACCAAACTCCATTTGCATCTAAAACAATTGGCCAACGTAGTTTTACATATCTTGCACCAAGAATGTATCAAATCCTACCAGAATATCTGACAGAAACGCATAATATTTATCAATTCAAGAAAAAAATAAACAAATTCATTGCCGAATACCCAAAAAATGAACTCATCAAAATGATAGATATGCTGAAATAAATATTAACAGAGTGTCTGTCCAATCAACACTCAAAACTAGTCTGTTTCATTAACTTCATTTATTTATTCATTCAAAAAATATTGTACAAATATATCCTTTTACATTAACTTTGATTTTATTTTATATAATTTTATTTAACTTCATCTATACTATGATTTTAACACATTCTACTTGCACCTAATTTCATCTATATTCATATATTAAATTTTTATCTTTAAACAAAAATTGAACCGAATGAATCATAGATTTCACGCACAGGCTATATGCCTTAGTGAGAATCTCGGTTTATTGAATGTTTACAATTAATATGTACCGTTTATAATTTGATTATTACTCAATAAACTATATATTATCTCACAGTTTGTAGTATGAACATTAGATCACTTGCAGCTCACATCACAATGAGCTTAGGGATTTCAATAAAGAAAATAACCATTCAATACTATGCATCACAGAATCCTGGCTTAATGACAGCATCCTTGATTAAGCTGTATCTTTTCCTGGTTACAATATATTGAGGGCAGATCGAAAAAATAGTATAGGAGGGGGTGTAGCTATCTATGTCAAGCAAAATATACAATGTCTCATCAAAGATCTTATAACCAACCATACAGAACAACTCTGAATCTCTATCACAATAAATGATACCCAATATGCCATTGGAGTCATAACCTGAGCCATATTGTAGCGCGATTTTAGAATATCATATGTACAGGGGATTTCAATATCGATCTGTTGCAACATAGTGTTGCATCTCAAAATTTACAGAATGTGTTTGAATCATTTGCACTCACACAATGTATTGATAAACCTACAAGAGTCCAACGTTCATCGTCAACACTTCTGGACCTCATGCTGTACTCTGAATCAATAATCATAAAATGCCATAATGTACTGGAGAACTCAAACATTCTCTCAGACCACTATCCAATAGATATGACCCTCTCAGTTTCTAAACTAACCTCACCTGAAGAAATAATTGTTATAAGAAATCTGATTTCTTAAAGCGTCAATTTCAGTTTGAATACGAATTTTCATTTAAAAATTAAATATGGGGTGGCTCAAAAAAGTTATTTCGTTTTAAACGTGTGCAAGGTTCCGCAGGTGGCGCCATCTTAACTTTACAATAAAAATGATAGCAAATTCTAATTTCTCAACCAGCAAAACCCCCCCAAGCAGAATATTGTGACAATACACCAATTATTAAAAAAAATATTTATAAAAAATTAAAATCAAATTGAACTTTCAACACTCTGTATCTCTGAAATCATCCACTTTTGGACTGAGGTAAGTTGAGTTAGATCGTCATATTTATGCCTCAGGAACTTTTGTTAGCTTTTTTCCGCACCTTTTAGGGACACCCTGTATAGGTATATATGCGCTTACCAGCATGTATGCGAAAGCCTACGGGTGCTTGTGTGAAAGTTGTTACATACAGATTTATTTTTGTGTTATATGGCGGTGAATGTAGACCTTTTCAATTGCCCGTTCTTTCAAACTCACCAGAAAACGAATTTTTAATTTGTAATATGGCATATTGAATAAAGTATCATTATATGATGAAGTACCTAAATCCCAGCAATTCATTTTTAAAATTTCGTTCGAACGCGTTTTTTAGCGAAATGATGAAAGCAAACCCTATCAAATTTCAAATCGAAACTGTCCTGTCGTTCACACAGTCCTTTCCTATCACTTTGCATTTCCTTGTCTTTAGGAAAGCTGAAAAATTTCGTACCAGGCATAAAGCCCTCGCATTTATTGTCAACATTACAACCATACACTGGGCAGCTCATCTTCAAAATCAAATTTAAACTTCAAAGTTGATTATTTCGAAGAGATCTTTTCTTGATTTGCAACAGTAAACATACACAAAATATAGCCCAATAACACCAATATGGCGGAATTTCTCACAAGCTGACGTCACACTAGCCACGCCCACGTGCGTGGTGACTATGAGTCAAAATATAGTGATGATCCTTGTACATACTATCGGGGTAAAATATTTGATGCTGGTGTTCATCAATAGAGCAACAATTGTCAATTAGATGGAAATCAATAATTATTCATAACTACTGTTTTGCATTGAACTGAAATTTTATACCCTTGGTACAGAGTTTACAGATCGTTGTTGCCGGTCTCTGGCTCACTAGGGTCGTTACCTACCCCGCTCCTCTCATACCTCACGGGTGCATTCGGGTACAGGTCGGTGCCCAGAGTCAATGCTCAAGTGGCGTATTGTTTGCCGTTGGTAAAAGACTCAGGTATCGTGCGAACTGCTTTGCCTTTTGCCTTCACAATCAGCATGGTCATGGCATAGCAGTATGAACAAGGTCTAGCGACTTAAGTTTTTTGATGAACGAGAATCGTTTTTAAAAAACACAAGAATAATAATTATTTATTTCGACCGAATAGTTGGAGCTCTACAATCAGAATGCCTGTTTGAATACATGAGAAAAATGTGCTGTCCGGAATTGCATGAATCGGATGATTCTAGAAGTGCGATGAACTGCAACGTCTGCATCTTCATATTTCGTTCGGCTGGTTCAACGACATAACTAGCGTCTAGCATTAGCATTGGGGAAGGCTAGACTAATAATCAGATAAAAAAATTTAACTAAAACTACTAGAAAAGAGTCCTACAATGTATGTCCTATAGCTATCTTCCACTCTTTTTGAGATAATAATCAAATAATCAATCAATATTAGGTTTGGCGCATACTGAATTGATATTATACAGAGTATGGAAAAAGGTGCGTCAATCTCGGGCACGAAAAAGATCGAAAAAGTCGATTTTCCTTTAAATTTTCGACAAATTGAATGTTTTACATTTTATATCAACATTAACCAGGATAAATATGTCAGTGTTAGGTTAATCATAATTTTTATCTGATAAGTTTGAGTCATTTGGCCCACTACAATCAAATTTTATTCTTCACCCGAAATATCTCAGGAAATATCTTCATCAATTTTCTGCATGCCCTTGATATATAGCATATATAGCAAAATATAGCAGTCTGGAACGAGAATACCCGAGCGGTGACCTGTTAGAGTGACCGATGTGATGAAAATACCTACGTCAATTTCATGAGGATAAATTTGTGCGCAGGAAAATTAATTCAAGTTCATCGTATGGAAATGACTCAATTGTGTTATATGTCTAGGGATGGTCAAATTTATCGACAATTCTCGATGATGTCGATAAAAATTCACACTAACAAAATTACCGATATTATCGCTATTATCGTTGTTATCGATATTATTGATATCATCGATACAAATATATATAACCGATATATGAAACGATAAAATCGATGAACTTGATCTTCTTGAATTGTAGTGTATTCATATTTTGAAAGACCGGGATGTGAAATGAATCTAGATATATGATAAGTAGGTATAGGCACCATGAATATGTGATCATACCATGAGTTGAATTTCCAATTAGACTATTATTACATTCATCATTGCATCGATCATTGATGCGAGTGTGAGTTTGTGAAAAATGTCCATACTAGTGCGTTTTACTTTATATTTTCCCGTTGCCATAGTTCGAAATGACATAACACCTTCATATATATAAGTGTATTGTTCATTCTATACCTATTACTTTTTTTGCTCATCGATAGAATGTTCATTTTGCTTACCGCGCATATTATATTATAATATGTTCATAATATAATCAGGATACATTTTTATTCTTATTTTTGTAAACATGGTGTATTTTCTCATTCAGGTGAATAAATTATTATAAATATCATTATCGTTATCATTATCACCTCCCTACCAACAGCGAATTTGTCACAAGAACACGTGTTCGCGGCTTGGTTCTGAACAAAGAATCTGTCAAACACCCGACGAGGAGAGATCAAATACCTGTTATAATATTGAACTATTCAAAAATACTTCATTTCAAACTCTTTAAATGCCTGACACAAATTTGGTGTTTACTATGGTAGGTACACAAAGGTGATCGTTGCAACCATGTTCATATAATATCATCCTGGAAGCAGATATCGATATCGATGAAGTAATTCAGAATGGGTTTAGAGCCAATACAAAATAAATATGCGAATAGGGATATTCAATTCTTTTGTTCCTTCGAATTCGATCAGAGCCGTCGCGATATATCATATACATATAGTTCGACAGATCAAATAGAAACGATTGAAAAACATACACTTCAATCTGATCTGAGAATGATCGTAGGTTCGGTTCTGCAATGCCTATACAGGGTGTGTCATCAATATTGCACGAAAATTCAAGGACAAATTTCATGGGCCAAAATATGAACAAAGTTCAGATAATTATATGTCTGGAAACGATTCATTTCAGAAATGTTTGAAGTGGATTTTTGTTTTGGCATACCTAGATATCCGATTAGTTCGCTGATCGATCGGCTGTAGCTAATTAGATGTCTCGAGTATCACAGATTTCCTTTCAACAGCTATGCATGAGTTTGGTTCTCATTTTGAATTTCTTCATATTTTGACCCAGTGCCAGTTCCCAGTTCTTCATCTTGTTACAACAAATGAGAGCTTGTTTTATCCTTGTTATTTTGTTCATTTATTAAACTCGCATGATATGATTACAGACAGACTGACACTGGGACATGTAAAACAAAACAAATCTCCGACCCCGAAAACCTTCACATATACTAAGCAATTTTGTTTAGAATTGGACCGAATCAAAAAAATATCTGCCATTTTGGAGCCGCCATGTTGAATTCAACCTCGAAAACCCCACAACGAAAATTCCTAATCGAATCTGACCAAAATCACAAAACATGTCCGACCCTAAATACCCCCAAATGAAAATTTTGAGAACAATCTGACTACATATAATCACAAAACTGTTCCGCTATTTTGGCGCAGTGATGTTGAATTTTTGATTTTGACAAAAAATTATGATCTCCTCCGAATACCTCAGATATCGAATAGACTGGGACCATTATGAAAAAAAAAATGGTCCGTCATTTTGGGGCCGCCATGTTGAATTTTCTATTTTTGGCATGAACTTCTAATTAGGTGGAAGATGATGATTCCCATCATCGCCCGGTGCGACACCACCACATCGACAGAGGTACTGTGTGTTTCAGTATTTGGTGGATGCTTCCGGTCATATCCCCATTCCCAACCCAAACCGCCCATTTCAGCTGAAGAAAAATCTAGATGATGAATTCTCCTAGAGTGAAACACTCCGGAAGTTAAATACCTCTCCATTCGGATTTCCGGGCGAGAGGTGCTCGAGGGGGTTCACCATCAAAACATCTGAATTCAAAAATAGACCTTTGTAACATCGGAAGTCTGAAAAAGAACATAAACGATGTTCATTATCATTTACAAGCTGAGAAACCAGATATCCTGGCTTCAACTGAGACTCAGGTCAACTCATCAACTAACACGACCTATATGCTCTGCCCTGGATATGAGCTCCATACCCGTTTCAGATTCAGAGGAGGTTTATGTCTCTTCTCCAGGCATGATCTCTCATGCAATCGTGAGGAGGAACTGAAACCAAAAGGATTCGATGTAATGTGGCTCAAGATTGATAACCACAAACAGACAAAGTTCATCTGCTGCCTTTATCTATCACCAAACGAACCAACTCCTGGTGACCTCTTCGAATTCCTTTCTCTGAAACTCGATTTCATCCAACAGAATCACCCAGCAGCTGAAATCATCATCATGGGGGATTTCAATGTCCACAACTCCACCTGGCTCAAATTCTCGAACAGAACAGACGACGCAGGACGTCTGGCTGAGGCTTTCGCTATCACCTAACAACTGATAAATGAACCCACTCGGATCCCTGATGACAGCAATCATTATGCCAATACGCTCGACTTGTTCCTCACTTACAATTCGGAACCGTATGAAATGAAAGTCCGTGCACCACTAGGAAACTCAGACCACACACTCATCTCCACGATATGTCCCTACATCACTTCGCAAACCAGTCCAACACCCCCACGCACTGATTGGCATTACAATTCAGTCGTGTGGGATGGCCTTCGCATGTTTTTTCCTGAGTTTACTTGGAGGAGAATGTTTTTTTGAATCGGGAGAACCTACGCAATGTGCTGAAGAGATTTCGGAAATCATCATGCTGGGAATGAAAACTTACATACCACATAGCACCAAATCACGAACCACTGGTGAACCATGGTTCAATAGAACCTGTTCTAGGGTCGTCGCTCTGAAGCAAGCTGCATACCGTCGTTGGCGCAGAAACCCAGGCCCGCGAACTAGAGCTGAATATGTTGAAGCTAGGAATACATGCAATCGAACGATAGATGAGTCTGAAGAGGCATACAACACGAAGATAAGATCAAAGCTCATAGAGTGTCCAAATGGTTCCTGTTCATTTTGGACCTTTGTCAAGGCAATCGAGAGAAATTTCACTTCTAACTCATTTCCTCCCCTCACAAAGGATGATAATACATTGGCTATAACACCTCATGAAAAAGTCAACACCGTCGCCAAAATGTTTGCAGACAATTCTACCTTGGATCCACGAGGCCAAAATCGCTACCATCGATAACCGTATGCCAGAAATTGTCTTCCGGCAACGCACAATCAGACACATTCTGCTCAGCCTCAACGTCAAGAAGGCTATGGGGCCCGACGGAATACCGCCTATTGTTCTCAAGAAATGTGCCCTAGAACTAACACCAGTTTTTTGCAGGTTGTTCATCATTTCGTACAAACTCGGCGTATTTCCTTCTAACTGGAAGATAGCAAGGGTCCAACCGATTCCAAAGAAGGGCAAGAAAACCCTCCCTAACAACTACAGGCCGATTGCACTACTATCTGTGATCTCCAAAGTAATGGAAAAAGCAATCAACATCGAGCTCATCCGATATCTAGAGAGCTCAAGAATCGTGAACGACCGGCAATATGGCTTTCGTCACCAGAGGTCAACAGGAGACCTGCTTGCCTATGTGACACAAAAGTGGCAGGTGTCAATCGAGAGAAATGGGGAGTCTCTGGCTATAGCCTGGATATCTCAAAAGCATTTGACCGAGTCTGGTACCAAGGCATCCTAGTTAAACTTCCGTCATATGGTTTGACACCCCAACTGTGTCTTTTACTATCGAGTTTTCTTGCAGATAGATCACTCTACGTGGTGGTAGACGGGGTCTTGTCTGATACAATGACGATCAATGCTGGTGTTCCACAAGGCTCTGCCTTGGCACCAACTTTGTTCTTTCTCCACATCAATGATTTGTTGAATGTGACCTCCAGCCCAGTTCATAGCCTTGCGGATGATAGTACACTTCATTCTGCCTTTTCCTCTAGAGCCCCTATATCATCCAACGAGACCAGAGGTGCGAGGCGAAGACAGGTCGATGCTTTATATGAGGATCTGACAAGAATTCTGAAATGGGGATCTGAGAATCTAGTACAGTCCAATGCAATTAAAACTCAAGCTTGTATGTTCACCAAGAAGGCTGATCACACAATGCCCAATTTGATGATGTCGGTACCACTGTTCCTAACCAAAAACTGCTTCACAAAAACTAGGTTTTCTATTCCGTGCGAAGAGATACTCCGCATCCCAGATACTGCTTATGATCTACAAAGCACAAATTCGACCTGTTCTGGAGTACTGTTCACATGTTTGGAGCTCAGCCCCCAAACATACGCTAAAGCTCTCAGGTTCAATTCAGAAGAGAGCTATTCGCCTAGTCGATGATACAACACTCACCAAATCATTGACCTCTGATACAACACTCACCAAATCATTGACCTCTAGATCATCGTAGAAAAGTCAGCGATCTCTGCCTTTTCCATAGGTACTTCCATGGTCGGTGCTCAACGAAATATCATCTATTATGCCACCACGCGCGATTCCTAGTAGACAAACCAGACGAGCTCAGGCTGGTCACCCCTACAATGTCAGGCTCGAGACCTGTCGAATATCGCTAAACCAAGCATCATTCATCAATAGAACGGCAAAGTTGTGATTCTTTGCCTTGTGAAGTCTTTCCTGATGCTTAGAACCTCCAAACTTTCAAGAAAAATTCCAACAACTTCCTTCTCTCCCAAAATTCCACCGCTGGCTAACACGATGTTCCTCGAACATTATAGGTTTCCCTTTTGTGTTGTCATCATCAATTTTGAGTAAAATCTGACGATACCCACAAAACTCATCCGCCATTTTTTTTTTCATTTCATAATGCCTCGTCACAAAAATTATGTCCACCTGCCAAATTTCGAATCATTTGGACGATTAGAAGTGGGTCAAATCCAAGATTTAATGAAACTGAATGAAAGCTTGTAAAACAAAGACCACATGTAATTATTTTTGATATTGATATCAGGGATATTTCTGATCTTCGTATTTTTCTTTGTATACTTACGAAATTGACGTTTCGTAGGTATCTCAACCAATCACCTGTCTGGATTGTATACGAAATGTCAAATTCGTAAACATACGAGGTGGAAAACGAGAGGTCGGGAATACCCCTATTGAGTGTTTAACCCGCGTTCTGCCGAAGCCATCGAGATTTATCTCTGACAAAGATAAATATCGTCGAAGTAGTCGGCTCGGTTCTACCACACTCCGCGACCCTCGACATCAATAAATAAACACATTGTCTGGATCGAGACTCGAGACCTATAAAAACTACATAGATATAATTATCTTGCGCGGACAGTAACAGCAACCAAATAATATAAAACTCATACTTCGATGCGATACTAGTATACTGACACCTATTGAGAACATGCCCGAACTGACCAAAAAGATGGAAACTTCAATAAGGCACCAGCTTTAGGAAAATAATCATATTTTATTACGATCGGGCATTGCAACGCCATCTAGACAGAGTTTCAGAAGTAGGCAGTGAATCCCCGCTCTTCTTCCCTCTTCTTCTTCTTTGTCAGAAACTTCTTCTGGAACTACCTCCAGTCTATATTTCTGAATGAGGTGGTATGGTAGGAATTTTGCAATTTCCTGGAGGTTTTGTCCTAAGTTTTCTCTAACCATTGCTTCGAGGAACTGATCTGAAGTAATGCTGCCGTATTCGAATCGCTCGCACAGGATCCGCCCCCATTGATAGTGTTCAGCTGTTGTGTAGAGGTGTTGATTTTTTTCTTCATCGAAGCACACACTCACATCATAATTTATGACATGATGTATATTGCGCTCCAAGTCCGTCATTTGACACCTCAGCCGCTTCACAGATGATTCGATGTCTTCTACCGCTGGCCAGCTCTGACTAGAATAGTAAATCAACATGTCTGTATCACTCACGAATGAAATATTCACGTTCGCGAATGGTGATAAAAGGATTAATTTCCTCCCTACATTTACCACAGAACAAATATAAAGGCGATTTGTTATAAAGAGAAAATGTAAATGTAAGAATTATTATTACATAAATTTCAAACCCTTTTCACTCTGACATACAAAAAATCAAATGAATGAGGATATATACATTTGACTACGATGCCTTGGTACCGAACTTGATCAGAGCTCTCGTTGTTGCAGCCTCAAATATTGGCTCGCTCTGACCCAAGTATATGAGAAGAATTCATCTCAATAACATCGCTCTCTTTCATCTGTTCTACAACTCTTTTCGGTAACCACCATTTGATACAAACTTCAGTTTTTTCATCGTACAATATCACAGTACCGCTTTCACCGAATTTGGTCGAAAAAAAAACGATATCTTCTTGATTATATAACTTTTATTCAAGGGTAGCGATGATAACAGAATTTGCTCTATAGTTTCATCAACCTCATTGATTCTATGATTGATAGCGTCTAAATCAATTTTAGAAGATTCCATTTCCACACCCTCGGTTACGTGAAAGAAGGTCTAAAAAGTTTTTGAACAATTGTACTCACAAGAAACAGATTACATTCTATCGCACTGTTAGATTCCCACTTATCTTGGTAGATTAGGTATTCAGTATGTTTGCTGCTGTGAGAACTATGTTGTGTAGATGGAAAATATGGTAGTTATAGGAACTTCGATATGTGACGTAGCAATACCCCACTACTATCGAATGGCCTTGAGGTGAGGCGAGCATCTCCAACGCAATAATAACCTTCCAGGCCAAATTCCTCTTGAGGTCACAAAACAGGCTCAAGGTCACTCGTCCCAAGGTCACATACATGCCCACACCGGTCCCCAAGGACAAAACCCCCAAGGGCGCTCCTCAAGGTCACTCCCCCAAAGCTCATACCCCTCTGACCTTGGGGGAGACCCAGAAACGGCAAAGACCTTCTACTCTGAAGGAATAACAAACACTACTCTTGATTCTGTATATCATTCATTGCCAATAACCCGTATCGAATTGTATCGCTGTACACAGTCACGACATTCCATCCGCGCGCCTGGTCTGATATCTGCTACACTAACTCCGCTAGTGCCTAGCTTCCAACTACTGAGTATAGATCTTAGAAGCCGTGTTGCCAGGGTTGCCGTATTAAGTACGCTACAAGCGGTGTTTTATTGTGTGAATATTCTTGAAACTCCTGTGCATTCTTTTTATTTGCTCGCCTTCTTCTCGCATTCATCCTCTTATTTTTTCGTGATTGCCTCTCTTTCCTGTCGGAAAGTTCAGAGAATGAAGCTTCTTTTGCTATTTATATTTTCTATAATCCTTATTCTTCCCTCTTTTCTTTCGAAATCGTATCCACCTCTGAAGTACGATATTGCTTTCTATCACTATGCTTTTTCTGTTCCTTTTTCTTTTTGTCGTTAGTTTTAGGTCTGTAGTTGATATTATACTTGGTTTCATTCCTCCTTCCCATTCCATCTCCTAGTTATTTATTATAGTGTCAGGGTTACAATTTTGGGTTGACGAAACTACTGAATCGCTTGATTTGTTCAGCGATTCCTCTTCACATGATCGTAGAGTGTCACCGCTGCTGTTGCTAATATTCCTTTCCTAATATTTCTTGCCCTTTGTTTCCTTTTCTTCTCGCAATTTCTCGTGATTTTCGCAAATTAAGTGCAGCTTCTTTATCTTTTCTCAGCTTGGTTGCAAGCCCAGTTCATTTTTGGCTGAACGCCATATTCTTGCTGAGTACCCGGAAAATACGCCACAGTAATTGACACTTCAACTCCATATATGTTTTTGTCGAACCAGTCGATAATAAATATCACCTGATTGTTCTTGATGCTCTTGTTCAGAAATATTCGAAATGAGGATGTTACATCTGAAACGATGATAAATAAACTGAATGAATTTGTTTTGGACGGGGGAGTCTGGATGCGGAGATTATGACAGCAAAATTTATTTATTTATTCTTAATCATCTCAATTGCTTCTGAAAATATCATTTATTCATTTATGTGATAATTTAGAATCTAAAATAAGAATGATAACATAACCTACCCAATATGCAAGCACATAGCTTCAGAGTTTTGAAAACTTTCTTCTCCTTGTGACCAAGAGGACTAATGGTGGAGGCAAATTTGTCATCCATTGTGTTTTGTAAGAATCTTCTACTACATTCCTTATAATTTTTTCATTGAATTTATTGGTTTTCTACCAGTTCTTTTGGTGATCCTTCAATACCAAAATGATAGTATTCCCCAGGATCTACTTTTCGAGTGAGAGTCAATTTTGGAGTGGCCTAAAATGTTCTTGCATCTTTGGGTAATGCATGAAAATCTTCTGGTTTAGTGTTCGTTAATATTGTTGGAAGTTCATTCATTGTGCCCAAAGTTATTTTATTTCCAACTGCCCAATTCTTTTACTTTTCCACAGTATTGAAGGAATGGCCGTTCCTATTTTCAGCAAGGTCTTTTTCAACATTACTACTGCATACATTACAACTGGTGGAACTACTTCCACTACTTGTACCAGTAATATTTGAAAGAAAATCCATCGAAATAGTATCAATTTCACCACTAAACTCTCCTCTATTATGAGAATCATAGGTTGTCACTGTAGGTGTGAAAATGGTGCCTAGTATATTTTCAGTTTCTTGCCGTACTTCTCTATACCACGTAGTAGTTCTTTTCCTTTCAGGCATTGTAAAAGTGAAAGCCTTGAAAATATAAAATGCCAGATGATGAAGCGGTCTTGAGCAAATAAATAATGACAAAGTGATAAACGAGCATGTTTACGGTTTACCATTTACTTACCTTGTACTCCTATTAGACAAATTCAAATAGATACCCAGGAAAATATCAAGAAAATACCACTAAATTGCACTGAAAGAGAAAACCACACAAACAATCAAATAAATATAACAAATTGATGAACGATGGTGCATCTATATGAATAATAGCATTCACAATTTCACAAAATGCCGAGAGGCAGAAATAGCGGAAAGCGGAACCTTGTTGCCAGATGTCTTGTTATGCTTTCCTACTTTTAACGATTCCAATTCTTATCTTTTATTTTTTATCTGTTTATCTGTCAATACGAGGTTTATTCTATATTCATTACCTCTATTATTTTCAATATTATACAGGGTGTCCTCAAAAGGTCTTTACAAAAAGCTACCACATATTCTTCAGACCAAAACAATTCGATACAAGCAAACTTATCTCAGTAAAAAGTTGCTTAGTTTGGGAGCTAGACGGCTCTGAAGTTGAAATTTTCAAATCGATTTTGCTTCATAACTTTTGAACGGCTCATGAGATTTTTTTCAAATTTGGTACGTTGGCATAGACTCATCGGGCAATGAAACTCATATCATAATCATAATGAATATCATTCCATGGGCGTAGAACTTGATTTTTTCAGTAAATAAACATCTAAAACTCCTACGCCAATGGAAAAAAATTAGTTTCAATATGAAATCTAAATTATTCAACTCATTCACTACAAAAAAGGTACTCTTGACAAAAGTCGATTCCTCTCATGGTTTCGACAAAATTTTAATTTCAGTGATTTAGAGCATAATTAATAATAAAACGATTGACAGATATTTCATAAAAATTGTTCAAAATGTTCACCATTTTCACGTATACAAAGATTTATACGACGCAAAAAGTTGAGATGTACTTTTTGCATAGGTTATTTCTATTGAAAATAAGTAGCACTGTTTTTTTTTCTGAAGACTATTATTATCTGCTCGAAAACAGTGATATTCACATTCTTGGTTTCCATAGTTTCATCTGTGTTGATTTGTCGAGTTTTATTGACGTTGATTGTTGATATCGGACTTTTCTGATTTATCATGGCCGTACAATACACCGATGAAGAATACACCGATATGTTATTGGTATTCGGATATTGTCAAGGAAATGGTCGAGAGAGTGTGAGGGTGTATTCGGCAAGGTTTCCAAATCGTCGCGTACCAAGCCACCCAACCTTTGCTGCAGTTGAGAGACGTCTTCGGGAGACCGGTCATTTTGCTCCTAAAACTGGTGATTATGGAAGACAGCGTTATGTAAGGATTCCCGAAGTCGAAGTAGAAATTTTAGACCGTATTGAAGAAAATCCAGAATTGAGTACTAGACGGATAAGTAATGAACTAGAAGTTTCTAGGAATGCCGTTCATGGAGTACTAAGAGAACAATTATTATACCCATACCACAAGACGCCAGTTCAAGATTTATTAATCCATGATTCACAAAGTCGTCTGATGTTTTGTAGGTTCATTAATTTGCAAAGAGAAATGAATCTGAACTTTGGAAAGAATATTTTGTTCACTGATGAAGCCTGTTTCACGAGAAGAGGAATAACTAATTTTCATAATGAACACGTTTATGCAATTGAAAATCCTCATTCCATTAAAATAAACCATTTTCAACACGAATTCAAAATCAAAGTTTGGGCTGGAATAATAGGAAATTTTATAATTGGTCCTGTCATACTTCCACAAAGATTAACAGGAGACATGTATTTACAGCAACTACGAAATACGTTGCCAAATTTGTTGGAAGATTTACCACTCCAACATCGGGTAGATATGTGGTTTATGCACGATGGAGCTCCACCACATTTTTCGGTGGATGTTAGGAATTTTTTAAACCAACAGTACCCAGATAGATGGATAGGTAGAGGTAATGATGCACCCGTGAATTGGCCACCACGTTCTCCAGACTTAACACCGATGGATTATTTTGTATGGGGTTATCTCAAGTCTACGGTTTACAAGACCCCTGTGAATACTGTAGAACAATTATGGCAACGTATCCAACAGGCGACGAATAATCTTACAGGCGATGAAGAAGTTATGCAAAGAGTACATTTCAACTTTTTGCGTCGTATAAATCTTTGTATACGTGAAAATGGTGAACATTTTGAACAATTTTTATGAAATAGAATCGACTTTTGTCAAGAGTACCTTTTTTGTAGTGAATGAGTTGAATAATTTAGATTTCATATTGAAACTAATTTTTTTCCATTGGCGTAGGAGTTTTAGATGTTTATTTACTGAAAAAATCAAGTTCTACGCCCATGGAATGATATTCATTATGATTATGATATGAGTTCCATTGCCCAATGAGTCTATGCCAACGTACCAAATTTGAAAAAAATCTCATGAGCCGTTCAAAAGTTATGAAGCAAAATCGATTTGAAAATTTCAACTTCAGAGCCGTCTAGCGCCCAAACTAAGCAACTTTTTACTGAGGTAAGTTTGCTTGTATCGAATTGTTTTGGTCTGAAGAATATGTGGTAGCTTTTTGTAAAGACCTTTTAAGGACACCCTGTATAGGATTAGGGGAACGTGTATTCGATAAATATTCCTCCTTCCCCTTAAAATCATACAAAGTTTTATGGATGAGCAAACAAGGCTCACATCCATTCGAAAGATGTTCCAGTAGTTTCATACAGAAAAAAGAACAAATTCAATTAATGTTAATCGTCTTATCTCATCAAACATGTAGGAAGATGGTGGAAAGAATATTCAATCTGGCAACGCTTAGCCAAAATCACCACATGTCAGTTTTCCCTACAGTGATGCCAAATCCTACTAAACCGCGCTGTTGCTGTTGCTGAGTGAACATCATTTTCAATACTCATCTTTGTTTTTCCTAGTGATTGAAAAAAGAAGACCCTATGTTCGAGCGGAACATGATATAAGACTTGATTATGTCCTCTGCTTGTTTGGTAATTGAAATGCAAAGGCGCAGTTGTAATAAGATTCTAATTAATCACGATTGCAATGGAGATGTATACTCAAATTTATATTTATGTACATCTCTATTGTAATAATAGAAACGCTTGCAGTGTTCATCTCTTTTCCTTAATATACTTTGATATTATAATAATTTCAAATTCAATGCATCCTGAGTAGAATATTCGATTGTGAATATACCATGAATATTCCTACCAGAATATTCCCAGTATATGATTGGAATATTCTTGATATATCCATAATGACATATTTCCTGGATTATTCCAAATGCCTCTGGAATATTCCATATATTCTAGGAATATTCAGCAGATATTCGGGATATACTCTTCTTTTTTGGATATTTTGCTGTCAATATCTGGATCATGAAACTAATCACCAGTGCATGAAAAATCAATCAAAAAGCGAGACTTGCTGATGAAAGTGCTCACACTACGAAATTCAAACATGACAAATGATTTCGTATTGTTTATTTCGATCACTATTTATATAATAAGCCACGAATTGAGACAGTTACCGAGGAAAGGAGTTTCGAAAATTTTGTCGCATGAAAAATTTGCTATGAATATAAAAATCGAAATTCAAAGCCAGTTCAGAAAGACAGTTCAGATAGACAGTTCAGAGACAGAGTTCAGAGATATTGTTCGCAGTTGATAGCCAAAGTCTAGTAGTGCCTCGGTTCATGTTGGTACAAATCTCTATTTACAGAGAAAGTTCTGTTTCTGGAGAATTCTAGTGAAAAGTCATCCAATAAAAGTGAGAAGAAGTCTTCGAGAAAGCAACAATGTCTATCCCAACATGTAAGAAATTCTATTCATCATTGCCACCACTGCCAGTCTATATGCTATTGATAGATTTTATATGTATTCTGGGATAGTGTCCTAATATCGACAACCACAATTCTCCCTCCTGCATAAATATTCACGAACCTTGTAGAAAAGTTTGTTGCACCCCTGTATATAGGCCACCGCTCGGGATAACAGGTATATATACAAAGAGAAAAAGGACTGGCATAAGAACATAAAGAGGAAATGAAAACACAAATATTGAAAATGCTCGATCAAAGTATTACTCGACCATCAGTTTCCTCATGGTCATCTCCTGTTTGGGTAGTTACCTAAAAAGCTAGTAGCTTCTGGCAAACAGAAGTGGCGAGTAGTCATCGACTACCGAAAACTTAATGACGTGACTATATTTACGACAAATACCCTCTCCCGAACATTTCCTATCTCCTAGACCAGTTAGGCAAATGCCAATATTTTACCACCATTGATTTGGCTTTTGGTTTTCTGTAAATCGAGATTGACGTTCAAAAAAATAGTCACTACGAATTTGTTCGTATGCCATTTGATTTGAAAAACGCCCTTTCGACCTTTCACCGCGTTACGGAAAATATACTCATGGGAATCCAAGAGGAACGTTGCCTAGTTTACATGGACGAAATTATTGTTTATTCACCTATAATCCATGAACACATTGCTCGCCTTTCAGAAGTTTTCAAACGCCTACGGAAAGCGAATCTAAACGGCGTGATACCAAACCCCTCTTAAGTCGAGTGAATTAAAAATTTCCCCCAGCTCAAGAATCCGAAAGACACCAAATCTTTCCTTGGTCTCTCCGGATACTATCAGCGATTTATCCCAAATTTTGCAGAAACATCGGAACCTCCAACAAGTCTTTTACAAAAAGACATTCTTTTTCATTTCAATGCAGACTGTATAGAATCATTTGAAGCACTTGAACAAGCTCTCACTATCTCCCATTTTAATGTACTCAAATTTCGACGAACCATTTCTTCTGACTACGGACGCTAGTGCATTTGCCATAAGCCCAATTGTATCTCAAGGACCAATTCATAAAGATCTTCCGATTGCTTGCGCATCGAGAACCTTATGTGTAGCCGAAACTAAGCACCCTAGGCCCCGGTAGTAGGCTAGCTTGATGGCGCTTGAAACCAGAAAAAAACAACAAAAATACAGACGCACTCTCCCGTATTAAAAATATTCATTTTCATCAATGCGCAGAACTACAGACAAGAATCCAACACCTTGACGATCCTATTTTAATTTCCGATTCCGAAGAAAAGCCAGAAATCACAGACAACCTTGTACCAATCGAACAGACTAACGAACCCGAACAAGATCGGAAGATTTACTCACCTCTATATACCAAAATCACTATTCGGAAATCGAATTCACAAATGCTCAACTACTCGATGAATATATATGTATGTAAATATGTATGTATGATAATATATGTATGACTACTGAACTGAAAGAAATGCAATCTTCGTCAAAAAAAAGAATAACTTTTCTATGACAAAACAAATTACAAGATTTCTATGAACATATTCAATATCAGTGGAAAACCGAATATACTATATCATCGTTATTCCGTATGATCCAGAAATAGTGATAGAAAGATTATTTCATGTACCATACAAAAATAGAAATGATTTGAACTTATCAAACACACACTTTGTAGAGAATAAATAGTTTCATGAATTCCAATAATTTCAGATCAATACCCCACATGCAAAAACAAACTCCATTGCGGAAATTACGTAACCGTTAGACGGATCAAAGGAAGATATACTTGGCAAGGACTGACTAAAGAAGTTGAAAATTTTATAAAAAACTGTGACATCTGGCATAAGACAAAAATATGCCGCAAGAATCTAAGTACCCCATTCGTTCTTACGGAAACCCCTAAATCACCTTTCGAAAGAGTCAAAATCAATTTTTCTCGAAGTACGAACCAAAAATTACTAATTACGAATCAACCAAATTCACGTCCTCTGAAGACAAAACTAAATCAAAAAGCTAAATCAGTAGTGAATACCTTCCTGTTGTATTTCCAACATTACGGTACGCCACTGAGAATTCATTGTGACTACGGACGAGAATTTGATAACAGGCTAATGACGGACCTCTGTTGTTTATATGATATCAAATTAACATTTCCAACCACAACCCCAATGGTTCACTCGAAAGATTTCATGACACTAATCGAAATGAGAGTGAACTTGGCCGAAAATCCGAACGAACATCCTTTCAATATACTTCTTTACGCCATTATGTGCTGCAATACAAATAGAAATGGAACAAACGGTTTTACCCCGTAAGAACTAGTATTCGGACAAACCGCCTCTAGATGCCCGAAATACTTTACAACTGTACCGAAACGTCGATATCTCAGGGGGTTGGGGTTGTTTGATGACCAGATTGTCCGAAATTCATAGCAGTTGCCGATTAGAGGGAACTAGTATCCAAACGATTAATATCAAACGGAATATAAACTCACTTTTGATAATAACGCTTCAATTTTCAATGACGTGAAAAGGTCCGCGGCGATATCAAGACGTACGTCGCTGCACTAACTCGCTTTTTCACACGATACGGCCCCTCGAAGAGAAGCAAAAACTTTTTCGTTTCATTTTTGATCTTGCATGAGGAGTTATTGGCCCTAAGAAGCACTACATCTCCCTCTTCGAAAGTCGGATATGGCTTGTTGGAGTGACGTAATGCCCTTCGCGCCGCTCGACCTTCCATCATTTCCCTAGCCAGAATCAAATTTTCTTCGACTCCTTCGTCGACATCTACAACTTTAGGCTCCCAGTACGCCAAGGGTAGTATCCGAGCCTTAGCCACACCCAATTGTAATTCGTTAGGGCTATAGCCCGTCGATTCATGAGTGACTGAATTGAGAAAATTAGCGAACTTTGGTAGACGACCGATTTCACGCATCACCCTTTCGCTAGGGTTTGCAGCTGGATGCCTCACCGATGTGAACATAACCTTTACATTATGTGACTCTAAAGTAGAACGCCAACGCGCGGCGGTAAATTGCGTTCCGTGGTCCGATGAAATACTCCTAGGTACGCCCAGGCGCGGAAAAAAAAATCATTCTGCAATCGATTGAGAACAGCCAAAGTTGTGGCCTTCTTAAACATATAAAACGTAACAAATTTTGTAAAAACATCTATCAACACACAAACATAAGTGACTCCACCCCTACTCATCGGCAGTGGCCCGTAAAGGTCTAAAGCGATTAATTCATTTTTTGCCTGAAGTATTGACACCGGAGGTGGGTGAGGTAGAGCACAACATTTTGCCTTTTGGCAGATATCACACATTCGGATAACCCTCTCAATATCTAGGGTCATATTTGCCCACCAGACTTCATTTGATAAAGCTTTCCAAGTTTTAAAACACCCAAAATGACCCATAGTTTCGTGGAAATTCTTAGCGAAATCGATAGTCAAATCTTTTGGAACACAAAGAACATAACTGTTTAGGTCACCTTTGCGTTTGTACAACAACTGGTTATATATAGCAAAATTTCCTCTTAACTCATCCCTAGGAAGATTTTCAATAATATCGTTCAATCTCGAGTCCTCCCGCTGTTTGTCAGGGAGCTTTTTCAATAGATCCTCGAAACCTTTCGGAAGTTGAAAAACGGTTAAGATCATGAATTGTTTATTCCTGGGCGAAATTGGGAGTAATTCTGAAATCCTAGACAACGTATCCGCGATTTTATTAGTAGATCCCGAAACAAACTCTATATCGAAATCGAACTCATGGATCGCTAATGCCCACCTAGCAACTCATGCAGATAATAGGCGACAAGTTTTCAAATATGAAACAGATTTGTTATCTGTAAACATCACGAATTTTCGACCTAGAAGATATATACGAAATTCATCCGAAGCCCAGATCAATGCTAGAGTTTCTTTTTCATTGATGTGGTAACGGCGCTCTCTATCCAATAGTTGCCGACTTTCTCACGCCACTGACCGACAAACTCCATCAGACAACTGAAAAAGATGCGCACCTAACGCAACATCTGAACTGTCAACGCTTGAACAATATTGTAAGTCATCTATTCTTGCAGATAGATCACTCTACGTGGTGGTAGACGGGGTCTCGTCTGATACAATGACGATCAATGCTGGTGTTCCACAAGGCTCTGTCTTGGCACCAACTTTGTTTTTGCTCCACATCAATGATTTGTTGAATGTGACCTCCAGCCCAGTTCATAGCTTTGCGGATGATAGTACACTTCATTCCGCCTTTTCCTCTAGAGCCCCTATATCATCCAACGAGGCCAGAGGTGCAAGGCGAAGACAGGTTGATGCTTTAAATGAGGATCTGACAAGAATTCTGAAATGGGGATCTGAGAATCTAGTACAGTTCAATGCAACTGAAACTCAAGCTTGTATGTTCACCAAGAAGGCTGATCACACAATGCCCTATATGACGATGTCGGGTACCACTGTTCCTATGAGTTCGTCAATATCCATGCTGGCTGTCACCACCAACAGTGCTCTCTCGTGGGACGATCATGTGAGGTCCATTGCGAAAACTGCTTCACAAAAACTCGGTTTCCTTTTCCGTGCGAAGAGATACTTCACATCCCAGCAACTGCTTATGATCTACAAAGCACAAATTCGACCTGTCCTGGAGTACTGTTCACATGTTTGGAGCTCAGCCCCCAAACATACGCTTGAGCTCTTAGATTCAATTCAGAAGAGAGCTATTCGCCTAGTCGATGACACAACACTCACCAAATCATTGACCTCTCTAGATCATCGTAGAAAGGTCGGCGATCTTTGCCTTTTTTGTAGGTACTTTCACGGTCGGTGCTCAACGGAAATATCATCTATTATGTCACCACGCGCAATTCCTAGTAGACAAACCAGACGAGCTCAAGTTGGTCACCCCTACACTGTCAGGCTCGAGACCTGTCGAACATCGCTATACCAAGCATCATTCATCAATAGAACGGCAAAGTTGTGGAATTCTTTGCCTAGTGAAGTCTTTCCTGATGCTTACAACCTCCAAACTTTCAAGAAAAATTCCAACACCTTCCTTCTTTCCCAAAATTCCACACGATATTCCTCGAACATCATAGGTTTCCCTTTCGTGTTGTCCACAGATAAAAAAAAAATCGCGAATGGTATAAAAGTATCTCTTCACACAATTTCTCTTTCAATCGATCGAAAGACGCTTGTTTTATTGCCGACCGATGCCATTTTGTTTTCTTTTTCAACAAATTCGTTAAAGACGCACTGAAACGCGAAAATCCTGCACAAAAGGCTCGATCAAAATTCGCCAACCCTAAGAATCGAATTCCTTCACATTCTTTGGGGCCTTATACTCGGACAATGCTTGCACCCTATTCGGATCTGTACGACGACGAAATTACGTAACCGAGAAATGACATTTTGCATTTGAATTTTCTCAACTTCAACGTGAAATTTCCCTGAGATAAACGTGTCATCACCTTGTCTAGATGCAGTAAGTGCTCTTCGAAAGTCCTAGAAATTAATGATATATCGTCCACAAAAACTTTAATGAATGAATCGAACTCCGATCCGAGAATCATTTCAAGACATCGTGTAAACGTGCTCACACTGGACGATAGTCCGAATAGTAAAGTGCAAAAAAAATATATTCTTCCGCTGAACTGAAAACCCATATACTCTTTAGAATTTTCGGATAATGGAATTTTCCAATAACCGTGCGTAAAATCTAAACTCGACATGAATATTACATTTCGTAAAGATCGTAAAATCTCCTCGATTGGCCGCGGCGATTCATGTTCCATTTCCATTATTCGATTCAAAAACCTAGCGTCCAGGCAGATTCGAACACTGTTATCTTTCTTTAGCGAATTTAGAGAATTTTCATGAACAAAATCGCATTCAGTAACAAGATCACTGCCTGGATTATTTCCTACACCTACTACTTACCTACTTATTACTGCCTCCACCACTGGACCTACGCTTGTGGAGGTAGTGACTCGTTTCCCGAATCTCCATTCATTCCTTCTGTAGCTAAAAGTGAAACATTTTTTGTAAAAGGTTTGTATTCGTTTCTTCGCATATTGTCGTTTCTTTGCCGATCCCCATTACTTACTCTAGGTGGAGTATGCTTATTTTCTGACGACTTCAAACTACCATGAGACTCAGAAAAATAGTAATCGGCTTGGCGAAGGCGATTCATAGCATCGGTCATTGTTAGAGCTCCTATTAAAACCGCTGACACGCTTGGTGGAAAATGACGAAAATGCGATTGTTTTAATCAATAAATGTTCTGAATATCTCGGCTCCAAATGCATAGCCAATGCTACGTATGTCATGAAATTTTCAACGAAACTGCCAGATTCAAATTTGGCTGATTGTAATTTTAATTTAACTTCTTACTGAATCGTTTCTGACCGAAATTGTTCAATAAATGCAGATTTCAATTCATCAAGAGTTGTGAAGTACTCTATACAGGCCTGTCCCCAGAGTAACGCTTTATTCTTCAACTGATTGAGAAAAATCAACTTGAAACTGTCAAAAGATAGGGTTTCTGAATTATAAAAATATTCTATTTGCTTGAGAAAATCAATAGGGTGCGGATTCACCCCAAAATACTATTATTCCTCGGCACAGAATAATCATCATTATCAGATTTGGCGTTGGGTTTAGCTGTTGAATCAACGTTAGGAGTTGCGAGGAAATACTCACTAAACTATCAGAATTAGTATTCGAATCATTGGTACCCCTCAAAAATCCTGATAGGGACGCCGCTGGTCCACTATTTATATTTGTTCGAACAAAATTGTGTCTTGTTCGTTGTAGTCCTGGCACATAATTATCATGATGGCTTTTTACATTATTTGGATATAAAACATTACAATTTGAATTTTAAAACCTATCACAAGTGCGTTCGATTTGCTGATTCATCATTTCCAGACGACACTGGAGGCTTCGGCGTGTTTCCCAACGAAAACCGGGCTCGCTGTCTCGTCCTGTATCCACCGTCCCTGTTTATCGGAGAACGTACAGCGGGCATGCCAATCTGGCTCCTTGCTTGGGCGACAAGTTGTACCGAAACGTCGATATCTCAGAGGGTTGGGATTGTTTGATGACCAGATTGTCTGGCAAGAAAAAACGAAGTCGGTTGGATTGGACTTATTATTAATCGCCAAATAGATTTGTAGGTTGGTACAATGAATTGAAGGCGGCAGGTTGATAATCCTGAAACTAATAACCGGAACTGCAACAACTATACAGGGACTAGATGATTATATTGAGACTCAACCATTTTGACTCGCAACGCCGCCATTACTGATTCACACAACTTTTGTTTGAACGATCTCCGTTAAAGAATTATTGTAACTTAGACTTACCTAATACCAGAACTGACGACACTCGTTACTCAAGGCTCGCTTCTATATTCCACAGGGTATTATTCAAGAAGTAACTCCCTATCTCAACTCCGTTTATCAAGTACCCTGATTGAATGATATTTTGGTTCACAACGAAAGACAACTAATTTCAAAATACGTTCGCGACCTGAATAACAGAATTTCTCACTATTACAATATAGCCCGTAAAAAGACACAAGAAGCAAAAGAAAAAGCTGAAATTCGATTTGATGAAAGAGTGGATGGAAATTTACCCGATTATAAAGTAGGAGATGAAGTATATGTTAAAGAATCCCAAATAAAAGATAAACCCCCAAATAAATTCAATGGCCCATTCGAAATACTTGAAGTATGCCAAAATTCAGCAATACTTGTGAATTGGAAAACTAGACAAGTCAAACTCATTTTGACGCCTAAATTCCTTTGCTATTTTCAGCAGCTGCAACACAACACTCACTCAAGCCAATAAACAGCACAATTGGAATATACTATCACATGAAGAATCTACAGTAAAATTCTCCAATGACAAATGGACTTTATTCGTTTACAAAGATCTCTTGTCAATCAAAAGTGCTTCAGACAAAAATGTCGGAATAAACATTATTATTATTATTATTATCATTATGAAATTCTTTGAATCATTGCTCAGTTTATTCGACACTCCTAATCCTCGTATGATATCCTTCAATGCCCAAACCAAAACCCATAAAAGTCTTCTCTCTCGAATCTCCAATTCACTAGTCCTGAAGTATCGTGAAATATTCGCAGATACGAAAGAAAGTATTCATAGAATAAAAAGAGGAATTTTTATTGGCGCAGGCTCCTTTTGGAAAGCTATCACTGGAAATCTAGATGCTTTCGATGGAGAATATTTCAATTACTGTATCGATGAAATAGCATGAGATGAATACCAAATTGAGAATTTGATGAAAAATACGTTACTACTTCTGTTATAAAAAGTTTCAATGACACAATTCAAAAATTAGTTGCTGAAGCTACATTAAATGACAATATGAAAATTCTTAGAACTTTGCGACATTAGATGATATATTAAAGGCGATCACTCTTTACCGATTGAGAATAATTCATACCTCAATAATCATAACTAATGATTTGGTCAACTCTCTCCAAGAAAGCTCCCGATCATTATCAAAAGAAGTAATCTACCACTACCAATCTATCTTCCAACATAGTAGCTCAATATTTGGAAATTATGGAATTCAAAGCATATCAAACTAATACTGAGAAGACGTTTTTTTCTCTAAAAATCCCATTAGTCGAACCAGAAACCTATTCGTTTATTCCCAATACCAATATTGGATGATAGAACCGGTGTTCATCAAATTTCACTGACAAATCAAAATTCAATGTTGTACGCATCATTCAAAAACTTGAACAAATGCAAAGACTTAGTTGAAAAAGAATGTTCAGATGTTCTTCTATACCCGATCGACAAAAATGCCATCTGCGAAGCTCAACTTCTTCGACAACAATTCGAAATACCGAAAAGATGCCAATCCTCCGTCATATCCGCAAGAGACTACAACATTCAAGAAATAGCCTCTAATATGTCTAACAGAGACACAATCACGAAAAAATCAAGGGACCTCGAGCAAACATCATCCACCCCGAAGGACCTTGGTTGAAAGTTGCCACAATAGGCACCAACTTTTTATTATGATGGGGAGTTGAGTTGCTGAAACAACGTCAACACATCTTATCATGTTTCATATTACTGCGATAACAATTCCTCAGGAACATGATCCTCACCTTGTAGTCAGCATACTGATTTTATCTCCATAAATCCACGAAAAAATGTATATTAAGTTAGTTTTGAAATAAAGCTCATTCTGAATACCGAATTCACCGTCGGTTCAATCGAATGAATATTTTTTAAAAAGTTATTTTTCAAACTAAAGAGATAACATCAATAATGGTAAATTTCATAGATTCGTTAGAGGTAAGATCTCAGTTACTGAAAATAATACCGTGGCTTGGCGGTGTTTATCCCTAATAACACAACTCGGTCCAATGGATATCCTCAATGTCTGCTTCCCACATTTTAGGACATCCATACGCCATCCAACATTTACATCCATTCGGTTTCCATCATGGACATCCATTTGACGTCCGTCAAGGACATCCTTTGGTCATATTGAACATCAATATCTTGCCAGTAGATATAGTGATGATAAAAAAATCAAATTATACAAGGTGTATCAATTTTCATCCGAACAACAGAAAGTAAAGATCACTTAGAAATATTAGGAACCTATTATTTTCATGCATTTCAGCAAGCCTCTCTTCAGCAAAACTTCAGCCAACTTAGTTATCACTAGGGCGTTTTTTTCTCTTGTACCTAACCAAGTATATTTTACAACCATTTCATTAATGAGCAATCTTCTGAAGACCCTTTTGGCAAATTCATACTTGGGTATTCCCACCAATTCTGGATATTTCATGAAACTGGAATTTGATTCAATTAAATAGAATTCAGAACCCAAAGAGAGATGTCACTTATCACAGTTGCTATCGATATATTTTGTGAAGGTAAGAATTCTTCAAACTGCTTCATTTTCTCAGCTGATTCTATTGGTAATTCTGAATTTTTGAAAATAGAAGTATACTCTTCTGTATCAGCTCTATTGGAAATGCCATTTCCAAAATTTTTCATTTCTTCTGAAATTTTTTTGACTTCATTCAACAGGTCAAACATGATTGTGGTAATCATATCTATCAAGAATCATCAGATTCTTAAGGAGGTTCCTTGCTTTATTCAGTAACTTTAGATATAGATAGATACTATTATAATTCGTTGTATTTCTTCTTTTCTCTGAATAAAGATTATTATTATTATTATTATTATTATATTATGTTTTCTTGATATTGTCTTCAAATTATCAGACACAATTGTGATTCTATTTTTCTTCATGGCAGATAACACCTCAATATCTGAAATATAAAATGTTTCTTCACTAAAAATATGGTAATTAACTTAACTCCGAGTGCTTCAAGATAATGAATAACCCTAATAATCATTATTAATCTCTCAAAATGCTTAATCACCTTTCTTGTTGCGCATTAAGCAGCACCCACATACAAAATCAAAAATTATCTCCGATCTAGCTTCTGATTGTGAATTATTTGAGAGAACTCCAGTCATTTCTAATATATGGATTCATAATAATGGCATCAGGTGACACATTGTCCGAAGAATGAATTATTATGTACAGGGTGTTCCAAATCCAGTCGACACAATTGCAGACTCGGTTGCTATGAGGTTGAAAGGCTAGTAACAGTTTGAACAAGATTCAAATTCTGAACAAATTTTCACATGAAGGTATTGTCTTGGAATGAGCCTGATAATGATCCAACATTAGCAGCCGATATTTAAAAAAAAATACCTTGTAATTCAGAGTATTTACAATTTTTTGTCGTTCTTCGAAGGGGGTCTGCAATGTTGATATATTCTCTTTCATCCTCGGAAGATGATAGTACTGTTTTCTTCCGATTTTTTTCTGCTTTCTTTATCTTCACTGTAGTCACTGCTTTCATATTCTGCAAATTTGGCTCTTCTACGAGCATCAATATGAGAATCTTGGAAAAACAAGGTATCTATTACATAATGGGAAGTAGTAGTAGTGGAACATTATTCAACTCCTTGTAACAGTTCAGAATATAATTTAATGATTTACATAGTGAGATTTAGAAAAAAAAATAGTTTTGATTTTCAATTCTGAATAAAATGTACCAGTCTAAATAAACTGAACTAACTTCTGAAAAAATATACTGATTTCATGTCCCTTTTGCATGAACTTTAAGTGAATGAGTGAACTGGAATGTTCTGTAATGAAACACAAATTGTTCCTTACCAAAGGTTCCATTTCTATATGAAGAAACTTTATGAGAGGGCCAACAAGTATTTGGTTGCTCATGATTGTTTCGTACTACTAGAGTAACTCCTAACTCTACTATCCATATACTGTAGGAAATCAACAATACATGGCGGAACTGCAATTTTAATACACAATACACACACAAAAAATCTACCATTCACAGATTCTTCATTCAGACTCAGACCATGAAGCAGTACTATGCACATATGCACAACTCAAATGAACACAAACATAAAGACAGATTTGGCAGATTGTACACCAAGAGAAACTGTGATAGATTCTCTAGGGCATGCACAGAAATTGACCGTGAATTTATCTTTAACCAAGATGACCCATTTCTTGCTTTTTATGATCATCTCGTCAATTCCTTTAAAAAAGCCTTTCCTTTACAAAAAATCAAATGCAAACCAAAAATACAATGGGTGACCAAAGGAATTAAAATTTCATCAAAAAATCTTCGCTCCTTACATCAAATACGAAAATTCACAAATGAAGAATTCTTCCATAGGTATTTCAATAAGTATCGCTCCACTTACAGAAAAATAATAAAGAGGGCAAAAGAAAATTACTACAAGAAGCAAATTGACGAGTCCTCCAATAAAGTTAAAAAAAGTTGGCAAATAATTAATGATTTCCGAGAAAAAACAACAGACCACATCACGAAGTGGCCATACTCCCAAATAAACTCAATGAATACTACTGCTCTGTAGCTGCAAACCTGACAAAAGATTTACCATCGGAAATCAATCCTATGGAAAACTTCACTAACCCCGGAATACTCGATTCACTTCTATTATATGACACAAACCTAAAAGAAATTGAAGATATTATTAACTCTATAAAAAATAAAGAAACTGCCGGAATTGACGAAATAACAATCCGAATGATTGAAAATATCCCAGACGGCATGCTGGAAATATTGGTGGAATTAATAAATGAATCCTTTTCTGAAAATATATTCCCAGACTTTCTAAAAACCTCGGTCATAATTCCCCTATATAAGGGAGGTCCCCAAGATGATCCCTCCAACTATCGTCCCATTGCTCTCATTCCTTCTCTGGCAAAAATACTGGAAAAATTAGTAAAAATACGAATAACAAAACTTCTAAATAAACATATAGCTTGCTCACAAACAGTCAATTTGGTTTCCGCAGAAATAGAAACACGAATGACGCTATTTTCCAATTCTTGCAAAAAGTTTATACCGAGTTGAATGATGGTGAGTTGGTAGCAGCAGTGTTCTGTGATTTGTCGAAGGCTTTTGACTGCGTGAATCACGGGATTCTTATTGAATTATAAGGTGATCTTATTCAATATGACTTTGTACTGACTAGAATAGTTCAATCATTTTATTGATTCTGAAAAAAAAAAACAAAACAAAAACTGACACACATATATGCACATATAAAATAACAACACTATACATAGTGATGAATATCAGATTAGGTATTCAACACTCCCCCGTAATCTGATACACCCATATCTTGAACACATTGTACAAATTTCTGACCACTTATGTTCTTGGTTAAAATATCTGCTGTCATTTTTTCGGTTGGCAGGTATTTCAAATCGATGCGATGTTCCTCGATGACTTGTCTTATATAATGATACCTTATATCGATGTGTTTTGTTCGATTATGAAATACTGAATGCATAGATAATTTCTGTGCGCTTTGGTTATCATTATACAAAGTTATTTGTCGTTCTTCTCCCACAAATTCAGACATTAGTCGTTGCAGATATGTGGCTTCTTTGGCTGCTTCAGATAAGGCCATATACTCTGCTTCTGTACTAGAGAGTGCTATCGTCTTCTGTTTCTTACTTTCCCATTAGATAGCTGCTCCAGCTAATAAAAATACAAATCCAGTATATGATTTTCTATTCTGGGCATCTCCTCCCCAATCTGCATCGACGAATCCATTGATATCTTGAATACTGTCTGTAAGTTCTTCGAGGAGGTGGTACATTCATTTTTCAGCTTTTAATGGGATTTTCTCTCCTCGTTTCTAGAAAATAGAGTAGAAGTTATTAAAAATTATTGCAATATATTTGTAGTAAGGACAGATTTAGGATCTGTCTCAAAATGTCACTGCGCTTGAAATTAAACCTTTAGATACCTAAAAGAGAAATTCTCTATTGGTCAGTGACACCTTGTTTTTGAAAAAAATTGGAAATACAAGTGAAAAGTGAAAAGTGACAATTTGGCAGACGGAGGAATTCTGGTTACAAGGTGTTTTCATTAATTGATATCGAATTTTCCATTTTCATATTCAAGTTCCAGAAGTGGATGCCAAGTTCTATCTATATCAACTGAACAAGAAGCAATATTATTACAAATATATTGCAATAATTTTTAATAACTTCTACTCTATTTTTTAGAAACGAGGAGAGAAAATCCCATTAAAAGCTGGAAAATCATTGATATCTTGTTGACCTTTCGTGAATTTCAATCCATGATTTATAGTTCCTTCAATGTATCTTAATATTCTTTTCGCTGATTTACAATGTTCTTCAGAAAATCTCGTATTATACTGACTTGAAATATTTACGGAATGAGCAATATCTGGATGAGAACATACAGCTAAGTACATCAAGGACCCAATCAAACTTTGATATGGCTGATTGCAATTCACACCTTCTTCAGGTTGTGACAACTTTAGATTAGATTCCATTGGAGATTTCACTGGTTTACAATCTGACATACCGAATTTCTCAAGAATCGCTTATTCATTCTGGTTTATAAAACATTCCTCAACTCTTCCAAGATCCTTTATCTTGAATCTTTGGCTCTGGTTTTGCTTAAGGATCTTCTTTTCTTCATCATTATTGGAAAATACTAAAAAATCATCAACATAAAGTGCAATGATTATGATGAGATTTCCATCTAGCTTGAAGTATATGCATGGCTCAAATTTTGACCTTTGATAGCCCATTTCAAGCAGTACTTGATTAACCTTTATATTCCAGAACCTAGCTGACTGCTTCAATCCATAAATAGCTTTCTTTAAACGACATACTTTCTTCTGTTGTTCATCAACAATGAAGCCATCTGGCTGTGACATATATACTTCCTCTTCTAGTGATCCATTCAGGAAAGCCGTCACCACATCTAAGTGATCTATATCTAAGTTCAAATTTGTTGATAAAGCAAATAGCAAGCGAACACTTGAGTGTCTCACAACTGGTGAAAAGGTTTCTACATAGTCAACACCATATTCTTGTGTGAAGCCTTTTGCGACAAGACGAGCTTTATATCGGATACTCTTGTTTACAGATGGTTTCTTCTTGAAGATCCACTTGGTTTCGACTAATTTCTTGTTGTCTGGTAAATCCACTAGATCGAAGACATCATTTTCCAGTAGAGAATCATACTCTTCTTGCATTGCAATGATCCATTTAGCTTTATCAGTTCTAGATAATGCATCTTTAACTGATATTGGATCATCTCCAGTAGTAATTGATGAATACAGTATGGCATCATGAAAACTATCATGAAAACTGTTGGGGTTTTCACTGAATTCACCTTCATTACTTATGGTAGGATATAACTCGAAGTCTGCAAGTACTCTTTCACGACGATTTCTTAGTGGGTACCTTCTAACTGCAACGTTTTCCATGTTCCCTTCTTCTTCATTGGTATGGGATTCATTATGTCCTCTCTCTTTATGATGTGAACTATTTTCATCTTCTAGAGTGCCCTGTATATCTGCCGTCGAGATGGCATGTTCATTAACTGTCACTTCATTTTCTGGTGTCAGTGTCATTGGAATTATGTCATGATTCTTGACATCCTCTTGAAATCCAAAATCATTTTCATTAAAAAGAACATCTTTGGCCTTGATGATTTTACCTGGATTAGACATATCAATAAGACGATAACCTTTTGTATCCTCACAATATCCTACGAAAGTTAACCTTTTTCCTTTCGAATCCCATTTGGTCCGCAGCTCCTTAGGAATGTGCATATAAGCGATTCGTAAATGGCTAAGATCAACTTTTTCACCTGTCCAAAGCTCTTCTGGTACTCTGAACTGGACAGCACTATGTGGTGATCTGTTTTTCAAATACACTGCTGTATTGCATGCTTCAGCCCACATTTTATTCGAGCATTTATAGCATCTTTCAGCATAGTTCTTGCCATTTCACAAATAGTTCGGTTAGTTCTCTCCGCCACACCATTTTGTTGGGGTGTATAAGGAACAGTAGTTTGATGTCTTATTCCTTTCTGCTTGAGATGAAACTGTAATTTTTTATTGATATAATCCGTTCCATTGTCTGTCCGAAGAGTTTTTAATCGAAGACCAGTCAAATTTTCAACCAAGACATTAAATTGGATGAAAATATCTTTCACTTCTTCTTTGCTCTTCAAGGAATAAAAGAAAATTTTCCTGCTGAAATCATCGATAAAGGTAAGCATATATCTAGCTCCTCGATATGAATATTCTGGCATAGGCCCACACACATCAGAATGAACTAGTTCTAGCTTTTGCTTTGCCCTTTTTTTGGATTTCTTAAAAGGCTGGCGACACAGCTTTCCTTCAATACAGGATACACATGGTTGATCATCTTGGGATTTGAATGTCACACCAGAAGCCAATCCACTTTTGAGTAGATTCATTGATTTTCTGTTCAAGTGACCAAGTCTCCTATGCCATACTTTATGAGAATCATCATTGATTGATGAAGCGGCATAAACTTGCAATTCTGTAGTATCCAACTTGAAGATTCCATCAACATTCGGAGCTGTTATTTGTACTGTACCTTGAATTGTACAATCTTCTTTATGATATATTTGACAACCATCATTGGAGAAAACAACTATCAATCCAATCAAGCGCCAGCCACTCGCAGTTTATTAATGACTTCGAAAATATCTGTAATGTTTTATTTGGAGATGTTTCTAAAGTCATACTAGTCGGAGATTTTAACTTGAATCTACTGGAAAACAATTTCTATTCAACTAAAATTGCTAACATATTGAATATGTATGGCATTCAACAAAGTGTTAATGAGCCCACACGATATACTGCTAGTTCTGCAACTCTTATTGATTATGTACTCACTAATTTTGACGTTTCAACAAAAGTGCATGATGTTGGTAATATATCGGATCATTCAGTAATTTCGGTGGATTTCTCGGGGAAAAACTTTACTTCTTCAATTAATAAGTCTAAAAAATATAGAAATCTAGGTGTTGCTAATATAAATAAAATAAATCTTGAATTAATATCATGTAACTTTTTATTAGATTGTGTAGATGTGGATATATTTTATGAAGATTTAAAAACCAAATGTGAACAAACAGTCAACATAATAGCACCAGAAAAAACATTTTGATGTAGAAAATTGTAGAAAATAGTGTCCCATGGTATGATTTAGAACTAAAAATGAAAGGGAGAGAAAGAGATTCAGCTTATAAATTATTTAAAAATAGTAAAAGTGAGGGAGAATGGGAGGCATACAAGATTTTGAGAAATGAATATGTAAGCTTATTGAGGAATAAAGAAAAAGAATATTATTATGACAAAATAGATATGAATAAAAATAATCCTTATGTAATGTGGAAAACCTTAAAAACCTTGGTAAGTACAAAATCTAATGAATCATGTTTTATAACTGTTATTCATTTTAGGATAGATAATACCTTGAGGGTAGTGAGGAAGGATGATGAAATTGCTGAATATTTCAATCATTATTATGTGGACAGCATTAGGGATATAATAAATACTATAGATAATGTCACTATTGATGACCGGCAACAAAACGACATTGAAAGTAGATTACTAGAGTTCAAACAAATTGAATTGAAGGACCTCACAGAAATAATAAATTCTATGGATAATAAGTCATCTAGGGAAATAATGGATAGTAAATTTATCAAACAAACATATGGTGTGATTGGTCATGCTCTACTGCATCTGATCAATATTTCACTGACGTATGGAAAATTCCCCAACCAACTGAAGTCAAGTGTACTTGTACCTATCCAAAAAGTATCTAATACAAATAAATCATGGGAATTCCGCCCAATTAACACCCTACCCAGCGCTGAAAAACTTCTTGAACTTGTGGTGTACAGGCAATTGTCAGACTATCTGAATGCGAATAAAATACTAATAACAAATCAATCGGGTTTCAGACGAAATCATTCATGCGAAACAGCTTTACAGTTGACAATTTCAAAATGGAAACAGTCTATCGATAAGGGTGAGTACATTGTAGCTGTATTTCTGGACTTAAAGAGAGCATTTGAAACAATCGACCGCACCATACTTATTAAAAAATGAAAAAAATTGGCATGGATGGGACAGTTCTGGATTGGTTTATAGATTACTTGAGTGAGCGGAAACAAGTGACTAAAATTAATGAAGTTTTATCTAAACCTATTGCAAATGATTATGGGGTACCTCAAGGGAGTGTTCGGGGGCCACTTTTGTTTTTGATTTTCATTAACGATATAAATCAATTCCATTCATGTGATTTTGTCAATCTATTCGCAGATGATACTCTGTTGTCAATTTCTAGTAACAACTTGGATGATGCCATAAACAAAATGAATTACTCACTGCAGCAGATTCAGATTTACTTGAACTCTAATAAACTTAAACTTAATATAGACAAAACTAAGGCAATGATCCTTACAACCTCATACAAATACAAAAACATCAACCTCAATCATCATGATATATCTATTGACAACAGCCAAATTGAATTTGTCACCGAGTTCAAATATTTAGGATTCATGTTGGATAATAACTTATCATTTGGAGCTCACTTTGACTATATGTCCAAAAAAATTGCAAAAAAATTATACTTCTTTTCAAGAATTTCCCAGCGATTGTCAACGCATTCAAAAATAACAGTGTACAATTCTATAATACAACCAAACTTCGATTATTGTGCAAGTATCCTGTATTTATTTGATGCAAATAAAGTATCAGCACTACAAAAATTTCAGAATCGTGGAATGCGTATCATCCTTAGGTGTAATCGTATGACCAATATATCCCTGATGCTTGAAGCATTACAATGACTGACTGTAAAGCAACGACTCTACCTGCGTTCAATGATAATTATTTATAAAATATTGAATAATTCTACTATACACGATCATTATACAAGAAGTAACAATAATCTCTATATACCAAAACTGAATATGTCCTCTTCTAGGAAATCACTCTTTCATAAAGGCATCAATGAGTTCAATAAATTACCAACCTCCATCAAAGAGTCGAAATCAGTGAATGAATTTAAGAATATCTCAATCTTAAATATTGAAACTGATTCTTAATATTATGCTGGGAAATGATTGTTATCTGTCATATGTCATTGGATCACTATTTTCTATTTTTATTACTATATTTTTTTAATTACCTCATTAATTGTTACTAGGGAAGTGTAATGTACACTCATGTATGTCTGTATTACTATTATTATTGCATACTATTATTATAATTGTTTCATATAACCCTAAAGTTAATTATATTTAGACATTTATCTTTATTTATTTTCAATATCAAGCTTAAAGAAATTGTATTGTATATTAGGATGGATCTTACCAATGAAGATTTCATTCATTCATTCCTTTCTGCACAAGTTTCGACACTAATAGAAGATTTGCAGATAATTGTGGAACGTACAATACATCTTGAATGATTTTGTTGGATCCATTCAAACATATTGGTATGTTGCCGATTCCACCATTGGGTTGTATTCAGCTGGTAATCCATTTAGAAGGATAACACCAACAAACTCATCTTCTAGTGTGGCATTTATGTCATTCAATTTTTGAGTTAAAGACATGGCTTCAGATACATAGGCTTCCATGTTTGCGAAATTGGACAGCTTGATAGAAAATAGATTTCTAAGTAAATTCAGACGTCTTGACAATCCTTTATCTTCGAAAGCTTTGGCCAAGTTATCCCATGCTTCTTTCGCTGTCGAAGAATTCCTTACATACGAATATGCTGATGGTTGTACCATAAGACAAATTTTAGCTTTTGCCCTAGCATCCTTTCTTCAGATCAGGAATTGGTACGTTTGTTGACACGTATTCCCACAAATCTTCATGAATAAGATACATCTGCATCGCAAATTTCCAGTTGTTGTAATTTGCCATACCTTCCAGTTTCTCGATTGGTAGAAGAGACCCATTTGATGAAGCCATTTCTGCATAATATGAATAAATGTATATACTTTTGGTACTGAAGTTGCAAATTATTTCCTCAACTATGGAATCATTCACGAAGTAGAAAAACACCTTCTAAGCCACTAACAAACGTCCTGGGCCCATAACCTATTGAATTATAAGGTGATCTTATTCAATATGAATTTGTACTGACTAGAATAGTTCAATCATTTTATTGATTCTAAAAAAAAAAAAACAAAAACTGACACATTACAACTTTGATTATGCACATATAAAATAACAACACTATACATAGTAATGCATATCAGATTAGGTATTCAACAATTCTGCTGCAGAAACTTCACCATTATGGAATCAGAGGAGTCGCCTCTGATTGGTGTAAATCTCACTTATCTGGGCGTCGCCAGCTGTGAAGACCTCAACATCGTCTAATGAAGCAGATATAAACTCAGGAGTACCACAGGGATCGATACTCGGCCCTCTTCTTTTCTTGATTTATATAAACGATTTGCCAGATATCAAAATCTCAGGAAACTTCACACTTTACGCCGATGACACCACAATATTATGGCACAATCAAGACAGTACTGATCTGGATTTGTCAATTTGTGAGGACATTGAAAAGATAAAAAAATGGTGCGACTCAAACCAACTATCTCTCAATGTGTCTAAAACATACGTCATAGGATCCAGATGCGAAATCAATACGCTGCCCCTAGGAAATAATTTCATAGAAAATAGATGTGAAGCAAAATTTCTCGGATTGCAAATTGACACTAAACTCAAGTTTGATAGTCAAATCACTCCTTAAGAGCAAGTTAGCATCGGGTTGTTACGCTGTCCGCATAATTTCAAAAAAATTAGGTACTTCCACGTCCAAGATGGTATATCACTCACTGATAGAGTCACACCTAAGATATGGCATTGCCTTCTGGACAGTAAACAATAACCATTTGCAGTCTATTCTGATTTTACAAAAGCGTGCCATTAGATGTATGACTAAATCCAAATTCCGTGAGCCCTGTAAACCCCTCTTTCGTAAAAACAAAATTTTAACAGTAGTCGATATCTTCATTCTTGAAACAATATGTATAGTCAAGAAACATAATAACTTTGACACAAAACCTTCCCACTATGCCACTCGCCAAAACAGCGTCATTAAGCTTCCACGTCCGGCAACAAATCTTATCAAAGATTCTTTGATTTACAATGGTTGCAACTTCCGGAAGAGAGTAAAACGTCTACTATTGGATCGCCCCTATTACAGTGTTTATGTATAGACTTATTTCTGACTATTTCTATGAAAATTTTTAACTATTTGTTGTAACTTGTAGATGGGTATTAGAACTACTTGTTGTTACTTTTATTTATTAATTTTCAACTGGTGACATATTTCTAAAGTTTTTAATCAGCATTAGCGGATATGTATGCATTGGCTTATTTTCTGATTACCTTTTATGCAGATTTTAATAACTTATTGGACTGTATGTTGTTGGATATTTTTAGAGCTGCTTGTCCATTCTGCTATTATTTTTTCTTTTTTCTATTTAAACTGATGACGTCTCTTGTAGACTCTTACTTGCTGGTGTTACTATTGTTTATTTTTAGACTTGAGGTTATTCTTAAGAAACAAGCTTTGTCAATGAGAACAATTTCTTTGGACAATAAAGCATATTTCTCTCTTTCTCTCTCTCTCTGTTGACAGTTGACAGGGAAGAAAATCAGTTTTTTTTCTCGAATGCTTCAACCGAAATGATTTTCAATCGACTTTCTAGACCAGTTATCGCTTGCTGAAAGCTTAGTTTTTGAATTGAATTAACCTGCTACTAGTTCGATAACTTGAGGAGAATTTGAATAATGATGAAATATTCATTTTCCAGCTTTTCGTGGGATTTTCTCTCCTCGTTTCTGAAAAATAGAATAGAAGTTATTGAAAATTATTTCAATATATTTGTATAGTAAGGACAGATTTTGTGATCTGCCCCAAAATGTCACTGCGCTTGAAATTAAACCTTTAGATACCTTAAAGAGAAATTCTCTATTGGTCAGTGACACCTTGTTTTTGAAAAAATTTGGAAATACAAATATATTTAATAAGAATAAAAACCTCTACTTATCTTGGTGGACGTTTCGGGAACGAATCTGCTCCCGTTCTCAACACAATTAAAATATTTTCCTCTTCGCAAAATTTGTCAATATGTTTTCGGTTTTGACACTGAAAAGTGACAATTTGGTAGACGGAGGAATTCTGGTTACAAGGTGTTTTCATTAATTGATATCGAATTTTCCATTTTCATATTCAATTTTTAGAAGTGGATGCCAAGTTCTATCTATATCAACTGAACAAGAAGCAATATTATTGTCTCCGTTCAGGAGAATGCAAGCAGACTCTTTGATTTTCCGTTTTTGGTTGTTGTCTTCTTTTCCTATATATTATCCATATTTTATCCATTTTCAGTGAGAATATGTCCAGCTAATTTTGATTGGTCAGTATATCTTTTCTTTATATTGTTCTTATGCTCTTTCATCCTTACTGATAGAGGCCTACTGGTTTCACCGGTATAATATTTTCCACTAACACATGGTATACTGTAAATACAATTTTTTGATGATTGTTCTTCATTTTTTGGTTTTATATGAGTCAAAATGGATCTCATTGTATTTTCTGTCTTGAACACTGTTTTCACTCTAAACTTGTCACCAACACGTTTCATTTTTTCAGATATTCCGGGAATGTATGGGATTACATTTGTTATCAGTGTTGGTTGTCTTTGTGTTTGTTGTATATTCTGTTTGTTCTCAATTTTGTGTATTGTTTCATCAATGAAATGTTTCGGATAAGTGTTGAGTTGTAGAACATCTTTTATATGGTTCATTTCGGTATTGAAAATTTGGTGGTTCGATGATAGGGATCTGGCTCTATCATGAAGTGATTTGATTATTCCTTTCTTTATACTTGTATGATGATTTGATTGAAAATTGAGGTATCTGTCGGTGTGTGCATTTTTCGATATACACTTGTTATCAAAATGTTATCTGATTTTTTGATGAGGACGTCTAAAAATGGTAATTGATAATTAGATTCGATTTTTAAAGTGAATTTGATTGTAGGTTCGATTTTGTTTATGTAATTTAGAAAATTATCTAGGTCGATAAGGTTATGTGGCCTAATAATGAAAGTATCATCCACATATCTCCACCAAGTCTTTGGTTGTTTACTGAATTTTTTCACAATATTTCCTTCAAAATCTTCAATGAATATATTACTCAAAAGAGGAGATAATAGTGAACCCATGGCCATACCAAAATTTCGTTGATAAAAATCATTATCTAATTGAAAGTAAGTTGTTTTGAGACTAAGTTCCTAAAATTCTAAAATGCCTTCTACACTCAGCTTAATTCTTTCAATGAGTTTTTCATCATCTTCCAGTTTCTTTTTCACTATTTGTAAAATTTTTCCTATAGGAACATTAGTAAATAAACTCACTACATCGAAACTTACTGAAATATCGTCTGTATCGAGATGGATGTTATTTAGTTTCTCCAAGAAATGAGGAGTATTTCTAATGAAACTCTCACTATTTCCTGATGAAGGTTTTATTATATCTAAAAGAAATCGCGATGAACTTTGACAAGGAGATCCTATTGAACTCACGATTGGTCTCAATGGATTGTTTGGTTTATGTATTTTTGGAAGTCCATAAAAATGTGGGGGTTTGCTATGGTATCTGGATATATGTTTCCTATCTGTTAGTGTAAGTTTATTTCCGTGTTTTTTCATTATGTTTCGTATCTTTCTCTCTATGTTTGCTGTTGGATCTCCATCCAATTTTGTGTAATTGCCTTCATTTATAATTTGTATTATTTTATCATTATATTCATTTTTGTTCATAATGACTGTAGCGTTGCCTTCATCAGCTGGAAGTAGTTTGATTGTATCATCATGTTTAAGATTATTAAGTGTGTTTTTCTCTCCTCTTGTGGTGTTTGGTGTGATTTCATGTTTTTTCTCAATAATTATTTAATTTCTGATTCTATATTCATTAGAAAATTTATCAGGAAGTCTTTGTGCAGTTTGTTCAATAGCTGTTATCAAATTTAATTTTGGAATATGATTCGGAGTGATTGAAAAATTCATACCTTTTGACAGTATTATATTTTTCAGAATCTGTTAATGTTCTTGATGATAGGCTTATAACAGTTCTATTTATGAAATTTTGTTGACGATGATCTAATCTCAATTTTTTTTATATGTCTTTCTTCAATGAGTTTATTTTCCTATGTGTATCAATTTATTCTTGTCATTCTCTTTTTTGTATGAGTTTTTCACAGAAATGAATATATGTGTTGAATCATCTTCGTTTAAAACGTTGTATAAAATTTGTTCTAACTGTGAGATGATATTTCTTGTTCTTACCTTGTTGTATTTGTGGAAATTTATTTTTTTATAGTAGAAAATGTGAATGGATAGTTCTGAAAGCAAGTAAGGCAATAAGGCAAGTGAGGTAAGTAAGGCATAAGAGAAAGAATCAATGATGATAAAATCAAAAAATTTCCAGCTGATAAAGGCAACGCTACAGTCATTATGAACAAGATACGAAACATAATGAAAAAACACGAAAATAAACTTACACTAACAGATAGGAAACATATATCTAGATACCATAGCAAACCCCCACATTTTTATGGACTTCCAAAAATACATAAACCAAACAATCCATTAAGACCAATCATGAGTTCAATAGGATCTCCTTGTCAAAATTTATCGCGATTTCTTTTAGATATAATGAAACCTTCTTCAGGAAATAGTGAAAGTTTCATTGGAAATACTCCTCATTTCTTGGAGAAACTAAATAACATCCATCTCGATACAGACGATATTTTAGTAAGTTTCGATGTAGTGAGTTTATTTACTAATGTTCCTATAGGAAAAACTTTACAAATAGTGGAAAAGAAACTGGAAGATGATGAAAAACTCATTGAAAGAACTAAGCTGAATGTAGAAGGCATTTTAGAATTTTTGGAACTATGTCTCAAAACAACTTACTTTCAATTAGATAATGTTTCTTATCTAAATTTTGGTATGGCCATGGGTTCACCATTATTTCCTATTCGAAGTAATATATTCATGGAAGATTTTGAAGAAAATATTGTGAAAAAATTCAGTAAACAACCAAAGACTTGGTGGAGATATGTGGATGATATTTTCATTATTTGGCCACATAACCGTATGGACCTAGATAATTTTCTAAATTATATTGACAATATCGAACCTACAATCCAATTCACTTCAAAAATCGAATCTAATTATCAATTACCATTTTTAGATGTCCCCATCAAAAAATCCGATAACATTTTGATAACAAGTGTATATCGAAAAATACACACACCGACAGATACCTCAATTTTCAATCAAATCATCATACAAGTATGAAGAAAGGAATAATCAAATCACTTCATGATAGAGCCAGATCCCTATCATCGAACCACCAAATTTTCAATACCGAAATGAACCATATAAAAGATGTTCTATAACTCAACACTTATCCGAAACATTTCATTGATAAAACAATACACAAAATTGAGAACAGAGAGAATATACAACAAACACAAAGACAACCAACACTGATAACAAATGTAATCCCATACATTCCCGGAATATCTGAAAAAATGAAACGTGTTGGTGACAAGTTTCGAGTGAAAACAGTGTTCAAAACAGAAAATACAATGAGATCGATTTTGACTCATACAAAACCGAAAAATGAAGAACAATCATCAAAAAAATGTATATTACAGTATACCATGTGTTAGTGGAAAATATTATACCGGTGAAACCAGCAGGCCTCTCAGTAAGGATGAAAGAGCATAAGAACAATATAAAGAAAAGATATACTGACAAATCAAAATTAGCTGAACATATCCTAACTGAAAATGGACAACATATGGTCGATCATAAGAAAAGAAGACAACAACCAAAAACGGAAAATCAAAGAGTCTGTTTGCATTCTCCTGAACGGAGACAAAAATATTGCTTCTCGTTCAGTTGATATAGATAGAACTTGGCATCCACTTCTGAAACTTGAATATGAAAATGGAAAATTCGATATCAATTAATGAAAACACCTTGTAACCGGAATTCCTCCGTCTACCAAATTGCCACTTTCCAGTGTCGAAACCGAAAACATATTGACAAATTTTGCGAAGAGAAAAATATTTTAATTGTGTTGAGAACGGCAGCAGATTCGTTCCCGAAACGTCGACCAAGATAAGTAGAGGTTTTATTCTTATTTAATATATTTGTATTTTCAAATGTTTCAAAAACAAAGTGTCACTGACCAATGGAGAATTTCTCTTTTAGGTATCTAAAGGTTTAATTTCAAGCGCAGTGACATTTTGGGGCAGATCACAAAATCTGTCCTTACTACAAATATATTGAAATAATTTTTAATAACTTCTACTCTATTTTTCAGAAACGAGGAGAGAAAATCCCACGAAAAGCTGGAAAATGAATATACCACCTCCTCGAAGAACTTAGAGACAGTATTCAATGATGAAATATGTGTAAAAAATAAAAAGTAGGCTTTATTCGTTGTGCGACGTTTGTTCAACAATTCAACTGACAGGTACTAGTACTCAATCAGATTTAGAACTGTCATCAATTCAATTGTAGGTTATTCAAATGATGTAGGCAACACTGGTGCAGCTACTCTGTGTATTTGCCTATCTGATTTTTTCAACCAAAACTCTAACGAACAGCCAACTTGATAACAGCATTTTATACCTTATAGCGGAAAATCACTCATGTGTCAGTTGATAGATGGCGGTACAAAACCAACAAAATCAGTATTATCGATGCTTGCACAATCAATGTTATAAAAACGTGGATTCAAAAGTAGTAGTTTAGATTACTGCTCAATTAATGATCAAACTATATAATCGCAACCTCACAACATCAATTATGTGTAAAGGTATCTGCAAAGGTTTCGCCATCTTCTGTGGAGTTATAGAACTTAAATGCCATTATAGCAGAAAATGCCGTTACCGTTTTTGGCGAAACAAAACACTATCAGTCTCTATATATAAAATGGAAATCAACAAGAATAATATTCAAAATAAATATAATGACGCCAATTCTGAACTATTTATTCATAGCATACATAGCATATATACAACATACAAAAATTTACAAAAAAAAAATACACAAACATTTTTAAATGACAAAATGAATAAATCAACATGAGATAAGTTGATAACTATTAATTGCTTTCAAAATCAACAAGAACTTCAGTGGTTGATTTGTCATTCACTGCAGACGATTCTTCTATATCTACTGATTGGTTTTCTGATTCAATGACGTCACACTCGAACAAATTTGCTCCATTCTCGAATACCTCATATCCTGAAAAACACAAATGTATCCATCATTTCCGATATTAAGAAAAAAAATCTCATAGTTTTGTCCGAGAGTAACTACGAGAAGTGCCAGCATGGCTTCATTCGTGTACCGTTTTCGTAGGCGCATGAGCTGGATATGTCTAATATGGATGTCAATATCATGGATTAGTTGGCAAGATGGCCAGTGGCGCAAGTCCATCGTTACTTGCTCCCAAAGAAACCGAAATTGATAATTGTAAACATTGTCTGAGAAAAATTGTTACAAAAGTGCAGTGCACTAAATGTGGTGAAGTCTTTCATCCAGCCTGTCTTAAACAAGCAAGTGATCAAAAAAAAGCAGAATGCAAACATGAAGCTACAATGGAAATGAAATCGGCTGAAATATCCTACCTTAATGAAGAGAATAAGTTGCTGAAGCAAATGATCGATGACAAGAATACTATAATAGCTGACAAAGAGAAACTTTTACAGCTTGCCAACAGATACCCATGTGTCGCTTAAAATGAGGTATCGACAAATAAGTCCGTAAAAAGCTCGACTTCCAAAATTAGTGGACCCACAAAAAACTCACAGCAAACAACTGGTTCCCCACTAGATCTAGCGAACCGTGATGATGGAAATTCCAATCTACAGGGTGTCCCACTTGTCCCAGTTATTTCAGCTAACCAGCTATCTGCTGAAATGATGAAAATTCAAACCCAACAAAAAACGAAGGAAATAATTAATCTGACCGAAACCAGACATAGCGATGATCTGGAAGAACCTTACACCCTCGTCAAAAGGGATAAAAGAGAGAGAAATTACAGAGGAGGAAGTGGTGAAGGAGATGAAGAGTTCCAAGGGAGGGCAGAAAAAACTATAAAATCTGGCTTTTTGTCTCTAAGGTCCCAGACATAATTTCATCAGAAAATATAGGAAACTGCATAAAAAACGCACAAAATCAAAAGATGTGTATGTGAAAAAACTCTCAACTCAGAATGTTCGGCCAGATAACCAAGCGTTTATGATTGGAGTAGACCCTCAGTTCCAGGCTCAAGTATATGAACCCAACTTCTGGCCACCTAATATTTATTTTAGAGGTTTCAATTTCCGGCAAGGTCAACATTTTTTGAACCAACCTAAGAAATATCAGTCCAACACGGTGGCAGAGGAAAATTTTCAGAACTCAGCCTCCTTCCTAAACCCAACCTCCTAGAACCAGGAATATGTGAGCTGAAGCTAATGCATCCAAAGCCTTGCAAATAAAATCAACATAATCGAAATGTACTGCAGCAGTGACAATCCAACTTTTATTTGTGTATCAGAACATTGTATGTGTGATGAAGAGTTAAAAAACTCGGAGGTAGCAGATTATGTATTAGTATCCAGTTTCTGCAGATCTCAAACAATGCATGGTGGTACTGCAATATTTATAAGCAAACGGTTCCTCGATAACAATTGCTGCAAAGCCATTCCACATTTTGTATGACTGCTCTCTTGAGCTGCATTTTGAGTGCTCGGCCATTGAGGTAAACAAAGATCTTTGTATAGTAACTGTATATCGTAGCCCATCAAAAAACTCTGACATTCACTTATATTTAGACCGTATAGCCTATACGTTAAATTACATATCAACTGAAAATGTGACAAATTTTATATGTATATAAATATAAATTTCATTGGAAATAGCTATCACAAGAAACAATTCTTCGACCTGTTTGAAATGTATCACCTCTAATTACCATATCGAGAGCCAACACGTGTAGCTCAATATGGCAATCGAACGACTAATAGTGGTCTTGACTATATAGTCACTAATTTGACGCCTACCTCCTGTGACATTTCTAATTTGGGAGCCTCAGATCATTTAGCTCAAATAATCACATGGCCCACAAGAAGGGAAGTTGATATAGCAGATGATTACATTATCACCCGTCAGGTCATTGCTAACTTCGTAACTGAATTTAAGATATTGTTGAGAAAATATCAGATACATAATAACTCACATAATACCCACCATGAAGAAAATATTGATGATATGTTCTCTGACTTCTTCTAGCATCTTCTATGGTGTTTTAATTTAGCATTTCCTAAGACAAGAGTAACACAACATAACTTGGTAACCTCAAATATCTGAATTGGCTAAGGATGAGTTATTAATGATTCTTCTATAAACGAGCAATACAAACAGTCAAAAAAACAACTTGATAAGAAATTTCCACTGAGGAAAAAAATTACTACACGAACATTAAACATGACTCTAACAATAAAACTAAATCCTTGTGGAAGTTGGTGAACAACAAAATGGGTAGAACAAGAAAGAAACATAGCATAACTTTGAATCATGGTGGCGAATAAGTGACTGATGAAAGAGAAATCTTCGGTAACTATTTTACAACCTCTGTTATAGAAAAAATAGAATCACTCAACCTACCTAATGGCAGGTGCACAAAAAAAGAGGTGGAAGGTCCGAATTCGATGTTCTTTGCACCTGTTACCGAAAGTGACACTAAACATATCATTTAGAAAAAAAAATTCAACTGGCATAGATGAGATTCCGGCCATAATTTTGAAAGAATGTGTAGATGATATAGCAAGTATTATGTCTTCGATAATGAACCACTCTGTAAATCAGGGTAAGTTTCCGAAGGAATTAAAAATTACAAAAACAATCCCTGTATACAAAAAAGGTGATCCCCTCTGTGTAGAGAACTACCGGATGATCTGCATCTTGAGCTGCCTGTCAAAAATAATGGAAACAGCTATGTACAATCAACTTATTGAATACTTAAATAGTCATAACATTATAACACCATGTCAGCATGGTTTTCGCCCAAACCACTCAATTGAAACAGCTTTGGCCGACATGGTTCGGTACATATATGATAAAATCAATCAAAACAATATGGTAGCGGAAATATTCTTTGACCTCTCTCGGGCATTTGATACAATCGATCCTAGCTATTTAGCAATCAAACTGGAAGCAATGGGTATTCGAGGACCCATACAAAGCTGGATCAAACCTTATATGACTGGTAGATCACTCAGGGTGCAGGTAGAGGGAGAGCAGTCTGATTGTTATGACATTATGATAGGTACCCCACAGGGTGGGGTTCTAGGTCCACTACTTTTCCTTCTCTATATGAACGATTTACCTGATCATATCAATTACGGTCGTACGTTTATATATGCAGACGACACCACAATTATTGTCACAGCTACAACTGTAAATAAATTACAAGATAGAATTGAATTAGTTGTAGAGAACTTTACATATTGGTGTGAGATTAATCATCTTATCAATAACACAAAAAAAGCAGTTTTGATAGAATTCACTACTCCTCTTAAATCGTCAACCATTCCAATAATGAATATCTGTGATACAAACATGCTTGCATCGGAGACAACAAAATACCTAGGTCTTGAATTAGATCATAAACTTAGTTTTAACGGTCAAGTTAATTCCGTATGCAGAAGGCTCAATAGTATATATTTTGCTTTTTCAACTTTAAAATCGAATTTCCACAATAACTACCTGATCAACATGTATTATGCGCTAGTATATTCGGTCATCAGTTGCAACATAATTGTATGGGGTAGGGCCACGGAAATCCCTAGAGTTTTTATCATCCAAAAGAGATTCATAAGACTCGTGTTTGATCTGGACTATAGAGAGTCCTGTAGAAGCACATTCATCAATGACGGAATCCTTACATTCACCTCTATTCATCTATATAAATTATTGATATTCACCTTCAATAATATGGAAAATCTAAACAAAAATAGAAACTACCACGGATACATTACTAGAAAGAGAAATGATCTCCGTTTGCATCTTCCACTCAGAATGCAACACAGGAAATCCCCACTTTATGCTGGAGGCTATTTATTCAATCTGCTACCCGAGAGCATAAAATCTATTCGATGTCCAAAGACATTCAAGGTACACTTGAAAGAATTTCTGATCCACCATGCATTCTACTCCTTAGATGAGTATTGTGAGACCAAATCTCAAGATTTTCGAAATTCTGTCTTTCGTACTCTGTCCTCTAACAGCTTCTAATTTCAATTAATTTTTTATCTATTTAGATGTAGTGATAATGTACCTATATCCTTTTTCTGTATTTTTTGACTTGTCTCATGTTGCGAAAATGACCTGTTGAGATAAAGTATCTATCTTAGTTTTGATGGTATCTTCTTAGTCAGTGTGCCGATATCCTCATTGTAATATTTATAATCGCGTTACTGTGAGAACTGAAAAGAGTTAGTGAAATGCCATAATCTTGTGCATATCGTAGTTATTCATCCAGAACAAAGAGTGATAGGATTGCTTAGTTTTCCCAAGGATGACGATAGGTTATTATTATGATATAGAATTTCATTATTGTTTGCATTATTATATATTCATGCAGTTTGCTCTCGAATGATTAATATTCATTATCGTAAAAATAAGTGCAAAATAAACTGCGTAATACAATTTGAAGTAATTTCATACAAAAAAAAATCCGAGAGGTCGTGGTAGAGATGTCATTCATGCATGAATACTCAAAAAAATTCTAATTGAATAAGTTATTCCCAAGAATGAATATTTTTTCAATGAATCAGATATGACAGTAACGGAATTTTGACACTTAGTATAATATGATGGATAGTTTTGTTCTGTTTTGAGTGAATCTCTCAAAATTTGATAGCTTGGTGGAACATAATATATTTGTCAATGATAAAAATCATGACTTCATGGAGTTCTTTGCCTAGTGAAGTCTTTCCTGATGTTTAAAACCTCCAAACTTTCAAGAATGAAAAAAAAAGAGAAAAGAGGTATATTGATGAATGAAGCTCATTATTGGACCAAAAAGCATGCATTAATGAGGCTTTTGAAGTGCCGAAAGAGAGAAAAAAATACAAAACAAAATATAAGGATGAAAGAATTGTTAGATAATCGGTGAGGTTGAGTCAGTGAGGACAAGTTGGAGAGTGAAAATTATAGCTGTAAAAATGAATTATTACCTTATCGCATTAGTAACATGGTTAACGTATAGTTGAATAAACTATTACAGCGTTATAAATGAATGAATCTGTTTTTATTGGTAAGCAACGTAACGATATAATTATCATCCTCATATTAGCATTCTTGAGTTGTGTTCTTCTAATAAAGGTTTACTTCATCGGCTTCATTATGACGATAGTCCACATACCACAAGGCCACTGAACAGAATTGTATTTAAGTGTACATTAGTTACCATTTCTCTCAGTGTTTTGGAGATTTTATATGGTATATCTGTCGAATCCAGCGTGTCGGCGGTGAACCGTCAAACATCAAAAGAATCGTCATGGCTGTCGCCTATCGTTGTTACTCTCTGGTTTTATCTAGCCGCATATTTGTGCAGGGATATTCAAATTCGACTCTCATCGCTGGGACCTCGAGTTCCGTGAAAGATTGCTAGAACGAATTTGTGGAATCTTATGCTCATTATCAAAATGGAAAAAATCCACGATAGGCATTTTCAATTTAGAAATACCTATATGGAAAATATATATTAATATATATTATTCGATTCCATGACTGAGATACACCAAAACTGAAAGCACTTCTTCATTGCCACTTTGCAGATTCATGAATTTTACGTTTCAACTTTTTGTGGCCATGAACTTCTTTCAAATACGAAGATAAAAATATTGCTCGTTTTCAATTGTTCATATTGTCCTTTAATACATTGAGTCTTACACAATTTCTCTACCGTGTAGGCTCTGAAGCCGATTTAGATTAACAACCATCAAGTTTGAGGGATACAATCTGGCTATTCAATCATTCTATGAATTATAGTCTAATTGAAAAATTGATGTTCATTTTTCTGACATCAACCCGTCGTTAGTGCTTTTCAACATGCGAATCAGAACTTTTGCTAACGCCGTGAATGAATCTATCTATTTCGAGATTGGCCAATCGCCGATAATTGTCCCTTTTACTTTATGATTTTTGCGAACAGAATTTTTGAGAATAATGGTGCATATTGTGTTCAAGAAGTAAGGTTATGTTGGTTGGTAGGGTAGGTAGTAAGGTTGTTGATTCAATAGACAGATGCATTCGAAAATACCAGTTGAAATCTCACCTCTGCGAAGTAGATATATTTTAGTAGATATATATTTTACCAATAAGAGTGAATCGCACTCTCTTGAACCAAACCAAAAGGATTCTCACCAGTACAGTTACTCAGCTCAGCTCAGCTCAATAGTTGCTTATTATTTGGAACAAATTGAGCCTAGCGAACTTTTCTAGATAGATATATATATAGATATATATCTAGGGAGATATATGCTTCCGAAGTTGATAAAATTGAAATAATTTCTCCGCATAACTTCTAAACGGTGAAAGCCACTAGATTGAAACTTTCTGCATAAGTGTATATTGTTAAAATACAGTTTTTCATAACACTTCTATATTTCTCATATTGTTACAAAGGGTGTTTTCAGAAGGTGAGTCATGATTTTTTGGGACATCTTCTTTCCTTGTATTCGTTTTGGTAAAAAAATGGAAACATTCGATGGAGCGAAAAAAATTTCATGAAAAAGGTACTCTTATCCAAACACAAAAAATTGAACCGTTTTCGAGATATTTGAGTTTTTTTAGTCACACGATGACAGCAGATTAATTCATCACGAAATTCATAGGTAACGATATTTTGGAAGGCCATGAATGATCAATTTTGTAGTTAATTTTGATATTACCTTCCTGTGCCGTTAATAAGCAATAAGTACATAACAATAAGTCTGTCCCAACAAGGTTTGGATAATAATAAAAGTTTGAAAACGTTTTTAGTAGTTTTAATCAATAATTTTGAATGCAAAGAGAGTGACAAAACAAATTTTTTTTCGGTAATACAGATTCTGAGGCGTTTACGTGAATTATTCATCAAATCGTTCATAGTTGGTGATCATTTTTTAACAACGTAAATTCATTTTTGCCTCAGCTCCTCAACATTTCGAATTCCAGTTGCATGAATCCTAGATTTCATGTAACCTCAGATCGACAAATCTAGTGGATTAAGGTCAGGTGAACGAGCGGGCCATGAAATATGGGCGTCTGTGCCTCGTCCTATCCACCTATTAGAAAAATTATCATTCAGCCAATCACGTACAACTCTTACGTAATGAGGTGGTGCTCCATCATGCATAAAGTAGATTTCCCTACGTATGTTAAGAGGGATGTCTTCTAGTATCGTACTCAACTCATTTTCCAAGAAGCTGAGGTACATTGCACCATTCAGAGACCCTGGGAACACGTAGTATCCAACGAATTTGTTACCTAAAGTCGCAGCCCAGACGTTTAATTTGAAATTATATTGAAAGTGCGTAATTTTAACTACGTGTGCATTTTCGTCAGCCCAGAAATGAGTGTTGCGCGAATTGAAAACACCGTTCCTGGTAAAAGTTACTTCACTTGTGAACAATATTTTGTCAAAAACTCAGGACATCTTCGAGTTCGTTCCAGCAACTCTTCGCAAAATCTCACCCTCATTTCGTTGTCACGCGGTAACAGTTCTTGTACCTTGTACCAAATAATGATAAGGGTGTAGCTGTTGCTCTTTGAGAATCCTGGCAACATTCGCTTGTGTTGTGTCTATTCGTCATGCTAATTTCCTAGTACTTGTTTCCGGATCCTGTTCCACAGTATTCAATACTTCTTCTTCTTCAACTTCTACAGCTCTCGCACTTCTTGGTCGGCCACCATTTGTATTTTTCATTTTTAAACATCCTGTTTCACGCAGTCTTTGCACAATCCTCAAAACTGTTCTCGAATTTGGAACACGTCGAGCGGGAAACATCTCTGCATAACGTCTTTCGGCAGCATTTGCATTTCCGAAGCACTCGCCAAGCATTAAAAGCATATCTGTTTGTTCAGAGAACGAATGACCTGCCACTTCTTAAAATCTCAGTTGGAAATCGCAGTAATAATATAACTAAGCAGCAAAACCACACGAGGAAATTAATTACAACAATGTGGATGACATGAACGTCAAAATTAAGAACAGAATTGTTCATGGCCTGCTAAAATATCGTCACCAATGAATCTCGCGATGAATTAATCTGCTGAAATAATGTCACTAGAAAAACTCAAATATCTCGAAAACGGTTCAATTTTTTGTGTTTGGATAAGAGTACCTTTTTCATGTAATTTTTTTCGCTCCATTGGATGTTTCCATTTTTTGTCCCAAAAAAATCATGACTCACCTTGTAAAAACACCCTATATAACAATATGAGAAATGTAGAAGTGTAACGAAAAAATGTATTTTAACAATATACATTTATGCGCAGAAAGTTTCAATCTGGTGGCTTTCACCGTTTAGAAGTTATGCGGAGAAATTATTTCAATTTTATCAACTTCGGAAGGATATATCTTCCTCAATATGCATTTTGGGCCATAATTTTATTCATCATACTATACTTATTTTTCAATGTACTATCACCCCCAGAAAGCTCGGTACACATTTTTGACTCACCCTGTATATATATATATATATATATATATATATATATATATTTAATATCTAAGATTCAGAAAACTAGGTGAAGGTTTTCTTCGTGAGGATGCAGTCAAAGTATTGGCATTAGGTAAGTGGACTCTTTGTTAATAAGCCTTAGCAATTTCCTGGAAATGGTTTTCATCAATAATGAACACTCTAAAATGAATAAGAGATCTGACATCGGCAATCTCAGTAGCATCTATAACTATTCATTGAAAACAGAACAGAACAATTGCATTCCCAATAATATGTTTGGAACCGAACGATTCCGAAATGTTTTGCGTTTTTTGAAACGACCAACCGTCCATTTTGTATCATCCTTCCGGAAAATGACATTGTTATAATTATATATTTTTTGATTCCTCGTAATTGTCCACGAGATGAATTTTCCTGATTAATTTCTGCTAATGCTAAATCTGTTATGTATTGCAATATCTTCATCTTCAATCTCACGATAGTGAGTAGTTTGTTGTTTGGGTAATTGACATGGTTTTTATATGTACCCATTTTTTTATGGATTGTCTTGATAACGGAAATAAACTTTTCCTTTAGCTTATTAACAAAGAGTCCACTTACTTAATGCCAAAATTTTGACTGCATCCTCACGAAGAAAACCTTCATCTAGTTTTCTAAATCTTAGATATTTTACCTCAACTAGTCAGTCACGACTACCCTCCTCCTAATATATATATATATATATATATATATATATCCTAATATATATCAAGTGAGTAGACGAAGTACATATGATGATTTCAATGGCGTACTATCATGTTTGATAACTACTTTTGAAGGATCTCCAGATTCAAGAATTGATGTTATGATTGACTCTTTCCACTGTGAGTAATATACATAGATTTATTATACAAGGTGTAACTGAATGAGTGTAAAACATTCTAGGAGGTGACTCCTCATCGAAAAAAAGATAGGATCTTTCATATAAAGAAACTTCATTAGAGCATCCCATGTTAAGATACAGCCCCTTGAAGGGGGTACATAAAATTTGTTTGACAATTTTTTTTCACAAGCACTAAGAAAGTTACAGTATTGCATTTAACTTGAAAGATTCTACTACCGAAAAGACACTTGCCAGTAATTTATTTGGTTTATCCCATGGTTGTAAGCGGTGGAGAAAGCAACCCCTAAAATTTATTTCTGATGTAAGTTTTTGTCTTATTATTTGTTTACCATTTGAAAATTTATTACCGATAGCCTGTTTCATTCTGAACAAAAAATGCCCCTTGAATTTTTCCCCAAAATAAACCAGTTCGCAGCAAAAAATATTTTACGAACAGCTACAGAGATACATCTTCATGAATGCAGACTGGATTTATTGTTATTTATTGTCTTGTCTGTGAATTCGATCGTCTTTAGAAAGTCACGATTTCTTCTAATCATTTCCAGCATCCAATTGCAAAATTCAAGACGGTTCGGAAAGTCTCGCGATAACAGTGCCAGTACTCGTTGCAGATGGTAAGGGTATAAGAGCTGTTTCTTTAAAATGCAAAATACCCTCATATGATCAACATTTAGCTGGAAAGCAATCTTTCTAGTACTGGTAGTACGTTGTTCTTCAATCAAATTAAGTACTGCTTCCTCAAGCTGTGGTGTTCTTACTTCTCGATGGCGACCACAATCCTGCGTTCTTTTGTCGAATGAACCATATTCTCGCAATCGTTGATGAAATCGGGAAAATATTCTATGTGAAGGATGCTGCCGTTGAGGATACATTTCAGCATATCTTCCAGAAGCTTCTAACCCATTCCCCTGCGACAGACCGTAAACGTAATGCATATCAGCCATTTGCTGATTCGTGTATGCCAGTTTAATAACAAGTGAATTATTAAAGTAACAAATTAAGAACAGAACAACAATACACAATTAGTATTACTTCAATATTCAATTCAATATTACTCAATTGTTCAAAGATTTTCGTTCAGAAATTACATGTTGGTTTACAAGGGAGTTATTTGAAATATATCTATTCATATTACAATCTGACTCATTAAGTCACTGAAAGTAAAACAGAGAGAACAGGTTAAATGATTACTGGAAAACCATCTAGTTTGTGGCCACCTAAGCGATGCTTGTGTTGTAGCCAGCAAAAAAGAATAGTATTCCTGACTTCACAAGAGTTAATTATATAATGAATAGAGAGAGAGAGAGAGAAAGAGAGAGAAACGAAAGCAAGAAGGGGAAAGAGAAGGGAGAGAGAATCAGAGTTTGAGATGAGCTCTGAAAGATGAATATATCATCTTTCTAGTATCGCTTCTAGAGTTCCATAATTATTTTTGAGGTAATTTCTCAGTTCCATTTTGAATTTGAATTTATTTTGTATATCTCTCAGCGAGGTAGGTGATGCGTTGTAAAGTTTGGTTCCAAGGAACGTGATGAATTTTTGGTTGTGCGTAAGCCTGCATCTAGGAAAGTTCACTGCCTGACTTACGCATATGCGAGTGTTACGTATGTTGTACAAATGTTATTGAGGAGCTGGCAGTCCATAGCAAACATTGATAGGCATATAGTTCCCTTACACTTAATGAACCAATTTCCTGATAACGTAAGAGTAGGATACCGACGTTTCTTTTTCATTAAAATTTTTATCAAAGTGTTCTGAATTACTTCTAAATTATATAATGACGACTTGAAAATACCACCCCACACTATTATGCAGTATCGTATTATGGACTCAGCCAAGGCACTATACACTGTCATTATCATTTTCTTATTAAGTATATTTCTGAGTTGATAGAATTTATACATCAATTTACGAAGTCTGATCACGGTATATTCAATATGTTCATTCCAACGTAGGCATTGGTCAACCATCACCCCTGAGTATTTAATTGAATCTGTTTTATCTATAGTTTGACAACTGCAGTTTTGATGGTTGGTACAAGATGATTTATGAATTTCAATGAAAAAATTATTTAGTGTGTCTCTATTAGTTGAAGTGAATGCAATATATTTTTTTTTTACATTGATACTCAACAGGTTATCACTAAGCCAATTAAAAATGATTTTGATGTTTGTTTCAGCCTGGGCATAAGCCTCCTCCCACGTGTTTCCGACGAGAGTTATAGCTGTGTCATCCGCAAATGATGTTATCATGCCATTGAAATCTGATATCTTGCATATATTGTTGATGTATACTAGAAATGGAATAGGTTCTAAAACAGTGGCTTGAGGTACCCCCCTAGTCACTGGTAGTGAGTTAATGAGTTGTTCACTTTGACAGTCTATTTGTCAAGTAATCCTCAAAAATGTCCAATGCAACAGCCCTTATACCTATGTCAGACAAACTTTGGAGGAGTATATTGTGATCTACTGTATCAAAGGCCATGGCTAGGTCCAAAAATACTGTTATAAATTTTTCCTGATTCTGGAAACAATCATTGATTTTGTTAACTACTTCAAAAACTGCTTTATCGGTAGATTCATTTTCTAAAAACCGTATTGTGACCCACTATTAAAAAGACAGAAGTTGAGTAATCTATTCTTGATACATTTCTCGGAGATTTTTGAAAAGTTATTAATTATAGTTATGGGTCTATAGTTCGTTACTAGTTTTTTTATCACCAGATTTGGAGATCGGTGACGTGATAGATTATTCGAATGATTTTGGTATTTTTCCACTTGTAAATATTAAATTTAGAATATGGCATATGGGTTCTAAAAAGAAAATGTGTAGTTTTTTCATCAGGGTTACACAGAGATCTTATCAGGGCCAGGTGAGGTACTATTCTTAAGACTAGATATAATACCGATTACTTCATTTTCTGTTACTGGATGGAGGTATATTGAGTTGGTTATATTTTCGTAGCTTTCTTCAACGGGGGATAAGGGTTTTTCTATTCTACTTGCCATATCTTCGCCAATCTCAACAAAAAACTAATCGAAGTGATTAGCCTTTCTTGGTCTGTTGATATTTTGTTGCCATTTTCTCCTTCAATGTCATATTTATTTGATTCTTGTCTTCTGTTACTATTTGTTATTTCATTTATATTTTGCCAAATTTTTTTCATGTCATTTTTTGCATCAGATATTTTGTTGGTATAAAAGTTATTTTTGGTTTCTCGGATTTATATTCGATTTCTTTTTCTATGGAGTACTTATTCATTAGGTTTCGTTTTAGTTCATCCCTACGATGTATAGAAATGAGAAGACCTTTTGTCATCCATGCCTTTAGTTTTGTATTTTTATCATATTTTTCTTTTTTACCACTGTGCAGGTGTCAATATGATTATTTAGTTTGCCTATGAAGTCATTGTAAGCAACTTCTGGATCATCGGATTGTGAAGTTACTTCCCAAGTTTCTTTCCTGAGTGATTTCTAAAGTTTATAATAATTTAAAACACTGTATGTGGTTTCAGAGCACCTTTCAGATGCCTTTACCTTATCCTCGATTTTGATGGATAATAATAACATATAATGATCAGTTATATCGCATTTGAAAATATAAGGGTTGATGTGAATGCTGTTTAGGTTTAGGTTAAGTTTTGACATATGCGATCAATTATGGTAACAGATTTACTTGTTTCTCTAATTGGTTTATTAATGAATGAATAAAAACCTAGTTCAGCCATCATACATATGTAATTATTAACTAAATCATCTGACGCATTCGTTATATTGAAATTTATATCACCCATGAATATTTTCACGTCCGCCTCTGGTTGATTCAAAAAATGTGATTTAATTTCTGAGAGGTATGTGTCTAGATTCGACGATGGAGGGCGGTAAGCAGCAGTGATAAGAAATGATTTATTACCTATTAAAAGTGAGATTTCTAATACTCGCTTAGATGTCTTATAGAAGAACAGAAATTATTATTCTTCCTAATATAAACCATGAGACCATCATTCTGATTGAATCGAGAATCATTGAGAATCATGTCAAAATCAGGAATGGAAAAATCTGGATATCCTCAAGCAACCAAGTTTCAGATAGTATCATTATATCCACATAAGTCATATTAGCCGATTCAATATACAGAAGGAACTCGTCCATATTGATATTGAGATGAAATATATTCCATTAATTCATCGTTCAAAAAATCCAACATCGTGAAGTGGATGAGTAATTTTTGAAAAATGTACAGGTGGGTAGGTGAAAGAAAGACTAGAAAAACTAAAGAGGAATAAAGATTGAGATTTAAGAGTTCTGGAGGATACAAAAACAAATAATGAGGTAATCACACATTGTTTCCAGCAGGAAATTAAATAATTGGTACTAGTAATTATATTATATTGCTCAGTCTATTTCAATTGAAAATATATGGAGTTTCTGCTAAGAGAAAAAAAACAGAAGAAAAAGAAAATCAACTAACTGAATTGGAATTTCAAGAATGAGTATGTTTAATATATCAATTGATTGGATGATTTGTCACATCAGCCTTGCATGAAAACTTGATATTATTTTGATTGAGAAAAACAGAAGAAAAAGAAAATCAACTAACTAAATTGGAATTTCAAGAATGGGTATATTTAATATAACAATTGTTTGTATGATTTGTCACATCAGCCTTGCATGAAAACTTGATCTTCTTTCCATTTATTTAGCTATGAATTTGTTCATTGTAAGACCATACATTCTTCACTCCATAAACAGATTTCGCTTCCACTAGTAGTGATCTTCTGATCTTCGTTAGGTCTTCATTCAAATATATATTTGAGCCTTTGAATTTATTTCTATGTTTGAAAATTTCAGATTTCAGCTGGTCTTGGGCCAGTTATATTATGACAGGTCTTGGTTTATTGTGATTTTCGTGGCGTTGTCCAACTCTATATGCAGCTAGTACATCATTATCATTTGATGTCATGCTAGTTTTGGAATTTATTATATCCACGATCTTGTTACGCAGTTGTTCATCATTTTCTTCAGCCACCTCGTATATGCAGATGTTATTTATTTTGTCACGCTGGTGAATATTGTCTATTTCTTGTTGGAATCTATTAACTTTTTGCTCCAATATATTGATTTTATCTCCTTGAGTTTTTACCTCTTCTTCAAGTTTACTGATTTTTTCCTCTAATCTTTCTGGTATCTTTTTTGTGAGTTGACTAATGAAATTTTTATCGAGGAAGAATTCGTTAATGGATTCCTCAACTATAGTGTTTATTACAAGTTTATTTCTTGTAGACATCATTACCTTAGAAAAAATTTTTCCAAGGTGCACAGTTGAGGTTTTATCTTTTGAGTTTGGTTTCAGGAACTTCCACTATCTCTTAGCAGTCAGTTTAGAGTAACACTATATAGGAGAGCAACTTATATACGTCTATACAGTTGGACGAATGAAATAATAAGACAAAAAGTTGCCTTTTCCACCCCTTACAACCATGGAGTGAACCAAATAAATTACTGGCTAAGTGTCTTTTTGGTAGTAGAAAATATCAAATTGATTTCAATACTGTATTTTTTTTAGTGCTTGTGAAAAAAATTGTTTTAACAAATTTCATAAATATATATATATATATATATATACAGGGTGAGTCAAAAATGTGTACCGAGCTTTCTGGGGGTGATAGACCATTGAAAAATAAGTGTAGTTTGATGATTAAACTCATGGCCCAAAATGCATATTGAGGGAGATATATCCTTCCAAAGTTGATAAAATTAAAATAATTTCTCCGCATAACTTCTGAACGATGAAAGCCACCCGATTGAAATTTTGTGCATGAATGTATGTTGTCAAAATACATTTTTTCGTCACACTTCCACATTTCTGATATTGTTATAAAGGGTGTTTTCAGAGGGTGAGTCATGATTTTTTGTAGAAAACTTTTTTCCCTGTATTATTTTCGTTGAAAAAACAGGAGCATTTGATGGAGCGAAGAAAATTACATGAAAAAGGTACTCTTATTCAAATACAAAAAATTGAGCCGTTCGTGAGATATTTGAGTTTTTGTAGTTACATGATCAGCAGATTGATTTTATTCATCGCGAGATTCATCGGTAACAATATTTTAGCAGGCCATGATGAATAATTTTGTTCTCATTTTTGACGTTCATGTCATCAACATTCGAGTCAACATTGTTGTAGTCGGTTTGTTCGTGTGGTTTTTCTGTGTCATTTATCACTGCGATTATCAACTGAGATTTTAAGAAATATGGCAGGTTATTCGTTCTCTGAACAAACTGATATGCTTGGCGAGTGCTTCGGAAATGCAAATGCTGCTGAAATATCGTTATACCGATGAATCTCGCGATGAATAAAATCAATCTGCTGATATCATGTAACTACAAAAACTCAAATATCTCACGAACGGCTCAATTTTTTGTATTTGAATAAGAGTACCTTTTTCATGTAATTTTCTTCGCTCCATCGAATGCTCCTGTTTTTTCACCGAAAATAATACAGGGAAAAACGTTTTCTACAAAAAATCATGACTCACCCTCTGAAAACACCCTTTATAATAATATCAGAAATGTGGAAGTGTGACGAAAAAATGTATTTTGACAACATACATTCATGCACAAAATTTCAATCGGGTGGCTTTCATCGTTTAGAAGTTATGCGGAGAAATTATTTTAATTTTATCAAGTTTGGAAGGATATATCTCCCTTAATATGCATTTTGGGCCATGAGTTTGATTATCAAACTACACTTATTTTTCAATGTTCTATCACCCCCAGAAAGCTCGGTACACATTTTTGACTTTGATATATATATATATATATATATATATATATTAGTGGTGAATGTATTTCATTGTATCAGAGGTGATTTGTCTGGTCCGGGTGAGCAGTTGATTTTTAGATTTGATAAACAAAAAATTTACTCTTATTGTGGTAAAGGTTCAAGTGATATTGTATGGTCATTTTGAAAGTTGATGGGTAACTCAGTTTTTGATTTTTTTCTGACACGTTTTTGACATCTCTTTTTATAATGGAAGTAATAATACCATTAATTATCCACGGTCTAATTTTCTAAAGTAAATACGTTGATGAACCTTGATTAGTGTACTAAGTTTCAAATTTTTTCCTCCAGGAGTTTTGAGGAAAGAAATGAATCTTGATTTTTTCCGTACTTTCGACACCTTGTATTTCAGAATTGGTGCATTTTAGGGCATACCTTGATAAAAACTTCTCACCTCGAAATGAGGTGTGAATATGTATTCGGAGTTTGTCGGTCTTATTCTGACTCACCCTGTATACATGCATGCACTCAAATATCCAGGCGATGTCACGGCTCATTCAGGTTAGCCAGAACTTGTATTGGTTCATACATTCTGAGAAATATGTTTTTTATATTAGGAAGATTGATTTTAGTAAACGTAAATATGAAATCATATTTAGTTTGGTTTCATGCATCAAAATTCCTGATATATTTCATAAATATATTTCATGAATATACGTTGATTTCTCTAATGAGTAATATTGGATAGAAAAATGAATAAAAATATATTTCTCGCGAAAAAACAAAAGTGAATAAAAAATATTTTTATTGAAAAAAAATTAATAGAACATCATCTAAAATGAAAATATAAGAAAGAATCTAATATTGAAAACTAAATAACAAATTCAAGTCTTCTGATCACAATTCGGAATCATTGGATCCATCGTTGCAAATGCATTTCAGTGTTGTTCGAAACGTGAATAACGTGCAATACGTGCATGCACGCGCGTTGATGTTGTTATCGGTAATGGCTCATCCGAATCATCCGATCCCTCGTCGGGTTAGCCGGCAGCCAGTGCATGGGCCGACCACGACCGAGTGACCGCGTGCGCTTCCAAGGGCAACATCATTATTATCATTCGATATTCAATGTGGGTCACGTGGGCCGCGGGTGAGTGGTAAGAGTGGTTATTAAGGCATACTCATATTTTAAATACCAACATTTTTACAGTCATGAGGTTTGCGAGGGGGAGGGCATGGCCCATATGCCCCCCCACTCTGAATCCGCCCCTGGATATAATATGCAGTTAAACCAGTTTTGAAACATCCGTTAAGGAATCTGCCACAAAATCGACACGTATGAACCGAGTATCATTTATAGGTACTACTTTTACATTGGCAGATATATTTTCCTTCACATAGATTACATTTATTTATCAATGACTCATTGTGAGAGATTTTAAAGTTTGGTATGTCGAAGCTACTAACTGACTCAATGTTTCTCGTTTCCAATAATATAATAATATCTAAATATTTTGTGGCCGTTTGGAAATATAATGAAAACGCAATCATATGTTTTTGTAAGCCTCGGATGTTAAAATGAATTATTATTTCTAGTCCACCTTTGATTTCATTATCATTTCCCTGGAAGTAATGCTGATAATTATCAATACTCCTAGAATCGATTGGTTTTTCATCATCTAAAATATTTAAAATATTCTTCTGAAGACTGCTTATAGTTAGAAGAAATGGTGGTAAATTATGGCATGGAGATAAAATAATACAAATTATAAACGATGGCAATTACACGAAATTGAATAAAGATCCTACATTAAACATAAAAAGATACGGAACATAATCAAACGACACGAAAATCGAGCGAAACAGATAGAGAACATATCTCCAGATATCATAACAAACCCGCACATTTTTATGGACTTCCTAAAATAAGTGAACCAAACAATCCATTAAGACCAATCGTGAGTTCAATAGGATCTCCATATAAAAATTCATCGCGTATTCTTTTAGATATAATCGAACCTTCAACAGGAAATCGTTAAGATTTCATTGGAAATAATCCCCATTTTTTGGAGAGACTAAATTACATCAATCTTGATACAGATGATATTTCAGTAAGTTTCGATGTAGTGAGTTTATTTACTAATGTTCTCATAGACAAAACTTCAAGAATAGTGAAAAAGAAGCTAGAAGATGAAAAACTTAATGAAAGAACGAAACTGAGTGTAGAAGAAATTTTTCGATATTTTTCAACAAAGTTTTGGCATGGCCATGGGTTCACCATTATTCCCTATTCTCAGTGTCAAATTCATGGAGGATTTTGAAGAAAATATTGTTAAAAAATACAATGAACAATCGAAGACTTGGTGGAATTATGTAGATGATATTTTCATTATTTGGCCACACACCCGTAGAGAACTAGATAATTTTCTGAATTATGTAAACAATATCGAACCCACAGTCAAATTCACTTCAGAAATCGAATCTGATAATCAGTTACTATTTTTAGATGTCCTTAATGAAAAATCAGATAACATTTTTATAACAAGTGTATATCGAAAAAATACACATACCGACAGATACCTCAACTTTCAATCAAATCATCTTACAAGTATGAAGAAAGGAATAATTAAACCACTTCATGACAGAGCCAAATCCATATTCGTGGAAAATACTATACAAATGAAACTAGCAGGCCTCTATCAGTAAGGATGAAAGAACATAAGAACAATACAGGGTGTCCCAAAATTGCTGGGACACACAGCTACCACGTGTAAAAGAGGTTAAAATAAGTTGATTGGACCCAATTCATTTATGTGCTAATATGTACCGTTTGTCGATGAGAAGAGTTCAAAGTTCACACAAAAAAAACAAATTTTTGTATGCTGTTCAGAAATAAGTGAAACAAATTTGATGAAATTTGACAATATTGTATTTTAGAGGATTGTTCTCCTTTAGGTAATCGAAGAAACCTTAAAGGAATTGTAGAGGAGTTGAAACATCCCTCACCCCCTGACATTTTGTCAGAACTTTTTTAGGGGTAGTAATACGGTTCTCAAATTTTTCAAGACTGATCAATTATCTTCAATTTATTACTGTTGTAAGAATTTCGTATACCGCATAGTTTCGAAGGAAAAAAATGTTCTCTCAAATAATGCTACCAGATATTCCTAGTACCAGTTTAATGAAATTGTGATATAAAACTTAGTTGGCCTTTGGAAACGAAGACAAGTCGTGATTTTGACACATAGTTTCGAAGGAAAAAAATGTTTTCTCAAATAATGATACCAGATATTACTAGTACAAGTTCAATGAGAGGAAACAAATTTATTAAGAGGAATCCATATTTGATAGCAGCTGAAAAGACAACAACAATTGAATAATAATGAATGGTCGGTAATGGTACTTGCAGTAATAACAAAATTGAAGAATTTATTGAAGCATTTACAGACAACGTCGACAACAAACTTGAACGAAAATCAAACTTGTACTAGGAATATCTGGTAGCATTATTTAAGAGAACATTTTTTTCCTTCGAAACTATGTGTCAAAATCACGACTTGCCTTCGCTTCCACTGCCAACTGAGTTTTATATCACAATTTTATCAAACTTGTACCAGGAATATCTGGTGGCATTATTTGAGAGAACAGTTTTTCTCTTCGAAACTATGTGGCATACGAAATTTTCACAACAGTAATAAAATGAAGATAATTGATCACTCTTCAAGCTTAAGCGTATCACTACACCTAATAAAGTTATGAGAAAAATGTTAGGGGGTGAGGGAAGTATCAACCCTTCTACAATTTCTTTTAGGTTCCTTCGATTACCAAAACGAGAGAAATCCTCGGAAATACACTATTGTCAAATTTCATCAAATTTGTTTCACTTATTTCTGAACAGCATACGAAAATGTGTTTCTTTATGTGAACTTTGAACTCTTCTCATGGAAAAACAGTACATTTTGGCACATGAATGAATTGGGTTCAATCAACTTATTTTGACCTCTTTTACACTGTGTAAAGAAAAGATATACTGGCAAATCGAAATTAGATGAACACACCCTTACTGAAAATGGACAACATAGTAGTTAGGTATTGCTTGCATTCTTCTGAATGGAGAAAATGATATTGATTCTTGTTCAGTTGATATAGATAGAACTTGGCATCCAATATCAATTCAATCCAAATTCAATATCAATTGATGGAAAAACATCTGGAAACCAGAATTCCTCCGCCTGCCAACTTTGTTTCTATTGAAAATATATTTATATTTTGAAGTTTTGAAATGGTTCACGCTATTTGGTAAATCTGCTTCAATCAATAAGCATCTGGCCATCTGGGTGAGATATCGTTTTTTTTTTCTATCTGCAATGCCATTTTGCTGACTTGAGTATTGGTGCGGACAACTGCAACTGCCTTCTTGCTTGAGATACTTCTTCAGCTCCATATTCACCAGTTTCACATATTCTTGAATTCTCTGATACTTCATCTTTTTTAATCATCTATCAAAGTAAGTACATATCTCTTGCCACCTGGTGTAATCGTCTGCATAGATCCACATAGATCGGTGTGAACTAGATCTGATACATCTTTAGTTCTCGTGAAAGATTTCTTATCTGTCTGGTCATTTTACCTCGAATGCATACTTCGCAAATCTGTTTCTTGTTACAGTTGCCTATTTTCCTTCCATTAATCATATCCTTATTCGCCATTTCAATCAATACTGGAGGCTCTCGATGACCGAATCTTTTGTGCCATAAGTAAATACATTCATCATTGCACCATCCCATAATGCCATAGCTTTATAATCCAATTGATACAGATTCCCATAGTGCCTTGCGCCATGATTTCGCCGCGGAGTTCAATATTGCAGAAATTTTTGTCGTATTCCACTTTGAATTTGAAGATTTGTTAATCTTTTCACCGACAGCAAACTTGCTTTATTGGTCAAGGTGGGTTTTTCATATTGTTTCTGTAGACTATCCCAGCCTCTTTTGCCGTTTAATAATTCATAACATGTAGTACTTGGGTCTTCGATTAGCAAACCGATTGTAGCTCGAGCTATTGCATCTTTCGTTAGCCAAACTTCAGTTTGTGGAATTGGAGCAGCATTTTTGATGACATTCAACAATTCTTTCCTGAGCAGAAGTAGTTCAATCTTGTATTTCCAGATTTGATAGTTTTCCATTGAGTTTTGTAATACAGAACTTGCTACTATCCATTTCACTCAATAAAAAGTTTTTCTGATTTGATGATCTACAGCAATTTATGAGATGCCTGGTGCCTGGGCCCATAAACTGTTAGCAGATTGTGTTTTGTATGTATCCTTCTACTGCAGGATCTTGTCAGGATACAATCTCGAGTAGAAAATTCAACATTTATTTTTATATGACATCAAGTGACATTATAAAAACAAGTAAATACATAGTGATGATGAAAACAATCACAGTAGAATTTATAATTCGTCGCATGTTTCTTCTGATAATCCAACAAAATCAGCCTCCACTTCTTCACTATAATACTATAACTCAATGGAAATATCATCTATTATGCCACCACGCGCGATTCCTAGTAGACAAACCAGACGAGCTCAGGCTGGTCACCCCTACACTGTCAGGCTCGAGACCTGTCGAACATCGCTATACCAAGCATCATTCATCCATAGAAAGGCAAAGTTGTGGAATTCTTCGCCTAGTGAAGTCTTTCCTGATGCTTACAACCTCCAAACGTTAAGAAAAATTCCAACACCTTCCTTCTCTTCCAAAATTCTACCGCTGGCTAACACGATGTTCCTCGAACATTACAGGTGTCCCTTTCGCGTTGTCCACAGATAAAAAAAAAACTCTTCGTTGAATTGCAACTGACGTACTTGTACTTTTTGTACCTGCTCTGCGAAAATCGATAGGTTTTATTATTTTCGATAGTCTGCTGAAAGAGGGAGATCTGATTTGGTTGTAATGCATTCGACCGTGTTATCAATTTGAGTGGATTCATGTAGAGGGCAATATAATTCACCTTATTTCACTGATTTTTGATGAGGGCAGTCTAATGAATAACTAATCGCAGCCTAAGGTAAATCATCTGGTATAATGTAATCAAGAACGACAATGCAAACTTATGAACAGTCATCAAAATTATACTAAAATGAAAGAACGCACTCGAACTGAGTAATGACAACGAACAAACACGGTAGCTGAATGCAAATGAAAGCAGGGTAATGTAGTGTAGCACAGGGACAAGATAGTATAGCGCGAAGAAAGCTTACGTTCTCTTCCCCTGGAAAGCTTATGTAGGCGGCTGATCTCGAAGTCCGAGTGCACTACTTAGATGCACCCGAAAAATTGACGTGAACCAGGTGATGTACCAATATCTGGCGAATCGATGAACAAATTACATCTTGAAGATAGCCCGAATCCATCGAGTCAGTGATATAGGACGCCGCCGTGAGACTGCTGATCCACCAGAGGTTACCTCATTCGACTTGGCCGTTGAGGCGACAGTCTGACTTGCCCGACTTTATAATTTGATGTAGGAACTAGCTACTTGTCTGTTCGAAATAAAATAATCTTTTTCAAAAATGTGTTTTTTAGAAAGAACAATTTTACTGGCGCAGTCGGTAGGATTGCAAAAGAGTATATGAAAAAGATACTCGTCCTTTCCTAACGTTAGTTCTCGATTCTACAAAAGAACCACACCCTTAGGAGGCAGCATCGCACAGGAGAAGGACTGCAACTACACGCAAATCCTTCAAGTGACCCTAGTGCAGAGTTAGATTTAGTTATTTCACTTTGGAACAAACTTGATTCAGAATTTTTCTGATCAACGTGACGAAAATAGTCTCACCCGAGATCTTGTCAACATGAGGCAGCTACCGAACGAATCCACATTCCAATTTAATGAAAAATGCATGAGAATTCTTAACGCTATAAGTCGAAGTATACAATGACAACCCTGAAGTGAAAGCCAGCAAGAGAGATTCCTTCTGCCAACAAACATCAACAACGATTTTGCAGGATTGAAGGAACCTTTAGGCTCGACTAGAAAAGCAATGAGACCAAATAATTTGGCAACTTCTCTACAGTACATACAAGAGAGCAATATCTGCGATCTCCAAAGAACTAATGTACAAACACAGAACACACCTAGCAGAACGCCAATGCAAATGCAAAGATTCATAAGATTATAGGCGAATCCAGTAGCCCCCGTGAAATAACCTAATCAAATTTTTCAAGGAATTCGAGCCACCAAAAATTGAATATGCACTATACTTCAATCCTGACAGCCATTACCGCACAACATGTGACAACAAAACACGGAGGCAAAGAATTGGAACTCATAGAAGAAATCGAGAAAATGAACATAAAACTGATACGACTAAACAAAACAAAATAAAAAAGTAAGTGAATACATCAGTATAAATGAAGAATGTAGTATATACTACTCAGGTGTTCCACAAGAACAAAGAAAAAAGGAGGAGTGGGAATAATAGTCAAGAAAGATATGGAAAGTAGAATAACAAAGTATGAACCAATATCATCTAGAATTATAACAATACTTATAGAACTGAAAGAAAAGATAGGAATAATACAAATTTATGGACTAACAGAGGAAACCGAAGAAGAAAAAGTAATAGAATTCTATAACGGACTCCAAAATACCATAGATAATATGAGAGAAACACGAGAGAAGATGATGATGATGGGGGACTGGAATGCCAGAGTTGGAAACGACATACACAGAGGGCTTGGCTGCATGGGGCCTCACGTGAAGCAATAACAAAAGAAATGGTATTAGAATGATAGAATTCTGTCAAAAAAATGAACTGCTGATAGGCAACACATTTTGGGAGCAAGATAGATACACATTTATGGCTGAGGAACGAAATGCAAAGAGCATTATAGACAATATAGTATACACAAAAAACTTAACAAGATATAGAAAATGTTAGAACAGAAAGGGAACCAGAACTATCAACCCAGCACAGAATGGTCACGGCAAGCCTAAAGGACACAGTGAAGAAAGGAAAGAGTACAAAAAGGTGAAAATAAATAAACTAAAAATTAAAAATATACAAGAAGGATACAAGAATAAAATAGATAGCAAACTCGAAGAATTGGAGGATCTTGCAAGAAAGATGTACCACTTTCAAAAATACAATAAAAAAGAATGCGGAAAAAATTTGTGGGCTGAAACGTTATCATACCCAAAATGAAAGGACAGTTTAGTGGAATGAAGAAGTGGAAAGGGGACGAAGAAAGAGAAACATGCATGGAAAAAATACATTCAAACCAAAACTGATGAAAGCAGAATATAACACACAGAGAAGACTATCAAAAATCACAATCAGAAATGCAACAGAGAAAACCTGGGAAGATTTTGGAATAGAATAACAAGAAGATTTAAAACAAGTAATAGAAATCTTTGGACTACAATAAGAATAAAAGGGGGGAAAATAAAGAAAGCATAGCAATAAACTACGAGAATAACCAAATTCAAACGAACACAAAAGAAATAGCGAAGACATGGAAGTATTTTTACGGCAAGAAATTCAATGATGAAACCACTGACGAAGAATATGAGAGGAATCAAGAAGAAGGAACCATACAGATTGAAACTATACGTAGAAAAAGAACATTGGAAGCAATAAGAACTATAAAAACAGGTGGAGCAGAAGGAGATGACGATATAGAACCAGAAATGATAAAATGCCAGGAGATGAAGGAGTATCCTGGCTTTGGAAAATTCATAAGATAGCATGGGGGGAAAAGGATATACCAAAAGACTGGCAAATTAATCTGATTGTGCCCATCTACAACAAAGGAGAGCACCTGAATTGTGAAAACTACAGGGCAATATGCTTGCCATCTTTAAGTTTCAAAACATACATGAGAATAATAGAGAAGAGACTGCGGCAATTTGTAGAGAAAGGCCTAGGGGAGGAACAAGCAGCCTTCAGACCGGAAAGACAGACGGACGACAATATATACACAATGAGTCAATTTACTCAAAACCACTTATCATCAGAAAAACATAAAAATATCGAATCCAAATCTTATTTAACAAGAAACCTTATTGCTGATGGACCCCAAGCAATGAAACAAGAAATGAAAATTCAGGACTTGAAATACAACCCAGGAATACTACCCCTGAAGCTGGGTGCAGCAAGTATTCAAAATAGCGCCCACGAGTTCATTCATTATTGAAACATAACGCCAATAGCTGTAGAAATCGATACCATTCGATACCAGTACCAAGCAGTTACGGAATCAATAAGAGAGGGTCCCAGTCATCCCTACTTTGAGAGTCTGCATAACTTCGATCAAGGACTCTAATATCAGCTTGAATCGGTCAACCGGAAATTTCAATCGATCTCTCCATCACACAGAACCAGAATAGGACTAATCAATGGAAGTGTAGTGAAAATAATATCCGATAATCTGGAACAAAAAGACGCCGAAAAGTATGATAGAGCCATCGCCGCCCTACAGCACATCCAAAAGAATATAATGAATTAACGATCACGTGTCCTTAACAACCCAATTGATTGGAAATTTCATTCCAACCATTACTCTGATAACACAAAATCAGCAAATAATTACTGACGAAATCGATGATGTGAGATCAGAATTCAATAAGTTCATTTTCGATTTCAATGACTATACTACATGGCAATATAATCAGACCTGAAGAATTGAAATACGTAGTTAACACTATACTCGAAAATCACATCACAAATCAATCTTTTACACCCTGAAATATTCACTGATGATCACCTGTATTCCATTTGTTTACGCCGCCCGGAAGTTATTTAGGCGCTGATTCATGTCAATAAATTGTAAACGCAACAATCACGCATTACCTCACCCCTTTTATATCTTTGAAGCCGGTATCGCCCGGGGATGCGCTGTTGATTCGCAGCTTTCCTCTGAAGTCTGGAATTGCAAAGAGGGCCCTCGGTGCTACTGATGACAATCCACTATATTGGATCGCACGGGTTGTAATTGACACAATTTCTTATGGTATCCTTCAATCGGTACCAACTCGAAACTTTTCGTACACTTTTTGTGGCGTCTTCTGAATAACTGCCCGTGGATGAATGCTAAAAGAGCTAAGTATGCGCAACAGGTATCACGATCAACGTGATTGGGTTTTACGCGGGAATAATTGAATCGAATAAATTAATACCTTTGATATTTCTATCGTGCCAGTAAATTGATAATAATAAATTTATGTACTTCATGACTAATTATATTAATGAATATACCTAAACTGATGAAAAATAAAGTGTGGGAGTCATTTGAATACTAAACTTGTTTTGTTAAGTAGGAACTCAACTAAACAGAATATTTAAACTAAGAAACCTCGGGTAAAGCACACAGCTTCACCAAAGGACGAGTGTAAACTCCTTGATCGCATTCAACCTTAGCAACACGGGCGACTCCGTCTGTTCCGCAGTTGAGTTCAGTTACTCTTGCAAGTTTCCATTTCATGGGAGGCAAGTTATCCTGTTTTATGAGAACCAACGAACCCTCCTTCAAAAGGGTGTTAGGAGAGGTCCATTTGTGCCGCTGTTGAAGCGTGTGTAGATATTCCTGATGCCATCTTTTCCAGAAATCAGAGTGCAGACGCAACAAAAGCTGATAGCGTGATAATCTATTGAGTTTTAGGTGTGATAAGTCTGGATCAGGAATCACTGTTAGGGGCTCGAGGGATAAAAAATGCCCGGGGGTAAGTACCGATAGGTCGTTAGGGTCAGAGCTCATGACACAGATCGGTCGCGAATTAAGTAAAGATTCAATTTGAATCAAGAGAGTATTGGTCAATATTTGATCACCTATGAGCTAGGTGTTCCTTCACTGATTTGATGCCAGCTTCTGCCAAACCAGCAAAATGTGAACCGTATGGTGGCTGGTATGACCATTTTATATTTTCGGAGGCGGCTGCGGTTTCCATGATTCTCGATAAATAATTTGCTGCACCTTTATAATTAGTAGTGTTATCCGAAACGAATTCGGAACATCGACCTCTTCTGGCGATGAAACGGCGTAAGGCGCATAAAAAATTGTTAGATGACAAATCAGTCACCAACTCTATATGTATTGCTTTTGTCGCGAAGTAAACAAAAATGCATATATAACTTCTGATTGGCTTAATATTACCTCGAGTTCTTCCTAAACTGATCTGAAATGGTCCGCCGAAATCGTACCCTACTATACTGAACGGTTTTATTTGTGAAATACGAGTAACACGTAATTCCCCCATAGGGGGTTGTATATTACGTGGTCTTAAACATTTCATACATTTTGACGTAAGAGATCTGATCACTCTACGCGCGGACAAAATCCAAAAGTTTTGCATTATCAAATATTGTAAAGTTTGAGGTCCACAATGAAAATTTTTTATATGAGTATCACGGATCATCAACTCTGTAAGTGTGCTGCATTTTGGAAGCAAAAGCGGATGTTTTGCGTTATAAGCTAAATCCGATTTGTTTAGGCGGCCCTACGCGCACAAGATCATCTTTGTCTAAAAACGGGTTCAGTCTACGAAATTCTTTTGAAGTTAATTTACCCGATTTTAATTTCATTATTTCATCCGAAAAATGATGGAGTTGTACTCGTTTGACTAAAATCAGTAACGCGGAATGCAAATCTTGAACGGAAAAATGTTCTATTATCTTTGTTTTCGAATTTTCACAATTTGAAATAAAGCGACACAAAAACGCTACTATGCGTTTAATTTTATCTAAAGATGAAAACCGACTGAACAGATCATCTAAACAATTACTTTCGATATATGCGATTAAGGCAATTTTTCTTTCCTCCATTTTGATAACTTCGGGACTCGGAGTGGAATCATCAGATATATCCCACTGATCTATGGGTGTTCTCAAAAATGCTGGACCTGTCCACCAATCTGAAAAATTCATTATTTCTTCTGGATACAACCCACGTGACCCACAATCCGCAGCATTATTTTTCGAAATGACGTGACGCCACTGGGCGTGCGGTAAATTTTCCAGAATCAATGATATGCGGTTGCCAATAAATGGTTTTTGTACATGCGGTGAAGTGTTGAGCCAATATAGAACAATCATACTATCCGTGAAGGCAAAAACATTTTCAAATTTCATTTTGGTCTTATAACCTTCCAAAATGAAATTCATTAATTTTGAAAGAAGCAAAGCACCACATAATTCTATGCGAGGAATGGAAATGGTTCTTAGTGGTGCGACCTTCGACTTGGCACAAATCAAAATCATTTTATTCCATTTTGAGACGTAACTCTAACATTAAGCGAACCGTCACAAAATCCACATAAATCGATAGATTTTGCATTATCCGAAGAAATATATCGCGGTATTTCAAGGTCAGCCAACCGTTTCAACTGAACTTTATATTCATTCCATTTGATTAGAAAATTTCTAGGAGGCGTATCATCCCAATCCAATTTTAATGTCCAAAGATTGTGGATGAGAAGTTTAGCAATTAATGTAACTGGGGTTAAAAAACCTAACGGGTCGTAAATCCGTGCCAATTCAGATAATATATTTCGTTTGGTGCATTCATTTTCAAAACAGGTAACCGAAAATGGGCTCCACTTCAGACCCAAAATTTTTACAGCATTAGACTTTTCTTTGTCCAAGTTCAGCGAATTTTTATTAATAAATTCTTCCGACAAGTGCGACTACAATTCGGTTTTGTTGCTTGCCCATTTCCTTAATTCAAATTTTCCGCGAGAAAGTAACGAAACCAGCTGTTTTTGCATCTCACGGGCGTACATCATGTCCGGGCAAGATACTCCGATATCGTCCACATATGTGTTGTTTAAAATTGCGTCTGCGGCCAAAGGAAAATTATGTTTTTCGTCATTTGCGAGTTGTATCAAAGTTCTTATAGCGAGAAATGGTGAACAGTTTATTCCAAGAACTACCGTGTTCAGAGTGAATTCTTGTAAGGGATGATCGGGAGAGAACCTCCATATTATTCTTTGATAATTACGTTGCGTGGGTTCAACAAGAATTTGACGATACATACCTTTCATATCAGCTGTCATCACGATAGGGTGTAAACGGAAATTCAATAGAATATTGCTAATATCCGCCTGCAATTTCGGCCCCGTGTATAGTGTGTCATTTAGGGATTGATTATTCGAATCTTTAGCTGATCCATCAAAAACTATTCTCAATTGCGTAGTAAGGGCTTGCGGTTTTATCACACCGTGATGCGGTAAATAAAAGGTATGTTCATTGTTTTCTTCAATTTTCGGAGCTACGGACATATGTCCGTTATCAATGTATTCTTGGAAACGTTACAATATTGCTTTTGTAATGTGGGGTTGGCCATCAAACGTCGTTCTAACGAGAAAAATCTTTTCAACGCGGGTAATCTTGAATTTTCGAACTGAGGATTTTGCGATTCTCGGAAAGGAAGTGCGACTACGAAACGACTAGTATCGGTTCGATAGGTAGTTTTTCTGAATATTTCTTCGCATCTTTTATCTTCAACGGAAACACAATTTGTTTTAGGAATTCCTTCCAAAGTCCAAAATTTTTTCATAGTGTCGTCGAGAACTCGATTTGTTGTAAAAAAATGAATGAATGGATCGCGGAATTTCTTTACTTATATCACCCATCAAAATGTATGCAAACGTTGTATTTATTGCCGTAGGTAGATCATATTCACTTTTTACAGTTTGATTTAACAAAATTTTATGAAAAAAAGTTTGCTCCTAATAAAACATCTACGGGTCCACAAATGTTGAAATCAGGATCAGCTAATGAGAGATTATTAATATGAGTCCAAGAACTGACATCAAGATTACATGCAGGCATATCGGTACAAATATTTTCTAGTACAATGGCTTCAATGTCGTAAACGAGAGAAGTTTTGCTTAGCGGGGCAACAGAAAAATTAACACCACCCGTTCGTGGCTTGGTTGACATTCCACCTAATCCGTGAATGGTAATTGAGAGTTGATGGATGGGTAAACCTAATCTTTGAACTAGTTTTATAGAAATATATGAAGACTCACTACCAGTATCTAATAGCCCTCTGGCCTCCTGAAAGTATCCAAAATGATCGCGAATTTTGAATTTGATTGTGGACAACAAACCGCTGCTTGTTTGCGTCTGGCGCGGAGTTTTTTCCGTGTCAGGTTTGGAATTAGGAATAACTGTCAACGCACAGTTCGTTGAAGACGAATGTTGTGGAGTATTATTTATATTTCGCTTATGATTATCACCCGTAGACGCAGCTTGTGAATCATTATTTTCATTGTTCGGGTAACGCGGATGTGGACGAGGGTTGTGTAATAATGAATGGTGATAGCTTGAATTACAATAAACACAATTTGAGAAGATCTGCATGATCTAAGAGAATGTAAATCACTTAGGCAGTTATTGCAAAGGCGATTTTGTCGTACATAATTTAGTCGGTCGACAGGTGTTTTATTCAGAAATCCTGGACATTTGTAAATAGAATGATCCAAACTCTTACAGCATGCGCACGAGCGGACATTATTACTATTTCTAGAAGTAGTATTAGCGTAAAAAGAGGAACTGGATCGAGATTGCGTAAAGGAGGATTGAGAGGGGGCGTTGGATCTCTGTTTAATGAAAATGACATATTTTCAAAAGCGGCGCATTGTTTTCGTAAGAAATCCACTACGTTATTAAAAGTTGGCATATCATTTGAAGCATGATGCAATTCAAATCTAGATATTGTTGTTGGATCACAGCGCTTCAGTAACATTTGTGTTAACACAAAGTCCCATAGTTTAACTGGAAAATGAAGATTGTTAAGTGCTGCGAGATTTTCCACAAAGGTATCCAAGATTTTGGAAAGTAGGGCGGGATTTTCATTATTTAATCGAGGCGTATTTTCAATCTCATTCCAGTGAGATGTGGAGAGCAGTCTGTTATTTGTGTATCTTTTCATCAGCGCATTATAAGCAACAGGATAGTTTGCAGCAGAAAAAGTATGACACATAACCAAATTTTTCGGAGGTCCCTCTAAAGAGGCTAATAAATGCGAGAATTTTTCAACATTAGTGAGTTGTCCGTTGTTGATGTCTGCGGAAAATTTTGTTAATTTTATTTCTGGCAGTTTCGTTTTTGGCATACTGACTGCTTCTTCGATAGCTGTAGAATTCAAACATTTATTCCGTTTAAATAGTTCATAATAAATCGATTTTACTGAATAATATTGATCATCGAAATTTGCTCTTATGGCTTCTTCTTGTGGAAAATCTTTTCCTTCAATAGCACTTACAATGATATTGTATTGTTTATAACAATTTTCGTAACTTATTTCTATTGATTTATATCTCTGCATAAGAATAGACTGACTGTTCAAGTTGGGCATTGATTGCACTTGAGTGTAGTGCCTTCATTTTATTCATTTCTGTGGTTCGCAAGGCTTTAGCCTTTTTTAGTCTTTCTGCGTTAGATATTATCGAAAGGAATATTTCCCGGCCACTTCCCAAAGTCAAAGCGGAAACAGCGAAGGGCGTGCGGCTCTGTATATTCAGATTCCCAAAAAACTTGTTTATCGCCCAGTGTGGAGCTGTTATTTTTGTAAGGCGTTCTCGAAAGAAAAATAAATGCGACCAAGAGAGATAGTAGAGTGAAAAATATTCAAATAGAATAGCGATAGCGTGGCTCATCAGTCTTGCGCACTTGCGCCGATTTTGATCACGAGGTATAATTCGAATTTAAATGGCTACTAGAAAGAAATATAAAAGGATTCAAGGCTCTGAAGGACCAATGTTTACGCCACCCGGATGTTATTTAGACGCTGATTCATGTTGTTAAATTGTAAACGCAACAATCACGCATTACCTCACCCCTTTTATATCTTTGAAGTTGGTATCGCCCGTGGATGCGCTGTTGATTCGCAGCTTCCCTCTGAAGTCTGGAATTGCAAAGAGGGCCCTCGGTGCTGCTGATGACAATCCACTATATTGGATCGCACGGTTTGTAATTGACACAATTCCTTATGTTATCCTTCAATCGGTACCAACTCGAAACTTTTCGTACACTTTTCGTGGCGTCTTCTGAATAACTGCCCGTGGATGAATGCTAATAGAGCTGAGTATGCGCAACAGGTATCAGGATCAACGTGATTGGGTTTTACGCGGGAATAATTGAATCGAATAAATCAATACCTTTGATATTTATATCGTGCCAGTAAATTGATAATAATAAATTAATGTACTTCATGACTAATTATATTAATGAATATACCTAAGCTAATGGAAAATAAAGTGTGGGAGTCATTTGAATACTACTAAACACCATTCCTACAATACCTATAACACCACCGTGCAGGTGACAATGAAAACTGAACTTAGTCAATACACCGACCAGCCCTGCAGAAGAATAAACCAAGACAACCTGTGCCCAAGTACATCGATCCAGTTTGATTCGAGCACTCGAGACTGTCTCTCCCAAACTCTACCACTTTCGGGTGGAAGGAGGCCTCTTGTCAACACGTGCCAGTATCAGTCAATATCTCATTGATTGAACAATTAACCTTAGCCCAGTATATCGGTATTTTCCCACAGCCGACCAAAGTATCGACCCAATGTTCCACGAGTGGATTTCGTTTCTTCACGGTACCTACTTAATTGAACTACCACCGGGATGCGGATTTCAGACAGCCCAGGATAATTACATCAATAGCAAAGATGTGATTCAAGAACATCCTTTGACATTGCCCAAGGTCAAAACTATCTCGGAACAACCGATCAGAGAAATTAACACAATTCACCTAGAGAAAGTACCACTTGACGAACTCCACAAACTGAAGAATCTACACGAACAACAGTTCCAACCCCCAGCAAACGAAGCAGAAGCGGACATCGTTATTCATCGTTGCAGCTATCATCCTAAGAGCCCTATGGTACAGACACAGCCTGCACCCTCCATGTCGCAAGGTAAAACACCCCGAAGACTCCCAGGATCCATCAGTTCTGTTCGTCCCTTACAAAACTTCCCCTAGGGATGGAGAAGTTACATCTTGAAGGCAGCCCGATTCCATCGAGTCAGCGATATAGAACGCCGCCGTCAGACTGCCGATTCACCACTTGTCTGTTCGAAATGAAATAATCTTTTTTTAAAAAGGTGTTTTTCGGAAATAAAAACTTAACCAACGGAACTCAGCGTAAATATTCAGTTTCGTTGACGACGGACAAACAATTGATTCGAAGTATCTCGAATGACCATTTTATCAAGACTTTAAAAAACTATCTGACAGCAATTCATCCGGCTACATAGGTTGACAGACTATTCTTCTAGAAATCGAGTCGCAGGTATTTATCGATGGAATTTTATGTGAAAAAAGTCAGCAAAAAGATGCCCTAACCTATTCCACAAGAACCACAATAAGAAGATCCCTATTTTTTTCGAGGGTATGACGTATAGATCAATGATATCGGGAGAGTAGACAGAGAGGAATTTCATAAAGGCTATAGGAACATGTTTCCTACATGCCCATACACTGGATGAATTTTTCACTGAAACCAAAATATCCAGTGATAATTAAGTCATCTCATAAATATGATTCACATTGTTCACGAATTTTCGATTCACTTCAAATAATATTTTTGAAATCTAGAATGTGCCGAGAAATGACGAAGTTACAAGTGTACTTACGATATTCATTTATAGGCTCTCTCTCTTTCGAATTCTGTGAATTCATTTTGGTAGAACTATTCCCATTTTGTACTTCAGCCTCCATTATCTCATAAACTTCATTTTGTACATTTTCCGCAAATGTATTCATCACTTGAGGGATATGAAACTCATCAATTTTCGTATCATAATCCTCTGCTGCTGAATCCTCTGGGATAGCACCAGTCGATTTCAAGATATCTCCCAAAATAGTTGACTTGCCAATTTCGCGACTTGAGTTATTAGATTCATTCTGAAACCTCAGCTCTTCGACTTCATCACTGCTATGAATTTTGCTTGATGTGACTATCTGTGAAGTAGAAGTACTCTTGGTGAGTTGTTGGGTTGTATTCACGATATACAATGGTGACGAAGTCCCTGTAACACTTTTTCCTACAATCTTTCCACCCAGAGGCAATACTTTGATACTACCTTTTGAATTCAAAACATGAAGTTGAGAAAGTGGTATAACTTTCTTTGCATTTGAATTAGTCTTAACTGTCACCATTTTATGCTTGACGTTATTGAAACTAGAATTCACACTATTCAGTTGCATAGAAGTTGGAGATGAATTACTGGAGACAATTTTGAATTTCTCCAAATTTTTTATAGAAACGTTCTTCACGAAAGGAATTTGAAGTGATCGCTGTAAAATATTGCTGGTTGGGATAGTTTGTGCATTTGAAACAACTATCAACTTTTGAGAATTCAAAGTTTTAGTGGATGACTTCTTTCCTGGACAAACCCGGATGGCTTTGGAAACCTCATTACTTGAACCAGCAGGTTGAGGTTGCTGCATGATTGGATTTATAAAAGCGTTCGGTTTGATATTTGTTCCAATTTTCGTTATATGGCTAGGTGCATGATTCTCATTGCAAAATTCGGGTGGTCCTGGAACTGTGTCAGGTATTTTCAGATTCAAGTTATCGCCATCTTCCGGAATGACAGATTCGCCTTTAATTGGCTGCAGGCTGACATTTTGAAGGATATTCACTTTTTGATTGATCAATTGGTGTTGTGGAGTAGGGTTCACCAACGAATGTTGTGGAATATGCTGCATGGCTCTATGTTGATGAATCATTTCAATATTACATGACTGATCTGTATTTTTGGGGAGTTCTTTCTGTTTTTGTTTCGTCCTTTGCCTGGAAATGAAATTAGTGCTTTATTCTCGTTCATCATCTTAAGATCATTGAAGATCAACAAATTTCATCAGAACAAAAATGAATGATTTTTCAAGTCAAATCGCAAATTTCATGAAGAGGTACAAAGTTTGATCAAAAATCGATTGTCATTCATTCCTGAAACTTTTTTCAATGGCTGCTCCACATATTATTGGTTAACGCGAATTGTGCTTTCATACAGGGTGCCCATTTTTCAATCTCCACCATGGGTATCTAAGTTATTATAAGATATAATAAGTCGGTTATATTAGGGCAAAGTCGTGCATTTTTATGCAGCAAGAAAATTGATGTGACTTTTTTAGTTTTTCAATTATTGAGAGAAAACAAAAATTCTTATTTTTCTTCAAAGACCGCTTCAACCCTTTGAGTCATTAGCGGTGGAGTTGATATTACAGTTCGTTAACCAAATTTAGATTTACCAAGAATTGAATGATTCTGTCACTGTTATCATAGTCTCTTTCATGTTGAAAGATATGTTGAGCATGTCTCTGTCGATGTGGAACATAGGACATTGCACTATTATATGTTTTACAGTTAACTGAACTGAACAAATATCGCACATTAGTTCCATTTTCCTAGATATTAAGTGTTCGTGTGTGAGTTTAGTGTGTTCTAGGCGGAGCCGAGTCATTATCACCTGCTCTCTTCTTTTTAATGAATGGCAATTCCATGGTCCAATATTTGGTTTGATTTCCCGAAGTTTTGCTTTTGAAGTTTGCCAATTAGCATTCTGGGTGTGCAGCATCTTTTTCTTGATGTAGAATTTCATATCACTCGCAGGGGTGTATTGTAATGCTTGCTGGTTTGGATTACTGATTGCCTCTCGTGAACTGGTGTCAGCTTTTTCATTCTCAGGTATTCCTTTGTGTGATGAGACCCAAGTGAACACTATTTGTTTGTTCAAATTCTGAATGTTATAGAGTTCTCGTTTTATCAATCTGCCTATCGGGTCTTTTATATATAGTTGACGCAACATTTGTAGGGAGTTAAGAGAGTCTGATATTATCATGAATTTCTCAGAATCACTATGATTTGCAAAACGTATCGCTTGTAGGATTGCGAAGAGTTCGCCTGTGAGAATTGTGGTGAACTTCGGAAGTTTGTAGGTAAGTGTAGTAGCGGGTGTAACTATTGCTGCTCCTACTCCAAGATCTGTTTTGGAAGAATCTGTATAAATGTTTATGAATTCATGGTATTGGTAGAGGATTTCCCGGAAGTTTTGAATGATAATTTGTGTATTCGTGTCATTTTTCTTGAACTGGGATAGGTTGGTGTTGATATTTGGTTGATGAATGAGTCATGGGGGAGGAGTACTCAAACTGGACGGATAGAGAGGTGGAAGTTCTCGTATTTGAATCTAACTCAGGTATCTTCGAACCCTCTCATAGAGAGCTGGGTCTGTTCTCGGTTGCCGATGAGTTGAACAGAAGCGTGTTGTGATTGTATTGCTGTATGTTGAAATATTTATGAGCGAAGCACTCTGGCAGCATAGGTCAGGCACAATTGTTTTCTTCGGTGTTGTAGGGAGGATTCTCCGACTTCGCATTCCAGACTTTCGATAGGTGTAGTTCTGTATGCTTCTAGTATGATTCACATGGCTGTGTTGTGAAGTGTATCTAGTGCCTTTAGAGTTGATGTTTTGGCGGAGGCGTATGCTGTACAACAGTAATCAAATTTGGATCTTATGAGAGTTCTATATAGAGTTAGTAGGGTCAATCCGTCTGCTCCCCATTGCTTATGTGCTAGATATTTCATTAGGTTGAGTCTTTTTTTAAACGAAAGAGTGAGTTGCTTGATATGTAACTTCCAGTTGAGCTGTTGATCAAATATCATTCCTAAAAATTTTATGTTGGTGGTAAAGGGTAGGTGTTTATTATACAATGTAAGTTCTGGTGTATCAGCTGTTTTTTTCTTGGAAAATAGTATGCACTTTGTTTTCTCTGGACACAATTTGAAGCCTGATAGTTTGGACCATGTTTCAAGGGAATGTATATGATCTTGAAGAAGTTTCGTCAGGTTGTCGATGTTCTTGCCTTTCGTCGGCATACAGTCTTTTCTGAACAGGTTTCTTCATCGATTGGACGACATCGTTGAGAGCCATCCTGTGTTTTTTGTTGTGATAATGTTCTAATTGCTCGGACTTGAAACTTCCTATGATTCAAAAAATTGCTGATGAAGGCTAGTATATTTCCCTGGAAACCCCACTCTTGTAGTCTGATTAGAATCCGATAACGCCATGCGGTATCGAAAGCTTTATTGATGTCTTCGTATATTGCCATACATTTCTGGTTGTTGGCAAACGCCTCATGTATCTGACTCTCTAGATCTATTATATTGTCTTGCGTTGATCTGTGTGGTCTGAATCCGGCCTGTTCTGGGATGATCACGTTTTCGTTTTCCAATGTCCAAATGAGTCTTATGTTGATTAATTTAGAGTTTACACATTGTGCATGTTAGTGAGATTGGCCTGTAAGATTCTACTTTGACCGCTGACTTGTTTGGTTTCAGAATGGCTACGACTGCATGTCTCCAAATTTGAGGAAAAATCTGTTTGGTCCAAATCTTATTGAAAATCTGACGGAGGAAAATTAGCGCTACCTGTGGCATATTTTTTAGGAAACACGCCGGAATGCCATCTGGGCCTGGAGCAGTATCTTTAAGTGACCTCAGCGCTTCTAGGAATTCTACCTCTGTAATTGACACATTTATTGGATCTTGATTGCCTTCAATTTCAATCAGTGTCGATTCTTCAGTTACTTTGTAGGTGAGAAATTCTTGATCGCAATTTTCATTAGTTGAGTTCTGTTTATAATATTCAGCCATCATTTCTGCTATTCTAAGTAATGATGGTGGCATTCTTCTCTATTGCATTTATTTCATAGTGTATTTCAATTCCCGATATTTTCTTCACTTTTTTCCATACTTAAGATAGATGTGTGTTGCTATTGATACTCTGAACATACTGCCTCCATGAGTTTCTCTTACTTTTCCTCGTGATAAATCGAACTTGTGCTCTGTGTTTTTTGAAGTCGATTTGATGTTCCTCGGACTTTATGGCTGTAGAACATTCTTCGTTAGACCATGGAACAGCTTTGTGTTTCGTTATGTATTTGGTTTTCCATATTGATTCATTTGCTGCGGTTCTGATTATATTATTGAAACTTTCAATTTTTGTTTTTTTTTTTCGAGCAAAAACAAAAAAACCTGGACGTTTCTGACTGGGACATTCTTAAGGTACTTTGTAACAAGGAATCTGACTTTGTCTGTCTGTCTGTCTGTCCATGACATCCTTGATGCCAAAGTTACAACACTCAACTTTCAACAGAATTGGAAAAAAATCATTTTTGCTAATTTTGACAGTTCAATTGAATATGCGAACAGAACTGTTGAATTATCAAGCTTATCTACAAGAATGCCGTTTTCGAATGAAAAAAGATTCAGATTATCACGTCTTGATTCGAAATGCACAAATTATGTCTGTAACGTATCTCCAGCGGTATCCAGAAAGAGAGAGAGACAGAGCAAACAGCTCAGATATTTTCTATTGCTACATAGGAATTGAGCCTATTATCGTTCATTTCTAAAGCCTAGACAAAGGTACACCGATAAACAGAATGAATGAGCTAAGATTCGAATATTTTTCCTTCAGGTTCCAGATAATCGATCGGTTTCCACATGGGAAGTTGCAATAAATCTTGGCATATTGCATCAAGTGGTGTGGAGGATACTGAACAAACACAAATATCGTCAATTCAAAATTCACATCACCAATGTTCCCTATCCAGTTGAAGCAAAATCCAAATTTCTTGCGTAATGTGAGCATATTCAATCGATACAATGAACAAACACATTTGGTCCATTTAGAATCCTCGTGAACATCAAGATTGGCGACGACAAGTACGCTTCGGCGTAAATGTATGGATCCGTTTATTGGACCACACAATAGTTGGCCCATTCATTTATGAAGAAAACTTGAATACTGATCGGTATTTGAATTTTCTGAGAACGTTCCTCATTAAGTTGACGACAACATTCGTCTGAACCGGCTGAATACCGTATGTTTCCAGCAAGACGACGCACCGCTACATAACGCAAAAAGGGTTGCTAAGTGTTTGTCACAAATGTTTTTCGGCAAGGTGTTTTAGAACTGGATTATTATTCATGGGGAACTATGGAAGATTTGATTTTTGAAATTGTACCCATCGATATTGATGAGCTGAGAAGAACTATAATCACCATTTTCAGGACTGAGAGAAGAAGAATCTTGCGAGCAATTCAAAATCTAAGGAAACGTGAAGAGCTTTGTTCAGAAAAGACAGGTGGAGTATTTGAGCATTTTTCATAACTAACCAATAATAAACTTCTTTTCAAAAATGTGAAAATGCAATTTGGTGCCCATAAGAAAAACCAAAGTTGAGTGTTGTAACTTTGGCATTGTCATGGAAAATACGATAACGGATTCAGATTCCTTGTGAAAAAGTGCCTAAGAAATGTCCCAGTCAGAAACGTCTAGGTCTTTTGGTTTTCGCTTGAAAAAATAAAAACAAAAATAACAAATGATCGTTTTCTTCCAATAATTCAGAAACTAAAAATGACACATCGAATTTTTTTGCAGATAATTATTCAGCATGAAAATCCGTAACTTTGTCCTAATTTAAACAACCTCGTATATCCTATAATAATTGAGAGCAAACGCAGGTTGGGATAAATTAATCAAAATATTTATGAAGTAAATGAAAAAAAAATTGCTCGGACACGTCGACCTTATTTTATATTGCGCAAATTCTAACACATGAGTGCGTCATGTGACGTCATCCACACTGATAATACGTAATACGTTATAGGACTTAACGATGACCCCATATCTCCGACACCGATGATGTCACATGACGCACTTATGCGTCTGAAGTCGCGAAATATCAATTCAAAGTTGACATGTCCGAGCTATTTTTTTCTAATTGCTTCATAGTTAATTTTATCCAACCTGCGCGTGCTCACTGTATGTCGGGATTCCTATATCATTCTTCAGAGGTTCTCGTACATAAGCTTCGTCATGAAAACGTTTCAATCTCATGATTGATAGCATTATATTAATATACTAGACCAAGCAAAGTATTCAAAAACTGAGAAATTCAAATTTTATACCCATTTAATGTCAGTATGTATAAAAAATTGATTATGGCTATTTCAATTGATATTTTGAATCAACACGAAAATCATCATGTATATTGGTGTTACGAGATATGAGAGATCAATTCTCTGTAATTTTAGTAGGTATTTTCTGTTGGATTTTTGGACATAAAGAATAAAAATGATGTAATGTCAATGATTGAAAACGATATATTGTCAAGAGATTCGTTCTTTCTACTCATCATAATCCAGTCCACGTTTGAAAAGGAACAATTGGTTCTGGTAAAAATTGGAGAGCTGTAATGTAGAAACTTCTGATGGTGTGCGTATTTAAAAATACTTTGCATAGTCAATATTTTTTATGAAATCCGTAGAAGCAGATTGAAGATCAGTATAGAAGTATATTGTACCAAATGTTTGGAAGGGATATGCTACGATATTCAGAATTGATTTTTCATGTCGACTGGGTATCCCCTCAAAATTTTATTCGAACAGGAATATCAAAAACCTTCGAAAAACGGATTAGTTATCAAGGAATTACGATTTTACCCCCATGTTCAAGAGGAAATTCACTCTCACAATGAATTCATTAGAGCTAGAAGAAAGAATAAGAACTTATTTTATAGTGTGAACTATCGAATGATATGAAATCGAGTACTATCTTATTGAACTATGGAGTAAAAGTAAGGGTATATAATTTACTGCCAGAAATTGTTCCTATCGGAAAATCATCCTGATACTTCAACAATTTAGAAATTTTCAACAATTGCAAACTCATTCATTAGGTGAATGAACAGTTCATTTTTTTGCCAAGAACTGCGGAATTTTATGAAGAACAATTCATTTTGATCATACGTAGATATATTCCCTAAGGATACACAGGAGAAGGTGGGATAAGAAAGCGACATGAGCTAATATTATTATCATTTTCATATCAATTTGTCCAGACGGCCTACTTGGCATTGATAATGTATAAAATATAGGGGAATTTCATTCATAGGTTAGTCGCTAGAAGGCACCACAAAAATCATTGTGGAATTGATCAAAAGTTCAAAAGTGCCAAAATTTTGTTTCAGAAGAAATTACATTAGGATACTTCTCCATCAACGATAAAGTGTCACTTGATCTGAGAAGATCCAATAATCCATTGAGGAATACTGCGTTAGTCTGAACAAAACGAAATGCAGTGATTTCTTCTGTTTCTTCGAGCATCTGATCTTCGTGTGCTCGGAACATGGTCATTACACAAATAACGTTATAAATTACTATTGAATACTGGTGAGGCGGAATGGACGAAATTGTTGAGACAAGCGGGCGGAAGAACCATTCCGTGGAAAACCAAGAGCAAGATGTTCTTCGCTTGCGGGAGCGTAATAACAAAGGATATATTTTTAAAAAACTTGAACAAGCTTCGACGCAGCCCCTAGTGCCATTCAAGTCTAAGAACTAGTCTCTGTGACCAACAGAAGGAAAATGAATCAGCGATATGTTATATGCACCATAGACAGTTCGATATTTTTCGTTCGCAATGCCTCAATCCTATAAACTCTAATCAGGAAAATCATACACTCCCTTGGAAGGCGCCTGTGTGTTAACTTACCCTAGACGCCACCTGACATTCAACATACTCATTCAAGTAGACAAGAGAAGTATAGTCATAGTGAAATAGATCATGAAAACCAAATTTTCTCATGTTCGTATTTCTTTTGTATTATTCATGAGAAACCATGTGCTTGGAAAATGTAGGATTCCAAAGAAATTGAATAGTATCATTCCTCAGATACGTACAGGGTGTCCCAAATTGCTCGAATCTGGTGGTTTATCCTACTTATTTCCATACAAGGTAGAGAAAAACTGGCCCATGGGTCTAGAAGCGTCAATTGGCAAAAACCGCATTTCGATATCTCTAACCGTTTCCGAGATTATTGACTTTTCACCATTTTCGAAAAACTTGTTTATTCGTATAAGAGATTCATCAGGATTGTAAAAACTCTAAAGATATATCTGCCAAAATAAAGAATATCGCTCATCAATTGTTTTATGTCCAAGCCAACTTCGTTATTTCAAATAGAATAGACTTGCGTTGGCATTGACATCAGAAAATCTGAAAAAAATGCTTTCAAAAAAAGAATGGTTTTTATATTTGTCTAGATGTAAATATAACGTATTCATCTTTGAAAATTACATTGGGTACCTACATTAACTACAATTAACATTTCAACTCAGTTGAGAGCTAGATGGAACGCAAGGGTTTTTCTGTTGAATTAATAATTAAAATAAAGATAAAGTGATAGAAAAACAAGTTTCTGAATGAGAAAGTAGCAGAGTAAGAGTAATATTGAATTTTTAATTAAGTAGGTGACAAGAAATTTTCGACGGTTTCGAATTGATCACTATTTTGTTCGAGACAAAGATGGCACACAAAAACAATGAATTGAGGAAATTGTAACAGTTGTAAAGGTGTTATTCGAGCGATGGAACTTCTCACTTTCTGCTCTAATTCTTCACGCGTTTCCGGTTTGAAGAGTCCAAAGGATTTAGGTCCGGGGGATCTTGCAAGCCATGGTATGGAACTCCGTGTTCCCATCCACTGATCCCCGAACATATGATTCAATTTGTCCAGAATTTTCGAAACAAATAATGGCGCAAGGGGCAAGTGTCTTCAAAAATATGGTCATAAATGAAAGGATCAATCATTTGCTACCCCATTATTCCAATCCAAATATTCGAACCAAATCGTAGTTGTATGCTTCTAGGTTGGTCCGACCAATGATGCCGACTGAATATTCAATTGTTGGTTACTCTTGCTTCATCGGTCCAAATGATATTTCGAAGGAAAGTTTCATTTTCATTGCATCTCCTGATAAACCAGTTGCAGAGGTTCATCTTGTGTTCTCAGTCACCGGGGAATAATTGATGAATGAGCCTGTTGAGAATCATGTTTCTCGAGAACCCTTTGTACGGCTTCCGCTGACACCACTAGTTACACCTATTGCTCTGGTTGAAACTTCAGAATTTTCTAAAACCACTCCAATTTATTCTGTCTCCACTTCGTCTCGACCTTGCCATACTGCCTAGATCTGGGCTTGACAAATGACGTGACATGATTCATCAAGGTATTTTTCAATCTAGCAAATATTTTGGTGCTCGGCTGCTGGCGCTTTAGGATATCGTTCGAAATATAGATCTCTTGCAGCTTCCACATCTCGACCTGAATAATCAATGAAGCATATGAACAAACGGCATTTTTCAAAGTTTTCATACAATCTGAAGCAGACAGGTGATAACTACTTTCAGCTTCAGTATTTATTTCATTTTATTGTCAAAATGACATTTATTCAAAGTAACTCTTGCTTTCCATGGCTAACTATGTTAAGCTGTCACCAGAATGTAGTATTCAAAGAGAAATGTTCAAATGTTGAATTAACAGCATGGACGACTAAAAATATGTTCACATATATATATATTTGTGAAAAGCCTGTTTTTCCGAATTTTCTGAAGTTAAAGGTGGTTCATCAACTAGGGTTTCTATTTGACATAACAGAGTTGGCTTTGATATCAAATAATTGATGAGTGAAAATTGGTACATTTTTTGGCAGATGTACGTCTACGTCTATGTAGATCTACAATCAGAAAGTGCCCGTAGAAAGTTTTTTTTTTCGACAGTTTTTCGAAATATTTGCGTATATCTCGGAAACGGTTCGATCGATATGCAGTTTTCACAAATCGACGTATCACAAAAATCAAGCTCTAGACCCCTAGGTCAGCTTTTCTCTACCAGTTCTGAAAATGAGTGAGGAAAACTGCCAGAATCAAGCAATTTGAGAAACCCTGTACGTTTACTTACAAAAATTAAGAAAAGCAATCTACCTTGTGATTTGTTTTGATGTTAGTTAAACCAAAACGATAACCTGCTCTGTTAACCTATGTTGTGTTACCTACATGATATCTCATAGAGAGGGTTGACTAATCTTCAAAAGGATGTAACTTGAGAGTTTGTAGGGTACTGAGCAGAAGTAAGGGAATGTATGCTAATAATAATATACAGGAGAAATCCTATGAGATTATTGTTGAAAATGTTGTCATAAGTGAATATAAGAAAATGATATATATGATGAAATTTATATATAAATATATATTAAAGATATATATATTCATATCTCCATTATATATATATATATATATATATATATATATATATATATATATCTTGATGAAGGAAATAATAATTTCCAAGCTGGGCTGATTTACAAAGAGTCTACTTATTTGATGCCAAAGTTCTGACAGTCCTCACGAAGGAAACGTTCTCGAGTTCTAGTAAATATCGATCATCGATATTTTAATAAATTCAAATAATATAAATGAAAATTTTATGAAATAAAAAAGAATAGCTTGAAATTATCGAACCTAAAGTGATCTACTTATACCTCTCCAGCACCTGTTTTGCTTGGTTTCTTTTTTGATGTAAGATATAAGATGGAATGCTCACTGTGTAATGAGATAAAACAGCCCTCAAAATATATAAAAATCCCTTGTTACCCTCGTGACTCTTGTAGACGTCTGATATGCTTGGAATTCAGTGAACTAACTTTTACTAATATTACTCTGTGAGTATTGTCGTAATAATGATTATGTAAAGCTCTTACACAGTAAATTTGAGCTGAAAGAAGCATTATTCAGCGACAAATTGGAGAACAATAAATTGTTTCAACGAATATTTCAAAAATATGAAAAGAAAACGATAAATAATAATAATAATAATAATGAAGTTTATTTATATAAATATAAATAAACAAGTGCATCACAGAAGCAATATCATAAGTATTGCCTGTGCTTGATACAGCTAGCTAGATATATATATATATATATATATATATATATATATATATATATATATATATATATATATATAAAATGAAATGAATTGGGTGAATATAATAATAATTTCAATAACAATTCGAAAGATGTTCAGAATTATTTATAGAAAAAATGAATATATTAAATTAATCAACGAAATCTTTCCATTAACCATTTTTCACTTTGTTTTTGAATATTAGTTTTTTCGCAACGAGGTCCTTTCAGGAGTTTGTGTCGGTTTATCGTATTATGGGAGTGAATAACTGGTTCCAAATGGATATTTCCTTTTTCAATAGCGTTCATTATACTCAGACAGAACAGTTGGCGAACATCCAGAACAGCAGCTTTCTTGTACACACTATTCATATCATATACACAATTTTCAGTATCTATCTTTGAATGACGTGGAGGTTTGTGAAGTAACAGTCATTCACTCCTCCCCAACCTATTATACCATATGATATTTGAGATTGTACAATTGCGAAGTATAGCGTTTTTAAATGCGACTCATCCAGGAAGTTTCTCAAATATTTGAATTTGAAAAGAGTACCTCTCAACTTCCTAACCGAATTTTTCGTCTGCAAATCCCAGCGTAAATGCCTATCTATAGTGATTCCTAAATAATTAATGGATTGACTTTCAGGAATACAATGAATATGCTAATCTTCAGAGGTTGGTAAGGTAAGGTAAGGTATTTGATTTTGTCAAAATTAATTATGAGTTTGTTGTGTGAGAACCATCTCACGATTTTCGAAAAGTCTTGTTCAGCTGATGCCTCCAATTGCTGCCAGTTTGAGCCTCTATATAGGATGGCAGTATGGTCAGCAAAGGTGAATACTTTTTCCTCTGAAGAAGTAGGAGTTCATTCAGATAAACAGTGAACAGTATGGGTCCCAGTATGGTTCCCTGAAGGACTCCAAATGTCACTATTTCAGGTGTGCTCAAATCATTGCTGATACAAACTCTCTGTTACTTAGATTACTCAGATAACTTTTGAATAGATCATAGGTTCTTCCCCTTATTCCACAGTTTTCCATTTTTTCAGAAGTTTACAATGGCTAACCGTATCAAATGCGTTGGAGAGATCAACAAAAATGCACATTATTGGAATTTTTATCTAGGGCTTCATATATGTAAGATGTTACCTGCATCTTCTGTCGATTTCCCCTCTCGGAATCCATACTGCTGGTCGGCTATCAGTTTGTATTACTTCGTGAATTTCACCAGTCGTTTTTGTAAAATTTTCTCAATCACTTTTGCAATATTTGAGTACAGGGTTATGGGTCTATAGTTGATCATATTCAATTTGTCTCCGATTTCGTGTGAAGGTTTTGATTATACGTGTTTTGAATATTTCCGGAAAGCATCCACTGTCTCGAAGCATTTGTTAATAAGGTATGAAAGTGGACTTTTGATTTCATTTGAGATTACTTCAAGTGTTTCTGAGCGAATTCTATTGAAGCCTGGCGATTTTTTTAGGTTTCAAATTCATTATGACATCATGTACTTCAGATTCGTTGGTATCATATAGATACACTGAACTTTGAGGTATTTTCTCCTCAGTCGACGATATCTGGTATTCTTTTGGCATGTATTTCTCCTAGTGAAGAATAATATTCATTGAAATAATTACAGATTTCCATCTGGTTATTTGTCACTGTGTCATTATTCAACATTATAGTTTTAATTTCTGACGTAGATTCGTATTTATCACATATTTCATTCACACATTTCTAGAGTACTTTGGAATTATTCATATTGCTATCGATGATTTTCTTCGAATAGTTTTTTGCTGAAATTATTAGCCTGCCTAATTTGTTTTCAGTTCCCTTTTGTGAGTCTCATTCTTGAAAAATTCCATCCATCGAGCTGGATAAAATTCCCTAAAGAATTGCCTTCCAACCACCACTCCTCCCGGAGTCGTCCTCAAGTCAACTTTTTTGAAACCTTTAACGGTGGACCTAAATGTGGGAGCAGAGCTTTTCGACCTTCACGGTCATGCTTTCTGCTACTAATGCGCTCCCTGAGGGGCTTTTAGAGCGTTATATCGTTATGTTTGGTGTGGATGGTTTTGGATAACTGTTGAAGTAATGTTACAATGAAGATGTCATTTACAGTTTCTCGTCTACCAGTGTCATTGACAGGACTTTGTATATCAACGTTTTGAAATATAGCTGTCAAGATAATCATTTTGTATTATCTTATCAAAGTTACTACAATAGGCACAACTATCCATCTACCACAACAGGTTATGGGCCCGCCAACAGGTTCGCATACCGTCGTGTTGTAATTGTAGATTTTTTTAATTGTCTCGATGAATAACCATATCCGAATGGATTTATCAAAACACATCAAACCATTGACCGGTGAGTTATACTGGCCTATGTGGAAAAGGAAAAACAGGGGTTTGATAGATTATCAGGAAGGAGCCTTAGATGTCATCAATGGAAAGCTAGCAAAGGCTACACCTTCAGTAGTAGGTGCAACGGCAGATGAAGTCAAAGACCACGAAATGAAATCGGATCAATGAAGTCAGTGAGAGTCAATTAGCGATTCCGTTCATCATAAGAGCATGGATGAAGAATTAGCGCATGAAGCTTGGGAGGCATTGAAACACCTGTTCGACGCGACATCGAAAGATCAACTATTCAGAATATGCACAGAATATTTACCAAAGACTTCCAATTCCAATCTAGCTGGATGATCTTTTCAAAAAATGATGAAAAGACATTTGATGAGTTGACATTACAATTGTGCATGTATGAGAGGGACTTCACATACAATTTAAGCAGCGATGAGTTGGTTCAAGACTCGTTTTTGCGAAAGGGAAGGGAGTGACATATGTAATTACTGTAAAGAAAAAAGACCATCGGTGGAACATTGCAAGAAGTGGACCGCAGATGGAAGGCCGGTCAAGAATAAGGAGACAAGAGGTCAGTCAGGTGCAGCTGAAGCTACTACAGAAGCACTATAGGCAATGAAGCCAGCATAGTAAAGACATATTCGATGAATTGGTGGATAGACAACGGGGCAACGAAGCACGTAACGAATTGTTTGAATCTATTCGTAAGTTTCGAGCGGTTCGACAGCTCCTGTACCTTAAGTCTCGAGGCGATTAGTAGAGGCACCGTTGATGTCATGTCAACAGTAGGTGACAAACATCAAGAAATATCACTGATTGATATATGGTACCTCCCGAATATCTCCAAGAATCTATTATCTGTTCTGGCTGTCATGAAAGATATTGGGATAGAGATTCTTTTACTTTCTGTGTGGGATTTTCTCTCCTCGTTTCTAAAAAAATAAAATAGAAGTTATTATAATTATCTCAACATATTTGTAGTGAGGACCGATTTGTGATCTACTCCAAAATGTCACCGTGCTCGAAATTCAATCGTCAGATACCTAAAAGAGAAATTTTCTATTCGTTAGTGACACCTTGTGTTTTAAAAAAAATGGAAATACAAATATATTTTTAATAAAAACAAAAATTCTACGTACCTCAGTGGACGTTTCGAAAACGAATCTGATGGTATCTGAGGGTTAAATTTCAAGCGCAGTGACATTTTGGGTTAGATCACAAATACGTCCTTGATACAAATATGTTGAAATAATTATAATAACTTCTATTTCAATTTTCAGAAACGAGGAGAGAAAATTCCACACAGAAAATATAAAAATAGAATATACCACCTACTCCAATAACTTATAGACAGTATTAGGATAGTGAGTTTAGTTCATCACCTACAGATTGTTCTTGATATTAGAGGAAAGAAAGTTCTACATGGAATTTGTCATATAGGTGGAACTTTGTACGAAGCAGCAATCGAATCGATCATCCCAGAATAAAAACTATAGAGAAGGGGGCATCAAGATGAACGTAACGTTAAGAAATCACTGGAGAGTTAGACATGAATGTGAATCATGCATTACACGAAATTTCACTATGGATATATCATTGGGGAAAAGTCAGAAGATAAAAATGTTTCAGAACACATGATCACGCATGCTAAGACATCAGGCCATATCATAACAGAATATGACTGACTTAACTAACTTAAGGGTAGTCGTGACTTAACTAGTCACTCACGACCACCCTCCTCCTGAATATATATATATATATATATATATATATATATAAAATAATGTTTATTTCGGAAGAATCATAATAATAAGACAACATTATGACAATAAACATTAGAAAACCCACAGAAGCAGCAAATGCTGCTTGTACGTGGTGAAAAAGTATGGAATGAAATAATTCCGGTGTTGAACAATCACAAAAACTTCGGAGACATATAATATATGAATAAAGTAAATCACATGGGGTGTAAATAAAATCCAGGAGTTGAAACAAATGAAACCATTAGATGATAAAACACATCACATTGACGAACTATTATTGAAAATACTAAAATTAATAATTTTTGAATGTTCGTATGCGAATTGAATAAGGTATGATTGCAAAAATAAAAAAGAAAGAAATACCGGAGATCGAAATTCGCCAAGCCTTTGACCTACCTGGAAACTCTAGGGTAGCCAATCTTCTAGTTCGTGCCTGGGGAAGAGTTGCAACCACCCATTCAACAGTTCGGTGGACTGTATTCCGGGGATTCTCAGTAGAATATAGCGTTTCGCGGATTTCACACACTTTCGCGAGAGACGATTTTTAACGGTCGAGACGAGACGAGAGTTGAGTTGATTCTCTCTCTCCCTTGTCTTCTCGGTCGATCGAAAAGGTTGACGAATTTTGATACGAGGGAGGGAGCATATTATGGTCATGATACGGGAATTCGACTTGAAGAGTATTCTCAGTGGATAATGAAAGCGAATAAATACTAGAAAATAATATTATAACTTAATCTATGAAAAACTATATTAAAACACCAAACTAAATTAACGCGGGGCGTTAACAATTTTGGAATATAAATCTATAAATCACAAACTTCGGAGTCACCTGGGGTATAGATAAAATCCAGAAGTTATAACAAATAAAGCTATTAGAGACTTGTAAAGATAAAACACATCACATGGGGGTATAGTCGTAATCAATCAATAATTGCAATAGCATTCAAACACCGTTATAAGATATTTGACTAATTTTTTCACGAGGGTGACTAGTCATTGATCTCTCGAGCGCTTTTTTCAATTGTCAGACTGAGTTCAAATAATGCATGCTTTCCGGTAGGGAATTGAAAACAGTTGGGCCCAGAAAATTATAGGATCTCTGACCTACGTTCTTGAATGCATATGGTATAATAAATTTATTATTATGACTTGTGGTATACTCATGGCTCGGCTGACTGAGGTTTCCCTGATTCTTAAATTGATTTAGTGCTAGTGTCTTATAAAATAATTGTCTCATATCGAATATGCCAGATTCGTCATACAACTATCACTATTATTTATTATTTTATATTTATATATTTCATATATATTTTATATATTTTATATTATAGATTTATGCAACATTAGTTTTAGAAATTTTCGCTGTATCACGTCTAATAGACGCAGGTAAGTTTTGGATATTCTGAATGTATTTTGAATCGTTATGAATTTGTAGTGTGGCAAGGAAGATTTATAATTACAGAAAGGTAGGTAAGAAGTTTTTTTGAAATTTAAGGAGAGCTGTTTGTAATCAAACCAATCTTTAATCATTTCCAGATCCTTTTCTGCTCGTTCTTTGACGTCAAGCCAGGTTTCCCCAGAGTAAAAAACCGCAGTGTCATCTGCAATACTAGTTATTTTACCGGACGAACCTATAGAAAATAATTGATTCACATATATACAGAATAGTATTGGACCAAAAACTGTTCACATTAAATATTTCTTTCAGTACTCTTCATATTTCTTATTCTAACTATTTGTTTTCGATTTGTTAGGTATGATTGTAATAATGTGAATGCGTTTGTTCTCTAGAGTGGTTAATAGAATGGAGTGGCTAAAACTCCTATTGACGGTTTGCTTCTATCAAGTGCTTTGTATATGCTGTCAGTTAATTGCAAAAGCGCATCTTGAGTGCATTTTCCTTCCTGAAAACCAAATTGTGATTTAGATAGTATGTTATGTTTTTGGATGGACGAATTTAGTCGAGTTTTAATCAACTTTTCTATGATTTTGCTGAGATTTGTTATTAATGAAACTGGCCTTTAATTAACTACTACATCTCTACTTCCACTTTTATAGATTGAAGTTACTATAGAAATATATATATTTATATTAATATATACAGGGTGTTTCTGAAATTGGAGCAAATATTGGAATGGGGTATTGTACGAGTCATGATAACACAATAAATCGTAAAAAAAATTTTTTTGAGTCAGTGAAAGATTTTCAAAAATAGTGCGATTTTACTCACCATCGTTCGAGATGCACTGGTTTTATTGCTCACTCTGCATGCGGCAGCTCGCGCCCGCACTGTTACCCGGATGATAGTACTCATCCAACGAGGCCAGAGGTGCAAGACGAAGACAGGTTGATGATTTGAATGAGGATCTGACAAGAATTCTGAAATGGGGATCCGAGAATCTAGTACAGTTCAATGCAACTAAAACTCAAGCTTGTATGTTCACCAAGAAGGCTGATCACACAATGCCCAATTTGATGATGTCGGGTACCACTGTTCCTATGAGGTCGTCAATATCCATGCTGGCTGTCACCACCAACAGTGCTCTCTCATGGGACGATCATGTGAGGTCCATTGCGAGAACTGCTTCACAAAAACTTGGTTTTCTATTCCGTTCGAAGAGATACTTCACATCCCAGCAACTGCTTATGATCTACAAAGCACAAATTCGACCTGTCCTGGAGTACTGTTCACATGTTTGGAGCTCAGCCCCCAAACATACGCTAAAGCTCTTAGATTCAATTCAGAAGAGAGCCATTCGCCTAGTCGATGATACAACACTCACCAAATCATTGACCTCTCTAGATCATCGTAGAAACGTCGGCGATCTATGCCTTCTTCATAGGTACTTTCACGGTCGGTGCTCAACGGAAATATCATCTATTATGCCACCACTCGCAATTCCTGGTAGACAAACCAGACGAGCTCAAGCTGGTCACTCCTACACTGTCAGGCTCGAGACCTGTCGAACATCGCTATACCAAGCTTCATTCATCAATAAAACAGCAAAGTTATGGAATTATTTGCCTAGTGAAGTCTTTCCTGATGCTTACAACCTCCAAACTTCCAAGAAAAATTCCAACACCTTCCTACTCTCCCAAAATTCCACCGCTGGTTAACACGATGTTCCTCGAACATTATAGGTTTCCCTTTCGTGTTGTCCACAGATAAAAAAAACCCGCGCGCTGTTGCCAGTGTATTTTCATTTCGTAAGATCTACCACTCGTCATATTTTGGCTTAAAATTGACCGGAATGAGGACACTGAATTGAAATAGGCCTATTCCATTCCATGACAAGTACGTTATCTGAGTTATCGTTGATTTCCAACAAGTGTTCAAAATGACCGCCGCCACTATCAATGCAGTCTCGCACGACGTAGTAGAGACTTGTGAGCACGCTGAAAACTATTTTGTTGTCGCATCTCGTGAATCGCGTTGTTGATTCTTTCTTGTAAAAAAATGATCCAGTTTTCGATATCCACGCACGGTGGTGCATAGAACAGATTCTTCAGGAAACCCCACACAAAAAAGTCCATTACATTCAGATACGGAGAACGTGGTGGCCAAGATGTAGGCCCTCCTCGGCAAATTCATTTCTGTGGAAATTCACCATCCAAGAATTCCCGAACGTCTGCATGATAATGGTGCTCCGTCGTGCATAAAAAAACATCCTTCGTTGAATTGCTAATGACAGATCTTCTAAAAGTTCATCTAAATCGTTTTGCAAAAACGCTACATTGTTGGCAACTCGTGAAGACCTTCACTTCACCCCAAAGGTTAATCGAAAAACGATGCTGAAAGTTAGTTTGCCTGATTCCATGTGGATTTTCGACAGTCCAATAATGATAATTATGGTGATTGAACTTACCATCCCTGGTGAATGTCGTCTCATCGGTGAAAAGTATTTCATGTAGGAAATTTTGATTAACTTCTTGTTGACGAATTATCCACTTACAAAATTGTATTCTTTGTGGATACTCTTCCGGTTTCAATGATTGCACACCCTGATAATGAAAGGGATGCTGCATATCCTCATTCGATGTCCTCCATACAACTTTATGGGAAACCCCTAACTGTCGACCAACGCAGCAGGTACTTGAAGTTGGATCGTTTGCAAAAATGTCCAAAATTTGTTCTTCTGCGTTGATAATTCTTAGAGGTCTATTTCTACCAGCGTCTCGGCTACTATGAGTGCACAGTTCACTGGTATCTCGAGCTCTTTGTGCAAGGGCAACAAACCTGCGACCAGCTGGATGAACACGAATGGGAAAGCGCTCTGCATAGAGGCGAGATGCGGCTTCACCAACTTGATGCACTTCACCATAAATTAGGAGCATATCTACAAGTTCATTATTCCCATAAATGTGGACTTGGGCCATTTCAAATTATCTAAGCGTCCAACACGTGCACAAATGAAAATGAAATGTTTTTATGGTCATAAACCTTGCGCAAATAACGTTTTGCTGTGAGTTGCTGGAGGACGGTCATTAACCTCTGTCAGAAAATGTCTGAAGAAATTTTAAAATTCAGTATCTTCCGAAATATTTGTTTTTTGACAAAAATGTACTCTTTCATTTCGTTTTGTTTTTTGGGCATCGTAAATATTTGCTCCAATTTCGGAAACACCCTGTATATATACAGGGTGTTCCATCTCAGACAAGCCAACCCGTATATTTCTTACCCATAGTGACTGGAAAAAATTCCCGAAACACGTCGAATAATTTTGTTTGGGGGAAATCTCTTGACGTATATTTAAGACTTGAACGAGCAACTCCCTATTAGGGGGCGCTTCAACCCCTCTAACTTGAATAGGGGAGAGGGGTTGAGTGATACTTCATTCGAAAGGTCTTGGAAGCCTCTTTACAACGGTGTATGAAAAACGTAAATTTGATGAACCTTTTTCACCAAAAATCAATTTTGTAGCTCGAATGAGGCACTTTGAATAGTTTGGTTATTTTTACAATGTACAAGCCCATTTTTATCAAGCCCTTTTCACAAACTTCAACAATCTCCAAAAAAACACATTCTTAAAAAAAATCATTGTTTTATCATGCTTACAATCAGAAAAATCAAATCTGCATGTTTGAATCGAATGTTCAAATTGTCCTCCATTTGCATTGACTTCCATACAATAATACAATCTTGATTGAAAACCGTCTCTAACATGGTTCAGCATAATTGGAGTCATTTGACGACACTTATTCAGAATTCGTTGGCGTAGTTTGTCTAAATTTTCAGGCTGAATCACAAAAATCTTGGATTTAAGATGTCCCCACAAGAACAAGTCCAGAGGGTTCAGGTCAGGAGATCGGGCAGGCCACTCCATAGAACCTCTTCTTCTAATCCAAAGACCGGGGTATTGAGGTATTGGCGAACTGGTGCACGTAATTGTTCAGTTATTAACGGATCAATCGCATTTTCCAGCATGTCAAGATAACTTTCGCCATTTAAATTACCAGGAATGAACAGAGGTCCAATTAGGTGGTCTCCCAAAATTCCTATTCAAACGTTTGCGGATGTTGAATGTGAGCTTCTCGAAATACATGAGGATTTGTATCGCTCAATATTCTACAGTTATGCCGGTTAACCTCTCCATTAGGTGAAAAAAGTGTATTCGTCAGAAAAGCAAACGTTGTTCATTTAATTCATTAAGTAATTTAATTTTGTACGGATGGAACTTGTGTTTATATAAAATTCTGAAAACGTTAGATTGGCTAATACCGGAAGCTGCAGAAAGTGGTCATACACGTCAAAACCAGATAAACACCTGAGCACAAAAAATGAAGGCAACATAGGGAAATGTTTTGCCGATTTTTTATTTATTAGTTTCATCAAATTCACGTTTGTCATACACCGTTGTAAAGAGGCTTCCAAGACCTTTCAAATGAAGTATCACTCAACCCCTCTCCCCTATTCAAGTTTGAGGGGTTGAAGCGCCCCTTATTAGGTGGTAGCCCTAAATGTACGTCAAAAGATGTCCCCCCAAACAAAATCATTCGACGTGTTTCGGGAAATTATTCCACTCACTATGGGATAAGAAATATACTGGGTGGCTTGTCTGAGATGGAACACCCTGTATAGTAAAGTGAAGAAGTGAGTGACCTTGATTCAATTCTGAGAAAGCCACCATCCATCTACAGCTATTTCGTTGTTTGCCACTCATCAGGACGGCTAGGGGTGTAAGTTAAAGTGGGTAAGTGTAGCATGTTACGAATAACAGATGTGCACCATCTACAGTTCACAGGTGAAACTTGGCCAACTGTAGACGCGCGCCATTTACATTCGCGCGTCTGCGGTTGGTCAGGTTCCTTCTGTGAACTGTAGATAGCGCACATCTGTAATTCGTAACATAGCTTTGCTTATAGAAGTTCAACTGCATCTTCAAATCCTCCAGATCCTACAACTCAACTGGTTCAACTCGACTAAAAATAGAACTCAACAAAAATTCTGAATTTTGTGGTATTTTCTCTCCTCGTTTCTGAAAAATAAGGTAGAAGTTATCAAAAATTATTTCAATATATTTGTAGTAAAGACAGATTTTGTGATCTGCCCCAAAATGTCACTGCGCTTGAAATCAAACATTCAGATATCTAAAGGAGAAATTCTCTATTTGTCAGTAACACCTTGTTTTAAAAAAAAATTGGAAATACAAATATATTTTTAATAAAAACAAAAATTGTTTTTGAAAAATTTGAAAATACAAATATATTTAATGAGAATAAAACCTCTACTCATCTTGGTGGACGTTTTGGGAACGAATCTGCTCCTGTAGAGGTTTTATTCTTATTAAATATATTTGTATCTCCAAATTTTTCAAAAGCAAGGTGTCAATGACAACTAGAGAATTTCTCTTTTAGGTATCTAATGGTTTAATTTCAAGTGACATTTTGGGGCAGATCACAAAATCTGTCCTTACTACAAATATATTGAAATAATTTTTAATAACTTCTACTCTATTTTTTAGAATCGAGGAGAGAAAATCCCACAAAAAGCTGGAAAATGAATGTACCATCTCCTCGAAAAAAACTTACAGTTTTTAAAAATTCAGAAATTTCTACTACCGTCACTAGCTTGTTAAGAACAGTAAGGCATCTGTTAGAAAGCAATATCCGAAGGACGAAATATTTGCCGTGATCACTTTTCAGTGTCAAAACAACATAATATTGGAAATTTTGTAAAGAAAAGATATACCCATTGTGTTGAAAACTTGAGCAGACTCGTTCCCGAAACGTCCATAAGATGAGTAAAAGATTTGTTTTTATTGAACATATATTTGTACTTCAAATTTTTTTGAAAAACAAGGTGTCACTGACAAATAGAGAATTTCTCTTTTTGGTGTCTGAGGGATGAATTTCAGGAGCAGTGACATTTTGGGGCAGGTCACAAAACTGTCCTTACTACAAATATATTGAAAAAATTATAACTTACTTTTTATTTTTTCGGAAACGGAGAGAGTAAATACCTCACATGAACTGATAGGTACTTATGGTACTAGGGTGTTGTGTTGAAAATGAGTCACGCGAAGATGTTTGTCTTCTTGACGTATTGAAAATAGTTGTCACGTTTTACATTATTATTTTTCAACCTGAACTCTGTCAATAAAGTGTATATTTTATGACAATGTATATCTTGATTTGATTTGCAGTCGATGTCATTGAGATAAAAAGTGAAAAGTAAAGGTCCGGGAGCCTTGTGGAACACAGGAGGTCGTCAAAATTGGAGATGCCTTGTGTCCATTTAATATAACGATATGATGTCGACTGTATAAATATGATAGCAGCCAACGTAAGCAATATCTGTGCAAACCAATAGCGTTCAGTTTATGAATTAATATATGATCGATTTTATCAAATGCTTTCTTGAAATCAGTGTATCATGGGATGAGAGTCAAGTGCTTTCAAAATGTATCCTGTATAGCAGAGTAGATTGGATTCTACGGATCTATTAAGGAAGGAAGCCATGCTGTTCTGAAATAATTCGTGGTTTCACCACACTGAGCAAAATCTTGTGAACCACTCTTGGACTACTGAAAATAAGTTTATGAAAAGGTCTATATTTACTAACAGAACACTTATGTGAATGTGAAGAATTTTTCGATTTTTCATGAAAAAAAAGAGGGAATTCCATCTTTACCTCCAACTTCTACGGATTTATTGTTCAGGACCAAAGTATTCGGAATGCTTGTTCTAGAGTTTTTCAAAGACGTTAATTGCCAGAATTTTTTAGTGTTTTGCGGTAAATCATAATCGATCGATTTAATATACTAATTATAGTCTTCTACGAATACGAATTTGAGTTTGCTATTTCAATAATATGAATATGTTCTGATCTTCACTTCTATACTTCTCCCAATTTTTGTGTTTTTTTTTTCCTAAAAAGTTGTATGGTGTATGGTGTATGTATATATATATATATATATATATATATATAAAAAGTTGTATGGTGTATATATATATATATATATATATATATATATATATATATATATATATATATATATATATATATATATATATATATATATATATATATATATATATATATATATACTTATATATATATATACTTATATATATATATATATATATATATATATATATATATATATATATATATATATATATATATATATATATATATACTTATATATATATATATATACCATATATATATATATACCATATATATATATATATATATATGGTATATATAAACATGGATTATTCCACCCTGATTAGGAAAGCATACATATAAAACGAAAAATGGAAAATGGTACATTGAAGTTGGAAACCAAGTTTAATGTGCAGCGCTATGTTTCAAGTCATTGGAATGATCTGTCCGAACATTTTTTGCCAAATTATGTCGCCGTTTTGGTCTTATTTAATTGGTTCGCATCGCGCTGGGCAACCTATAGCTCTCTTGCACTACTCCTGGTCTTCTTCAAGCAGGTTGCATGTTAATTGCAGAGCAGAGTGATATGTAAGATAAATAAGAAATTTATTGTTCAACTTTGTTTGAGGTACAAACCTGGTGATTGAAGTTCCAATATTTCTATAGAGAAGTTCAACACATTGATCTATGGATTCATCCAAAAATATTATTCATAATTGACTTTTCTGGAATTTGAGTAGTATTGTAGTTTGGAATTCAGTTTTGTAAGTGGGATGCAATGAAAAACGAACTTGATCAACTTATGATGGCTATCTTCTGGAACATTTTCCTCCTCTGGTTTGGAATGGGGATGTATTGCATCAATTCACACACAGATGAAGTATCGATGAGAGAGGTATACTTTTGGTCTATGTTACACGGAAAGAGATAATTACAATTTTCCACCTTCATCATCAGACTTTTTGTTACCAGCGGCACGACGCGGCGATATACTAGGAGTAGTTACTAGGTATGATTTCACTATCATGTTTTGATCAGCCAGGATTCAGTTATTAATACTAAATCCATATCAGAGTTCATGATGTTATGTTTGGAAGGAATACTTTTTGACCTGAGTCCATTAATGTTCACATAAAAAAAATATGGGGCCATAAATCTTGTGTAAAAAGTAGGAATAGGCAGGATCTATAGCAAGTTTAACTGGCTATCATCATGGAATTTGCTGTACTCTCCCAGATCCATCATTTTAGGAAATAAATATCTTGGAATCCTTCAGCCATATAAAATTGTATCCCTTGACTTTTGCAGCTTCAAAGTTTTTTTTTTTTTATATATATAATAGAGTAATTTATTTTCGTGAATGAGGTAGTCGTTGATAAAGTGATACAAAGTGATTCCTTCAATGAGAATGGTGGCATTCAACAATCTATTTGCTTTATATGCAGTTTGTAGTTCTAATTTTCATTCATTTGATAAGAATTTTACTATAATATTCTTGGGGTATATTAAAATATTTTCTGTTATAATATACTAATGTGTGTGCCTACACATATGTATCATGACAACACCTGTACCAATGCTTATACCAACAAAGTGTTGGCATGAGTAGTGAACATGTTAAGATAATCCAAAAATTAAATAATGAACACACAATAATCTTACCTGTATAATTGTTGTATTCTGCATAACTTGGGAGTCAATAGATGTTGAGTCAAGCTACTATTTTCAGAATTAACAGCAAACTTTCTCTTCTTACCAATCTCCTCACCTTTTGGTGGATCTGGAATTCGAAATGGAATAGACTTACTAGTAGTTTCTGTGGTTGCTATCAGTGGCATATGAATGACAGATGATTTGTGTCTCTCCGTATTGAATGGCAAAGGTAGTTGCCTGTTTGTCTGATTAGCAGATTCAGCAGCATCATCAGCCACAGATGAATAAATTGTTTGAGGGTAGGTTCTTGTTAAAAGAGGCACCAACCTTCTACCCTCTTGTGCCCATTCATCAACTGATTCACTATGACCAGTTATGCTAACAATAAACATTATTTGAATTCAATTGCTTTTATGATATGAAGAGCACTTACTGATATGCTATTGTATTCAACTTTTCATCACTAATCGCGCGTCTGATTTCAGCTTTGTGTCTTTCTTGTGTAATGTTCAAAAGACAACTAGTATCCTTCAATAGCTTGCGCTTGTCTAAACTCAATGAACCTTGTGCTCTCAAAGCAGATACAAGATGTGAATAAGCTTCAAGTTCTGAAAAACAGAAGTACTTATTCACATTAAAAAATACCTATATACTTCAATGAACAATGTCTTAGTATACGTACCTAAATTCCTCAAATTTTGAACTGATTCGTCTTCCGTCATATCCAGTAATAAGGGCCACATATTAACAGCAGGACTATTCTTATCAAAAAAACATTTTCTTCAAATTGAAAAATATATTATGGCGAATAATCTTAGATATCACTTTATTTTGAATGAGTGACAGTCTTTATAATTAGTGAGGTTATATTTATGTCAGTCCCAGAGACGGTAACCTTTCAAATTCGTTTTCCCTGCACTAACGCATGAAAGTTCCCTACATCGTGAAAAAAATTCTTACGATTCATTTAAATTCAAACGAACACTATTTTCAGAGATTAGTTGCTATTTTCAGAAATGACTAATCCAATGATCTGATGGAATCAAACGCAAGCTGTCAGCTTCAAATGAATACTTTCTATATCACCACAGACTACTTATATATATATATATATATATATATATATATGCTATATCACTCTCACCTCGGAATCCGTTGTCCCTGCACTGACGCATGAAAATTCTCTACATTGTGAAAAAAATGACTACGATTCATTTGAATTTGAACTGAAATGGTTATATAACCACCTCAATTTGAACGAACACTATATTCAATGTAACTAATCAGATTCATAACCAATCTAGTAGTTTGATGAAATCAAACGCATATATATATATATATATATGAAACCAATGTATTGGGGAATGCAGCAATGTATGATTATAGGATCAAACGAACTTACCTTGAGTGAATTCCGATCTCAATTATACGTAGCGTTTCCTTCGAAGATGATCAGAACACAATGTAGTATCTCTCTTGTCACAAATGTCCCACACAGTCAAAAGCCGCAAAATCTTCTCGTTCTATGCTCCAACCCACCATAGTAACACCTGCGCCACCTATTCACTTATATACCAAGCTGTCTGTGACACAACCACGATGATCTGGGGTTCATTATCTCGGGTTAGGGAGGGATTGATCATCTTCGAAGGAAACGCTACGTATAATTAAGATCGAACTTCACTTAAGGTAAGTTCGTTTGATCTTATAATTATACTTGCGTTTCCTTCTTCAGATGATCAGAACACAATGTAGATGTTCAAAGAGTTGTGGCGCACTGATTGCGAAACATTTATTGAAAACAAACACACATTCTGAGAAATAAAAGTTCATCTCATATTCTAAACATTCCTTCTTTGGGTAAAATCAGTCTACAATAATACTTTTAGCCAAAGAACTCCTGTCACTCAATGGTCTATAGTAAAATTTTGCAAAGGTACTGGAATCTTTACTCCAGCCTGCCGTACTTCTGATAGTGTGTAAACTCACACCCTGCTATGATATGCTGCCGAGGTTGCCGCATGTCTAGTGCTATGTGCACTTAACACTGAAGTATGTATGCCACTATTCGACAATACTGTCTTAATCCATCAGCTGATGGATTGTGAATTCGCAGTTTTAATCGGTTTTTTGAAGGTTATAAAAAGTTTCGTCATGTCTTCACTCCTAACATCCTTAGTTCTTTCTATATAACACAATAGGGTGTTCGCTGCACAAATCTCTGGATTCTCTCTGAAAAACGGAAGAACCAAGGCCGGCTGAAAACTGGATCTTCGACCTGATGTTTTGATTCTTGCAGGAATTTCAATTTCTATCCCTTTTCCAGAGTCACCACTATATCCTCAATTTCAATCAAGGCCAATGTCTGTACTCTATGAGCCGTGACTAGTGCCATCAGGGTACATAACTTTGATGTAATCATTTCCAAGGATAAGTTCTCATTCATCCCCAAGTTCTTTAAATAGTCTAAGACCGTCGCGCCGCATTCCAGATTGAATCATACTTCGGTTTCAGCGGTCGAAGTCTTGACACACCTTCGAAAAACCTTCTCAACCTGAAATCATTTGCTAGATCTGGTGATAATATCAAGGATAAGGCAGATATAAAGTTATTTAAAGACCCATGTGATGCACCTTTTCTATCTCTAAAAACTCTATAACTTTTAGAACCGATCCTTCAAAGGGATCAGTCCCCACTGATGAACAAAATTCCCACCATAACTTCCAACCCACTTCGTATTGTTTCATGGTAGAGTCAGAGATGGATGCCAAGAAAAACTCCGATGTTGACACTTGAATTCCTTTCAACCGGTATGCTTCCCTGAAAAGATACCTGCCACCAGGGTAAGCTGATATAATAATAAATCCATGTCTGGAGTGGAAAATATCATTTTAGAGATTAAACATTTTGAAAATAACGGAAACCATGGTTGGGTTGTCCAAAACGGAACCACAACTATTCCTGTTGCTTTTTCTCTCATAATTTCCTGTAACATTGGCAAAATTAATGAGAAAGGAGGGAATGCATAAAAATATTTCCCAGACCAATTCAAGGTGAAGGCGTCGACTGCGTCTGCCTCTGGGTCTTTATGCCATGAGACAAACTTCTCACATTTCCTATTGAATCTGCTCGCAAATAGGTCCAACTCAGGGAGACCAAATTTCTGAACTAATGCGACAAAACAATCTTGGTTCAACTCCCACTCTACTTCTGAAGGAAGTCTACGAGATTCTTTGTCTGCCTCCCTGTTCAGCGCAGATTCAATGTACGAGCATGAATCCATCTCTAGCTTCACACCACTGCCAAATCTTCTTAGATAACTTATTGAGATTGACATATCGAATGCCACCCATTCTATTAATGTAGGAAATGGCAGTGGTGTTGTCAATTCTGAGCAGAATACTACAGCCTCTTAGATATTTAACAAAACATTTTAGACCAAAGAAGGCAGCCATCAGCTCTAGGAAATTTATATGCTCTGATTTCTCATCATGAGACCAATGTCCAAAAACCTTTTTCCCACCACAGACTGCTTCCCAACCTGTTAGCGAAGAATGGGAGTATATAACAATTTCATAAGATGTTTTATCTAAGGCATTCAAAGGATTAATAATATTCTCTAACCACCAATCAATGTATCCTTTGAGTTTTCCAGGAATTCTCATAATTCTATCATAATTTCCATGTTTTTGCAATGCAAGATATTTCTCTCTTTCCATTTTCTTAGTGTGAACCACCCATACTTGAAGGCAGGGCAGGCAGACACCAGCACACCAACAAACTGAGCAAATTTTCTGATTGAACATTGAGTTAATGACTGAATTTTGTTCAGAATTTTTTCGATTTTTTGCATTTTGTCCTCTGGCAATGATATTGACATTGACAAAGAATTGAACTGGAAACCTAAAAATCTACAAGAAATGTCTGGAATCAGTCTACTCTTCTCTTCATCGATCGTGGAGCATAGATCAATCAGTGAGGCAGTAGTTTCCTTGATGTTCTCTGAACATCTCTCATATGTATCCCCAAATAATAAAAAATCATCTAAATAAATTACAGATAGAAAACCCCTCGAACGTAACTTTGCAACCACTGGTTTCATTATCTTAGTAAAAACTAAAGGTGCTACACAAAGTCCAAATGGCATACAGTTGAACTCATAGAGCTTGATGCCCATAAAATGAAAACGAAGAAATTTCCTCGATCTCTCGTCCATATTTATTAAAAAAATACGCGTCTTTCAAATCTATGGATGCCTTGAAACCACCTTTCGATATCAATTTACAAACTGTATTTCTGTTTTCCAGTTTAAAATGTTCAGTTTTAATAAATGAGTTCAATCTTTTCAGATTGAAAACCAGTCGATATTTTCCACTGGATTTTGGAACTAAGAAAATTTTTGGTATGAACTCCCCCTTTGAGTGCTGGCACCTATTTCTAAGAGACGATGAATTTCTTTGGAGACATCTAACAATTCTTTCTGAGATCGTAATGGCTCAGACAGAGCTGTTTTCTGACACAATTGACTAGCAAATTTTATTTGGTAACCTTATAACCAGATCATTGGTTAATAGAAACCAGTTTTTTATACAAGATCTCAAATTGCCTGCCACGAAACCCACCTGAGCTATTTTGGGTACCTCGACCTGTTGGGGGGTTGTCTGTTGTGTTGTTTTTCTATGGTTCCTACCCGTCGGTCTCGGTACCTGTAAGTTGACTCGAGGATCGCGATGGTGAGTCTTCCGAGGACTGTTGTACTTCAGTCCACCCACACGGCCTGATCCCTGACGTTTGGGTGGACTTCTTGAGTTTAAATGCTTTTTAATGGACTTCTTGACCTTCAGCTCCTGAGCTGACTTCTCCATCACCCTGGCTGCCTTTATCCTCTCTCCTAGGTTCTCCCCATACAGTCAACCATCCAGTTTGGAGCAAGTCACCACATCTTGTAGGTCCTTGTCAAAACTAAAGTTGAGCAAGCTTCGTCTTGCTTCTGAGTCCTGATTAAGAATATCTGCTAACAGTCTTCCAGCATCGCTTACTAATTCAATAATATCCCTTTTGCTCCCCTCCCTTTTCTCTTCTTCCTCGTGGCCTAAAAGTAGAGTGAGTGCCTTTTCAAGGACTGCTAAAGCTGCCCCAACTTGGCTTTGTTTTGCCAGAAGTCTTTCATCCCTTTTCAGGGCTGTTTCACCAGCTGCTATCTTTGCTTCAGGGTTGACCAATGGTGCTCCCATACGTGGACAATTCTTGACTGGCGGGAATTTATTGATAATCTTTGAACGAATGTCCGCCTCCAGTCCACTGACCAGAATCTCTTCCCATAACAACGCAACATCTGCCTGAATGATATCACCCTCCCTATCTACTTTTGCAGATGATTTACCAATCAATTCAAGCAACTCTAGGCTGAGTGCCGGAAATCCATCAATGGTCACAGGGTCATCCTCATTGTTACCTGTCAATGAAAATAAACATTCTAAGTAATTCCAATTTCAAGGGTAGGGAAAGAAAATTCTCATCAGAAACAATTCATAGCCTTAGTTCACTACTAAGCTCAATTCACAAGGTAGGGAAAGAAATTTCTCATAAGGAACATATCATAGCCTCAGTTCACTACTAGGCTCAATTCATCAGCCCTCACCAAGCTTGTCTTAGTCAGCAACTAACCTAGGTCATTTGGTTTCAGCCCACCATCAAGCTTGCCTGTCTTAGCTCACGTCCGAGCTTGCCTGTCTCAGCTCACCACCGAGCTTATCTGTGTCAGTCCTCCACCGAGCTTGTCTTTCTTAGCCCACCACCTGGCTTATCTGTTTTAGCCCACCACCGAGTTTGTCATCTGTTTTAGCCCACCACCGAGCTTGCCTGTCTTAGAGCCCACCACCAAGCTTAAAAGACATAGAACAGATACCTCATGTCAGAGCTCACCACTGACTGCATAGTTTGAATCATGGACCAATGTTATTGTTGTCAATATTCAAGTTGGCTATCAATCTCCTTATACGACTGTACTCTAAAACAAATTCAGTGTAAAACAATACTTGCCTTTGACATTTTCCATATTATGCTGATTGAGTATATTTTCTTCTTCAAGAACATTCTCTTTATCTGAGGACCCAATGTAACTTCGATATGTCGAACTATCTGTTTGCTTTCTTCGTAACCTCAACCTATGCCTCCTTTTTCCACCGCCATTATCAGCTTCTGAAGAGGCCGATGAGCGTGTCCTCTTCCGACGCTTCCTTCTAAGTTTCTTCATCTTCCTTAGCAGTTCTGAATCAGTATCGCTGCTCTCCGATGTTGTGGGGGGGACTAATGTTTCGCTTACTACTCATTTTATTATTTCATACAATATAAAGAATAAAATATTTATCGTATCAAAGATGACTGTGTAGTTCATCTAGCACACAAAAGGAATGTGACAAGAAATAGGTGGCGCAGGTGTGACTATGGTGGAGAAGAATATTTCTCAAAGGCGAGAACTTTATGACGGCTGACCTCTAAATTTCACTACGATCAGCTGATTGATGTAATAAACTAGCTGGTGAACCCACTCTTCAATTGTTTTGTCAGACTCTCAAGTCCAAAAACAATTGAATTCTAGCAGATGCCGTGGGGTTCTCATATTCAACAATAGTAGTAGTAGTAGTAGTAGTAGTAGTAGTAGTAGTAGTAGTAGTAGTAGTAGTAGTAGTAGTAGTAGTAGTAGTAGTAGTAGTAGTAGTAGTAGTAGTAGTAGTAGTAGTAGTAGTAGTAGTAGTAGTAGTAGTAGTAGTAGTAGTAGTAGTAGTAGTTTATTTAAAATAGGTAAGCCTAATATACAAACATCTCAATTACACATAAAAAATGTTTACATCACATAAGTATATACATATATAAAAATATCACAAGCAATTGCTAGTTATACAGAACAGAGCAGTAAAAGATTTAGAAACCTATAACAATAATACTGAAATAATGAACAAACAGATACCTATTACTATAGAATGATTTTTACATAAAGATGTTATAAACATTTACTTAATGTCAATATGCCCGATTAGTGTGACGTCACGCCGCCAAATCCGTTGGTACTTGTGCGCATATGTCCAACAATCATAGAGTTTTAATATACTTTGATAATGATGACTTGAAAGAAGATAAAGAAACTGATTGTTTTATATTCATAGGCAGTTTATTGAATTCATTTAACCCTTTGAAAAATAGCGATCTCATGCTCATACTAGAATTTGTTCTGTGAATATGAAAGTCAGTCCTCATTCTTGTGTCATAGTTATGAATTTCATCATTTCTTATTAAGAATTCGTTGAAATAGGAAGGTAGTAGGCCTTTGTTTAATTTATAAATGAAAGTCATACTCATGTAAAATAAACGAGAACTAACTGAAAACCATTGCAGTGTATCCAACATCAATTTAATTGGAGTAAATCTATTACACTTCAGTATTAATCTCATTCCTCTATTTTGTAGCTTTTGGAGTTGGGAAATTCGGTTTTGGTTAAACAAGTAAATTATTGTTGCACAAAAATCGAAGTCAGGTTTTATAATGGAATTATAAATGGTAATTCTGGCAAACATGGACAGCTCTTTTGAAATTCTTGAAAAAAAGTACATTTTTTTAGATATTTTCCTAATGATATATTCACCATGACTATTGAATGTTAGATTATTATCGATCATAAATCCCAGATATTTGAATTCATCTACAATTTCCAAAGACGTATTTTCAATCACTATATCAATCGAATTAACGTATATTATCATATTTATATTTAGTTGTAACAATCATTGATTTGGTTTTAGCTACATTCAATTTAAGTTTGTTTGTCTGTAAATATCTTTCAATATTGGCCAATGTGTTGTTAATTTCTATAATAGCTTGGTCTAAATCATGATTTGCACAATACACCAATGTATCATCGGCAAATGAGCTAATAGAGCAGTTCCCTGCAATTTGATGAATATCATTTATATAAAGAATGAACAGAAGGGGGCCTAAGACGCTGCCTTGAGGTACTCCAATGCCATTACTTAATTTATTGGAATAACTTGAACCAATTTTTGTTCTTTGACTTCTGTTGTTCAGATAGTTTTCCATCCAATAATAAACAGAACCAGCAACTCCATAATACCTCAGTTTACATAATAAAATATCTCTATCAATTGTTTCAAATGCACGTTTTAAATCTAGAAAAACTGCAATGACATATTTATTTTCATCTATTTGTTTTTTCCAATTTGATAAAGTATATTGGAGAGCTGTTTCACATGAATAACTCTTCCTGAATCCTGATTGGTGATCACTAAGGATATTATTACTATTTAAATAGTTTATCAGCTGTGCATGAACCGCCAATTCAATTACTTTCTCAAGAGTTGGTAATGTATTTATGGGTCTAAAATTATTTGCATCTATTGTATTTGAAATTTTCGGTATTGGTATAATGGTGCTAATTTTGAAACTATCTGGAAATATTCCATATTCAAGAGAAGAATTTATTAAATGTAATATAACATGTCCAAGGCTTTCAAATGTTTCTTTCAAGAATCTTGCATTAAGAATTTCAGATTGATTCTTATTGTTGTCCAGAGAGAATATAATTTCACGCAGTTCACTATAGGTTAGTTTTTGAAAACAATTGAATGTGCTATCTATTTGTATGAGATTGACCTGTGACCATTGTTCCTCTGCAATTATATTATCAGCAATATCTTGGATACTATCTACAAAAAAAATATTGAAGTTGTTAGCTATATCTATTTCGTTTCTGTATATTCTAGTTTCACCATTTTCAAAAAATTCAATTTTGTTAAAATTATAAGGGGCATTAGGTTTGACAATCGATTTCAGAGTTTTCCACATTTGCTTTGAATTACCTTTGTTCAAGTCAATTTTCTGTTCATAGTATTCAGATTTTTTAGCTTTGAGCATATTTACATACTGATTTCGATTTGCCTTATATACTTGCCATTTTTCTTCTTTTTGAGCATCATTACATTTTTTGAAATTTTTATATGCCATATCTCTGTCTTTAGCTTTCTTTTTCAAATCATTATCATAGTATGGTACATCATTTGATTTTAATGTTCTATTATACCTTGGAGCAACCCGATTTACAATGTCATGTACTTTTTTAAAAATATCTTCCAAAATAATATTTACGTTTACACAATCTAATAACCAATTACAAGACAAGAGTTCCATATTGATGGATAACATATTTTCTTTGCACATGTTTCTAACTTCTTGAATTCTCTCGGAAACATTCGGCCTTGTATTAAATATACTAATGGAAATGGTGGAATGATCCGAAATTTTAGGGCTATCATTAACTTTGACAGTAATATTATCACAATTTGTTATAACATAATCAATTAGAGTTTTACTGACATTTGTGATTCGAGTATAATCTTCAACCAATAGATGTCGTGAACATCGAGAAATTATGGAGGAAGTTGTCTCCACAAAATATTGTGTGTATATAAACAAACGTTCACAACAGTGTATATTTGATAGGTTAACAAGTATAACACTAACAATAGAGAATGTGTGTAAAATAGGTTGAGAGCGTGTGCGCTACGCGTGTACACTGGTTGGTGTCTGTCGAAGAAGTGAGAGCCAGTGTAGAGTGCTGGTAGCTCTCGTGGACTTGGTGACTCTTGACAGTCAGTGGTGCCAACAGTCCATATCCACTGAACTGCGAGACAGACGTCCGACCACCGAACTCTCGATCGACCCGTCGTAGATTAGTGACGCAATTATCGAGGGATCAGAGTCGCCACAAAATTATCACGAAACAGTTCCAAAGCAGGCAACATTCCGGTTGAAATATACCCGTTAATGACAGCTGTCAACCCGTAACAGTTTGAATTTGGACGCGGTACAAATACAAAATTTTTGTTTCTTATAGTTTCCAATAAAGAACATTTATCAATTCCCACGTGAAGACAATCTTGAGTGTGAGTTTCATTGAGAATAAATCGATTGAATTTATTGAACGTGTGTGGAAAACATAAAAATTGGGAACTTCGAATGTTTTCAGTACCCAAAGTTAGTATATGAATATTCAAATGAATTCATCATTTGATGAGCATTCATAATGATCAGGAAGAGCAGTGTAGGCTGATACATTTCCGATTTCAGGACAAAGAAGAATTGCTGAAATGGAGTATTACTACTTGCATAAGTTGCCCCCGAATGAATATGTCTGTGAAAAACATTTTCAAAACGAACCCATTGGGAAGAATAAATTGAAGAAAGGTGCCGCACCACTGAAAATGTTTGTATTTTTTGAAATCATAACCAGCGTACCCGTCATGAATCTTCTCTTGAATATACAGACAGTCAAAATTTGTTGTTCAATATCACTTAATATGGCTGATGGTGTATTGAGAAATAAGGGTAGGTACCTTAATGTGTTAACTTCCTCTCGAATAGAAAATAAGGTAAATATGTCCCTCTCAAACATGAATTAATCAGAAACGGCTTGGTTCATCATAATACTATAAAAGATTACCTTTTTAAATAGATGCAAACTTTGGGGATGAAATAATATGATATTCATCAACCTCCTCCAAAAGGAACTATGGGGAGACAACTCTGGACTATCCGGTATAGGTCATCAGATCTTGAGATATGTACACAGTATGTTTTTTTTTTTTTTTTTTTTTTTATCTGTGGACAACACGAAAGGGAAACCTATGATGTTCGAGGAACATCGTGTTAGCCAGCGGTGGAATTTTGGGAAAGAAGGAAGGTGTTGGAATTTTTCTTGAATGTTTGGAGGTTGTAAGCATCAGGAAAGACTTCACTAGGCAAAGAATTCCACAACTTTGCCGTTCTATTGATGAATGATGCTTGGTATAGCGATGTTCGACAGGTCTCGAGCCTGACAGTGTAGGAGTGACCAGTCTGAGCTCGTCTGGTTTGTCTACTAGGAATCGCGCGTGGTGGCATAATAGATGATATTTCCGTTGAGCACCGACCGTGGAAGTACCTATAAAAAAGGCAGAGATCGCCGACCTTTCTACGATGATCTAGAGAGGTCAATGATTTGGTGAGTGTTGTGTCATCGACTAGGCGAATAGCTCTCTTCTGAATTGAATCTAAGAGCTTAAGCGTATGTTTGGGGGCTGAGCTCCAAACATGTGAGCAGTACTCCAGGACAGGTCGAATTTGTGCTTTGTAGATCATAAGCAGTTGCTGGGATGTGAAGTATCTCTTCGCACGGAAAAGAAAACCGAGTTTTTGTGAAGCAGTCTTCGCAATGGACCTCACATGATCGTCCCATGTACCTATATTTGGTATTTTTTCATACAAATAATCAACCTCTTGAATTTTCAAAGGTATTATTCCTCGCTCTAAATATATTGGTTCTGTTATTACCCTAATACCGAATTCAAGTACCATTATATAAAAATGCCAAGCAGGTTATTTATGGATGGTATATGGAAGCAGAAATATTTCCAACTGAACTGATTAATTATATAAGGTTCACTAGTATGATTATGCATGCATTCAATGATGTCAATTTCATCTGGATTTTTTGGATAGGCAATTATGATAAGGCTGAATAAATACAAAAACATTTAAAAAAACATATTTTGTTGGATAATTTCTTGTTCGTAATTACTCAATTATATTGTTCTTTCTCTCTCTTGTAGTGAACAAGATTCCTCTGCAGCCAATCCACAATCCCTTTCCAGTTCTCCAGGAATCTCTTGACCAACTGATACTTCCACCCCGTTGGGGTATTCATAAGTTAGAAAAGCACGTTCTTATCACAAAACTGAGTATTCATAATGACTTTGGAATTTCAACTGAGAGATCCATTATCTTAGGCTAATCACTGATTACGGCCCACACAGGAGCAAAACGTTTTAATCTAGAATATGCCATTACCACATTAGAAAAACTTCAAGAGCTGATCAATAAAATGGATACGTGAAAAATATGCAATGGCAACAGCATTATCATTGGAGAGCATGCACAAGTAATAGTTCGTTATTTAAGAAAAGACAAGAAGAAAGAAATAAAATAACAACTAACAAAAAACACAAATATAACTACATGGCTTACTTGTCAAGAAAGAATGCACATTTGAGTAGAGTGATTGTCAATCTGAGGAAGGAAAATGCCAATGTGGTTAAGCTTGATGAACTTCTTGAAACTTTGCCAGAAGTTCAACAAGAAAAGATAAAAATTTGTTCAAAATCTGCCAAGTGTAAATCTGCAGGCAGAAGATACACCTTGGAATGGGTTTATAATTGCATTCTCATGAAAATTAAGAGCCCAAAACTTTATAATTATATGAGAGATAAACAAATTATGGCAATACCATCAACTAGCAGTCTCTCAAGGTAGGTTAGTTATTTTTACAATGTATGGAAATAATGAAATATTCAAAACATATTTTTCCAATAGGTACATTAGAAATATAGATGAAACATTTGGCCAAAAAGGAGGTTTTTGCAATGATAAAAGAAAAAACTAAGAATGTTGCAGAATGGCAGAAGCATGGATGTTTATTAGTAGATGAATATAAAATCACTCCTACTAAAAAATTTGACAAAAATACCATGGAATTCGTGGGATTTGTGGATCTTGGTGAATTCACTCCTAATGGCATGGAGGATCAATTAGGAGATCATGTACTCGTGATTATGTTCCAGCCATTTGCTGGTCATGGCTTGCAGGCTTTGGGATGTTTTCTGACGAAAGGGAATATCACTGGTGAACTCCAAGCAAAACTAATTTCGGAATGTGTGATTTTGTGTGAGAATGCTGGACTTCTCATTGATGTAATCACAAGTGATGGAGCAGCTTGGAATAGAACGATGTGGAAATGTATGGGGATGAAAAATTGTTCAGAGCCATGGTGTGAACATCCAATGGATGCCTCCAGGAAGCTGAGGATGTGTTCTGATTTTCCACATCTCATCAAATGCCTCAGAAATAACCTAGAAAAAAAAGGATATTTCAGGTATATATCACAATAAAAATTCATTTTCCTAGATTTTTTGGATTTTCTCTACTCGTTTCTGAAAATATAAATTGAAGTTATAATAATTATTTTGATATATTTGTAGTTAGGACAGTTTTTTTAGACTGCCCCCCAAAGTGTCACTGCTTTTGAATTTACCTTCCAGAGAGGCACCTAAAAGAAAAATTCTCTATTTGTCAGTGACACCTTGTTGTTTCAAAATTTGGAAATGAAAATGTACTTTTAATAAAATCAAAACTTCTACTTATCTTTGTGATCTTCTGATAGATACAGGGTAAATTATAAATTCAGTTCAATGTTGAATATTGAGAGGAATAATACAAAGATCAGTAGTGGCAGAATAAGTGATAATATCTTTGTAGGAATTGGAAAATTTTCTCATCTATTTGGGATTGTGGGAGGACTGTTTGTCACCTGACAAGTTTTTGTCAAAGGGTTGAAAGCCATGATATCCTGTACATTGGATTCAACTGGTTACCTCTCAGGGCTTGGATTCCAGTACTTCATGACAGCTAGGATGAACCAAGACCATCTTCCATCATCATCACCATCATCAATTCTCCTAGAAGTAATAGAAAACTGCATTACATTATTTCAGATTTCCTTGTATCAAATTCTGGAGACAAGACACTCAAGAGTTTCACTGTTCAAAGTTTTCAATGTTCATCAATTTTCTATTTTTCTCTGAATCTGAATGATACTTGATTTTATTAAATTATCCTGCAATGACTTTGAAACTGAATAACAATGGGATATCTACTGAACACTGCAGCTTATTACAGTTCATGCATTTATACTTTGATAAATTTATTGAGTTAAAGCTGGTTAAAGTAACAGGTACCTAACTGAAGAGTTTAAAAAAAGAACTGGTAGCTTCAGAATATATCACATATTCTTGTCTCTAGTATTTTCTTTGTTCAGTGAATGAAATATGAAATATATCCTTACTATTATGAAACAATATGAAATATTTGAATTTATCTATACCTATTTTTTTTCTTAGCATTTCTTTGGGATGATAAGAGCTGCAGGGGGTTGTAATAGTCACCCAGAATCCATTCAAGTGGGCCAAATATTCAGGCTGATGTCTTTATTTTCATTAGTTAAACCACCCAGAGGAAGTAATGTAACAGGTGGTGAAATGGTCCAGTTTCTTTTAACAATAGGCAAACTAAAAGAAAAGAAAATAAAATGCGTTTTTGATATCACTATAGAGTTAGATGAAAATGCCACTCTGAATGAATATGAGGAATTTGAAAATATAGAGGAAGCATTTGCCTACTTCTGTGGGTACATCTTGAAAAAGGTTAAGGTATCCACAACATGTCAAGAATGTTTAGAGACAATTTGTGGAGATGGACATGAAAAATTCAATTCATTTATTCAAATGAAAAATAGAGGATTCCTCACATTCCCATCTACCCAAATCATCTCATTTTTGACTGATATTGAAAAAACAATAGCAGATATTTTTTAAAAGGATTTGAAAAAATCATCAATATCTATTATTCCCGGAAAGATATCATCAACCTAGAGTGCTTTTAGGGTGTCAAAATCACAAAATTACTTTGAGTAAAAATATAATTCAAATATATGTAGTTGCCAGACTGAGCATTCGTTGTTCAGCAGAGCAAAAAAAAAGAAACATGGAGAATGAAGCAAAAAAATCATCGAAGCTTGCAAAACTAAACTAGGATGATGTTTTTAGATCAAGACATCTTTTGTTGAAGTAATCATATTGCAAAAACCACATGCACAATTATAAAGAGTATAATTGAGTATCGAATACCAAGTATACACTATTGAGTTAGAGTAATCAAATTTGCAGGAGTTACAGAGGTACCAAAAAGATACCCACTCAATGAGATGTGAAATAAGATTCAGTTTTTTAGCTGAAAATCAAGTGAATTTGATACTTATATTTTGATATGAAAAGACTTTCAACCTTTTTTGCCTCCTAATATAATTTTCTGGAATAGTAGATCATTCCATTGCAGCTGACAAGCAGTTTATTATATCACTGAAGATGACCAAAGTAGATCATTTGAGTGTATCTTTGGTTGATATTCTTTTCCATGAATAATTTTGTGGAGAAGATCTCAAGTTTCCTTCTACTCTTCACTTTTCCATTCCACTTTGAGTAAACATGGACTTTCTTTCAATGATAGCAAGACATCATCCTGTTATGAATATATCTGATACCTACTCTACTATTACCTACTCCAAGAAGTCTCACTTGATTGATATCATAAATGTATTAAAAAAACAATAACAGTTCAAGATAATTCAATCAGTGTGAAAGCAGCCACGAGTTCCAGCCACGGATCCGCTGAAATTTGAAGGCGCGCGCCCGACCGCCATAGGTCGATTGAAATTGAAAAACGTGGCTGGCCATGCATTTCTTGTATATTCAGCAGTGACGGCTCGTGCCCTCAGAACCTGGGTCGGCCAGGGTAGACAATATTGCTCTAGTTCGTCAACTTATTTTTCGATTATAATGAAAGTGAGAAATGCGAACGTAAGATGTTGAATCAGCGGCTCAAATGAAGTTCGATGGCAAATAAGCATGTCCACATAACCAAAAAATTAAATTGTCCAGCAAGAACCACGAGGAGGTTAGAGCATTCTTGCCAGGGAAATGGGGAAAGGAAAAGGAGGTGGATAAAGGTTAGTTGGTATGAAAAAACAATAAAAAAAAATCAAAATCAACGTAACGTAAACTCAAAAAAAATCAACATAACTCTTGAACAAAAAATATAATTATATTCTGTTGGAAACGTAACGTAAACTTGAAAACAAAACAACATGACTCTCAAAGAAAAACCAAAAACTCAAAAATTGTATTCTGCATTCAATTTTAAATATTTATTATTAATTCCTTCTTGAACACCAAATCAATTCTACGCGGTTTACTTAGAGCGAAATCGTCAATAATTTTGTCATAAAAACTATCATCTTTTATTGATTCTTTAATCAATCCTCGTTCTATGGCTAAAATCGATAAATTATTTAAACGCGATTGAGAGACCGTATTCCGGCTGTACGATTTAATTCGTTTTAATGCTGAGAAGCTTCTTTCAACGGACGCTGATGTTGGTGGAAGAGACAATATCAAACAAAATAATTTATACAATTCCGGAACATCCATCAGTATTTTATTTTTATAAATAAATTCCGTCATATCACCTATCTTTTGAGAACCACCAAAAATCGTTTTATCCGAATATAATATCTGTAATTCCCGTTTCAATTTTTCATTATTGAAGAATCCCTGGTAGTTACGAATTGAAGAGTTGAATGGTATATCTGGAAAATTGTGGTTGAAAGCATCGAATTTAGAAAAATTTGTCAATTCTAAAAAGTTGAGAGATGAAATGTCTTTGAACCTTATTTCAATTTGGTTAATGATTAAATCCAAAATTTCTAGAAATAATCGTTTCATAGTCGATGAATTGTCGCTCAAATCTGAAATTTTACGCCGTTTAGAACTGGGAGGAATAATATCCGGAATATCTGTAGCTTTTGAATATAGATTTGTAAAATAACTTTCGTCAGTTCTGAATTGTTTCAAAGTATTTAAAAGTGACAAAATTCTTTCATTGCAGTAAGTTATATCAGATAATCTATTTTGAATTATAGCAAATACTTGGTCCGTATAAGTGAAAATTATATTGAAAGTGAGAAGTAAAAACACGAATTCAAAATCGTTCAACAGTTTTTTTAGTCCAGTCGATTCCCGTATTGAAATGTCATCCCACTGGTCTAAATGTTCAATTATGTGGTCGAACACCTCAATTAAATTCGATCTATTATCGCTCAGAATATTTACTGCCCGTGATTTAAAGTTCCAACGTGTTTCCTACTTACTTGGTAAACGTTTTTTACAAATCTTATCGAGAAGATTAGTTCGTTTAGTTGATTTTGTGAAAAAAGCCAAAAATCCCGAAAAGTTAGAGAAGAATATTCTACATTCTCTAATTTTTTTAGATGAATCTTGAAGTACTTAATTCAATTTATGCGCATAACAATGTGTAAATAGTGCTTGAGGAGCAATAGATTTAATTTTTCTTTGTAATCCATTTAGTTCTCCCGCCATTACCGCTGCACCATCATAGGTTTGACCGATTAATTTAGTTTCTATATTAAGTTGTCCAAAATTTTGCGTCAACACATTGAAAATATCACTTGCAGTCTTACCCTCGCTAACATTTAAAAAACCAAGAAAACGTTCCATTACTTTGCCATTGAGAACGAAACGAAAAATTACAGACATCTGACAGAAACAGGAAATATCCGTAGTCTCGTCAATTTCCCAGGAAAAGCACGATGCTTCATTGATTTCGGAGTGGATTTTTTGCATCACAATTTTTTTAACAGAATCAATCAATTCATTTTGAATGGTTTTAGATAGTCCGGTAAAAGCGGAGATTGCGATGGATCTATGAATTTATTGAAACTTTCATCTAAGGTTGCCGCAAATTTTGCCAATTCTTTAAAATTTCCCTGATTGTCAGACCCTACTGTTTCATCGTTACCCCGAAATGCCAGTTCCTGCGTGGACAGAAATATAATCATATTTATTGAATGTTTAATCATTTTGCGATTTTCGCGAACCGTTTCATTGTATTTATTGATGAACTCTCGACGCGCGCTGTCAAACGCATTTACAATGTTTTGTTTCCCGAATGATTTGAACTTCAACGCCGAATGTGTATGTTCCTTCGAAATTTCATGTTTAGCTAGAGCGCGATGAATTTCTTTCAAATTATTATAACCGGTCGAGTTAAAAGGACTTTTAATTTCCGTGAAGAGTATGCAATACCAACAAAATAATTTATTATTAGTCTCACTGCCAGTTAGCCAAGCGTATTTGTCGTAGAGTGTTTTCGAAAATGAACGATTATGACCAGCTTTTGTTTGCACAATATTAACCATCGGTGGTCTAGGAATCTGCAATTCTTTAATAAAAACCTTATCATCGTAGGACAAACCACTCAAACCAGCAAATTTATGGGATAATAAATGGCTTATCAAATCACCGTTGTTAGTAACTACCTCTCTTACGTTAGCCATGACTATTTTTATATTTTCTGCTCAATCTGAAGCCCGAATAAACAACTTGCAAACACTCATCAAACGCGAGATGCACCACAATGACTAATCTGTTTACGCCGTTCCTGTAACAAGCTACCCCACTCCTTCGTAGTCGGCTGGCCGATTCCGCCGTGCTTCCGTAGGTAGGTATACTGTTTCCCGCGATGGATGCATAAATATTATTTATTACCGCTGCATGAGTCTTCGAAAATAAATGATATTCTGGAAGTTCCATACATTTATTACATTTTCATCACCAGAGCTTTTTTTCAATGTTTTAATACATTGGCTCTTGGACTGCTGACATTTTTCTTGCCATATTATCTAGGCAGAGCCACACTCACGACTCACACTGCATTACAATATTCAAATTATAACTTATAACCTATTGTCGATCAGAAGCACTGAAGGAAAATCAGTACTGAATTCTGATTTTAATATTGGATGAATGTTGAATTATAAATTAGTCAAAAATTGCAAATTCAAAAATTACCAGTCATTTTTACTGCAAGCATGAACAAAAACATCGAATTTTTTTTTTTCATTATGCACATTTCAATTCAACATATATTCACAAATATAGGAATTAGGAATGAAAATAATAAATACCTACCTACAATGTAAAACGAAAATAGATACGGTGCACAGCGCACTGCACGCCACGGGACGATGCTACGGGTACGTTGGACGGCCAGCAGAGCTCGGCCGTACTCAGGGTATGGTATGACTGTATGCCGCGTATACGCGAATATTTCAACTTGAAGCGGGGAAACTGCAGACGATGCGTCGAGAAACAAGAAACCACCGATCGGCCGGCCGACAATGAGCTACGCGAGCGTTTCAACTCAAAGCGGCGTTCTGACGATGGAATAACCAGATGTCGTAGGTCCTGAATTAGTTCGTGATTTTCAGGGTATATTCGGATGGCTTACTAAAAGGTTTCAGTGCATGAAATTCAAATAATAGTGGCATAACACTCATAACAGTAGGATAATAAACGACGAAATAATTTTATTCATCAAATAGTTCAGCAATTTTCGTAAATTATTTTTGGTACGGCCCGGCCGACCCTGCCGTCCCTGACGAGCCGTCACTGATATTCAGATCTTTACCCATGAGTCGGATGTATCCAAAAATGAACGAACATTCCTGGTGATGTTGAAAAGATAGGGATGGATTTGTTAATAACCAATTCACAAACAGATTATAGTCAAATCGAATATAATAAGAATGCACGTGGATGAGAATTTTTTTCCTGTGAATATATACTTCAGGAGGTGGTTTTGGAGACCTATAGGTCGCCTGATTTTGTCGGGCAAGAATTCACCCTCTACAACCCCTTATATGCGAAACATATAAAAAATCATAAGTACCAAAAAAGACACGTGGATCGGATTTTTTTGTGAAGTTAGCCACGAAAGTTCCAGCCACGGTTTAGAAAAAAGCGTGGCTGCATGTATTCGAGTCACTAAAGGTACCCATACACGATCCACGACTTGACAATTTATTATAAAATTCGCACCACCAAGGAGATAATAAGATATATCACATGATATAAATGTACGAATTCATTCGATATCGAATTATTAGCACCATAGAGGAGTGGAAACACGAGTGGAAAAAAAGTGGAAAAAATTCCTTCTATATCTCTCAAAGTGTATATTCATTGAAAGTTATTTGACAGACATATTGTGTGAAATCCATGGAAGAAAAAAATGAAATACTGGATTTGTAACACCGTAGGGGGGAAAGGGTGAATTAAATGGAGAGAAAATTAACCATTTTATTATGTATCTTTTTAATTTTTTTCTATTCGTTGATAAATTTTCCACAGGAATATCCAGTAACATCTATAGAAGATGGAGAAAAGTGAAATTGAATTTGTACCACCGTAGGGGGGAGAGGGTGAAAAAATTAAACATTTTATCATGTATCTTTTTTATTATTTCCTGTTCGTTGATGAATCTTCCACAGGAATATCTAGTAACATCCATAGAAGACGGAAAAATGTGAAATTGAATTTGTACCACCGTAGGGGGGAAAGGGTGAATTAAATAGTGAAAAAATTGACCATTTTGTTTTGTATCTTTTTTATTATTTCCTGTTCGTTGATGAATTTTTCACAGGAATATTTAGTAACATCCATAGAAGACGGAGAAATGTGAAATTGAATTTGTACCACCGTAGGGGGGAGAGGGTGAATCAAATAGTGAAAAAATTGACCATTTTGCTTTGTATCTTTTTTATTATTTCCTGTTCGTTGATGAATCTCTCACAGGAATATTTAGTAACATCCATAGAAAACGGAAAAATGTGAAATTGAATTTGTACCACCGTAGGGGGGAGAGGGTGGATAAAATAGTGAAAAAATTGATCATTTTGTTATGTATCTTTTTTATAATTTCCTGTTCGTTGATGAATCTTTCACAGGAATATCCAGTAACATCTATAGAAGACGGAGAGAAGTGGAATTGAATTTGTACCACCGTAGGGGGGAGAGGGTGAATTAAATAGAGAGAAAATTAAACATTTCATCATGTATCTTTTTTATTATTTCCTGTTCGTTGATGAATCTTCCACAGGAATGTCCAGGAACATCTATAGAAGACGGAAAGAATTGAAATTGAATTTGTACCACCGTAGGGGGAAGAGGGTGAATTAAATAGTGAAAAAATAGACCATTTTGTTTTGTATCTTTTTTATTATTTCCTGTTCGTTGATGAATCTTTCACAGGAATATTGAGTAACATCCATAGAAGACGGAAAAAAGTGAAATTGAATTTGTACCACCGTAGGGGGGAGAGGGTGAATTAAATAGTGAAAAAATTAAACATTTTATCATGTATCTTTTTTTATTATTTTCTGTTCGTTGATAAATCTTCCACAGGAATGTCCAGGAACATTTATAGAAGACAGAAAAGAGTGGAATTGAATTTGTATCACCGTAGGGGGGAGAGGGTGAATTAAATAGTGAAAAAATTAAACATTTTATCGAGTATCTTTTTTATTACTTCCTGTTCGTTGATAAATCTTCCACAGGAATGTCCAGAAACATTTATAAAAGACAGAAAAGAGTGAAATTGAATTTGTACCACCGTAGGGGGGAGAGGGTGAATTAAATAGTGAAAAAATTAAACATTTTATCATGTATCTTTTTTATTATTTTTTGTTCGTTGATAAATCTTCCACAGGAATGTCCAGGAACATCTATAGAAGACGGAAAAAAGTGAAATTGAATTTGTACCACCGTAGGGGGGAGAGGGTGAATTAAATAGTGAAAAAATTAAACATTTTATCATGTATCTTTTTTATTATTTTCTGTTCGTTGATAAATCTTCCACAGGAAGGTCCAGGAACATCTATAGAAGACGGAAAAAAGTGAAATTGGATTTGTACCACCGTAGGGGGGAGAGGGTGAATTAAATAGTGAAAAAATTGACCATTTTGTTTTGTATCTTTTTTATTATTTTTTGTTCGTTGATGAATCTTTCACAGGAATATTAAGTAACATCCATAGAAGACGGAAAAAAGTAAAATTGAATTTGTACCACCGTAGGGGGGAGAGGGTGAATTAAATAGTGAAAAAATTAAACATTTTATCATGTATCTTTTTTATTATTTTCTGTTCGTTGATAAATCTTCCACAGGAATGTCCAGGAACATCTATAGAAGACGGAAAAAAGTGAAATTGAATTTGTACCACCATAGGGGGGAGAGGGTGAATTAAATAGTGAAAAAATTGACCATTTTGTTTTGTGTCTTTTTTATTATTTCTTGTTCGTTGATGAATCTTTCACAGGAATATTAAGTAACATCCATAGAAGACGGAGAAAAGTAAAATTGAATTTGTACCACCGTAGGGGGGAGAGGGTGAATTAAATAGTGAAAAAATTTACCATTTTGTTTTGTATCTTTTTTATTATTTCCTGTTCGTTGATGAATCTTTCACAGGAATATTGAGTAACATCCATAGAAGACGGAAAGAAGTAAAATTGAATTTGTACCACCGTAGGGGGGAGAGGGTGAATTAAATAGTGAAAAAATTAAACATTTCATCATGTATCTTTTTTATTATTTTCTGTTCGTTCATAAATCTTCCACAGGAATGTCCAGGAATATTTATAGAAGACGGAAAAAAGTAAAATTGAATTTGTACCACCGTAGGGGGGAGAGGGTGAATTAAATAGTGAAAAAATTGACCATTTTGTTTTGTATCTTTTTTATTATTTCCTGTTCGTTGATGAATCTTTCACAGGATTATTGAGTAACATCCATAGAAGACGGAAAGAAGTAAAATTGAATTTGTACCACCGTAGGGGGGAGAGGGTGAATTAAATAGTGAAAACATTAAACATTTTATCATGTATCTTTTTTATTATTTTCTGTTCGTTCATAAATCTTCCACAGGAATGTCCAGGAATATTTATAGAAGACAGAAAAGAGTGAAATTGAATTTGTATCACCGTAGGGGGGAGAGGGTGAATTAAATAGTGAAAAAATTGACCATTTTGTTTTGTATCTTTTTTATTATTTCCTGTTCGTTGATGAATCTTTCACAGGAATATTAAGTAAAATCCATAGAAGACGGAAAAAAGTAAAATTGAATTTGTACCACCGTAGGGGGGAGAGGGTGAATTAAATAGTGAAAAAATTGACCATTTTGTTTTGTATATTTTTTATTATTTCCTGTTCGTTGATGAATCTTCCACAGGAATATTAAGTAACATCCATAGAAGACGGAAAAAAGTGAAATTGAATTTGTACCACCGTAGGGGGGAGAGGGTGAATTAAATAGTGAAAAAATTAAACATTTTATCATGTATCTTTTTTATTATTTTCTGTTCGTTGATAAATCTTCCACAGGAATGTCCAGGAACATCGATAGAAGACGGAAAAAAGTGAAATTGAATTTGTACCACCGTAGGGGGGAGAGGGTGAATTAAATAGTGAAAAAGTTGACCATTTTGTTTTGTATCTTTTTTATTATTTCCTGGTCGTTGATGAATCTTTCACAGGAATATTGAGTAACATCCATGAAAGACGGAAAAAAGTAAAATTGAATTTGTACCACCGTAGGGGGGAGAGGGTGAATTAAATAGTGAAAAAATCGACCATTTTGTTTTGTATCTTTTTTATTATTTCTTGTTCGTTGATGAATCTTTCACAGGAATATTAAGTAACATCCATAGAAGACGGAGGAAAGTAAAATTGAATTTGTACCACCGTAGGGGGGAGAGGGTGAATTAAATAGTGAAAAAATTGACCATTTTGTTTTGTATCTTTTTTATTATTTCCTGTTCGTTGATGAATCTTTCACAGGAATATTGAGTAACATCCATAGAAGACGGAAAGAAGTAAAATTGAATTTGTACCACCGTAGGGGGGAGAGGGTGAATTAAATAGTGAAAAAATTAAACATTTCATCATGTATCTTTTTTATTATTTTCTGTTCGTTCATAAATCTTCCACAGGAATGTCCAGGAACATTCATAGAAGACAGTAAAGAGTGAAATTGAATTTGTATCACCGTAGGGGGGAGAGGGTGAATTAAATAGTGAAAAAATTAAACATTTTATCATGTATCTTTTTATTATCTCCTGTTCGTTGATGAATCTGCCACAGGAATGTCCAGGAACATCTATAGAAGACGGAAAAAAGTGAAATTGAATTTGTACCACCGTAGGGGGGAGAGGGTGAATTAAATAGTGAAAAAATTGACCATTTTGTTTTGTATCTTTTTTATTATTTCCTGTTCGTTGATGAATCTTTCACAGGAATATTAAGTAACATCCATAGAAGACGGAAAAAAGAAAAATTGAATTTGTACCACCGTAGGGGGGAGAGAGTGAATTAAATAGTGAAAAAATTGACCATTTTGTTTTGTATCTTTTTTATTATTTCCTGTTCGTTGATGAATCTTTCACAGGAATATTAAGTAACATCCATAGAAGACGGAAAAAAGTAAAATTGAATTTGTTCCACCGTAGGGGGGAGAGGGTGAATTAAATAGTGAAAAAATTAAACATTTTATCATGTATCTTTTTTATTATTTTCTGTTCGTTGATAAATCTTCCACAGGAATGTCCAAGAACATCTATAGAAGACGGAAAAAAGTGAAATTGAATTCGTACCACCGTAGGGGGGAGAGGGTGAATTAAATAGTGAAAAAATTGACCATTTTGTTTTGTATCTTTTTTATTATTTCCTGGTCGTTGATGAATCTTTCACAGGAATATTGAGTAACATCCATGAAAGACGGAAAAAAGTAAAATTGAATTTGTACCACCGTAGGGGGGAGAGGGTGAATTAAATAGTGAAAAAATTGACCATTTTGTTTTGTATCTTTTTTATTATTTCCTGTTCGTTGATGAATCTTTCACAGGAATATTGAGTAACATCCGCATAGAAGACGGAAAGAAGTAAAATTGAATTTGTACCACCGTAGGGGGGAGAGGGTGAATTAAATAGTGAAAAAATTAAACATTTTATCATGTATCTTTTTTATTATTCTCTGTTCGTTCATGAATCTTCCACAGGAATGTCCAGGAACATTTATAGAAGACAGAAAAGAGTGAAATTGAATTTGTACCACCGTAGGGGGGAGAGGGTGAATTAAATAGTGAAAAAATTAAACATTTTATCATGTATCTTTTTTTATTATCTCCTGTTCGTTGATGAATCTTCCACAGGAATGTCCAGGAACATCTATAGAAGACGGAAAAAAGTGAAATTGAATTTGTACCAACGTAGGGGGGAGAGGGTGAATTAAATAGTGAAAAAATTGACCATTTTGTTTTGTATCTTTTTTATTATTTCCTGTTCGTTGATGAATCTTTCACAGGAATATCAAGTCACATCCATAGAAGACGGAAAAAAGTAAAATTGAATTTGTATCACCGTAGGGGGGAGAGGGTGAATTAAATAGTGAAAAAATTAAACATTTTATCATGTATCTTTTTTATTATTTTCTGTTCGTTGATAAATCTTCCACAGGAATGTCCAGGAACATCTATAGAAGACGGAAAAAAGTGAAATTGAATTTGTACCGCCGTAGGGGGGAGAGGGTGAATTAAATAGTGAAAAAATTGACCATTTTGTTTTGTATCTTTTTTATTATTTCCTGTTCGTTGATGAATCTTCCACAGGAATATTGAGTAACATCCATAGAAGACGGAAAAAAGTGAAATTGAATTTGTACCACCGTAGGGGGGAGAGGGTGAATTAAATAGTGAAAAAATTAAACATTTTATCATGTATCTTTTTTATTATTTTCTGTTCGTTGATAAATCTTCCACAGGAATGTCCAGGAACATCGATAGAAGACGGAAAAAAGTGAAATTGAATTTGTACCACCGTAGGGGGGAGAGGGTGAATTAAATAGTGAAAAAATTGACCATTTTGTTTTGTATCTTTTTTATTATTTCCTGGTCGTTGATGAATCTTTCACAGGAATATTGAGTAACATCCATGAAAGACGGAAAAAAGTAAAATTGAATTTGTACCACCGTAGGGGGGAGAGGGTGAATTAAATAGTGAAAAAATTGACCATTTTGTTTTGTATCTTTTTTATTATTTCCTGTTCGTTGATGAATCTTTCACAGGATTATTGAGTAACATCCATAGAAGATGGAAAGAAGTAAAATTGAATTTGTACCACCGTAGGGGGGAGAGGGTGAATTAAATAGTGAAAACATTAAACATTTTATCATGTATCTTTTTTATTATTTTCTGTTCGTTCATAAATCTTCCACAGGAATGTCCAGGAATATTTATAGAAGACAGAAAAGAGTGAAATTGAATTTGTATCACCGTAGGGGGGAGAGGGTGAATTGAATAGTGAAAAAATTAATTAAATAATGAAAAAGGTGCATGATAAAATGTTTAATTTTTTCACTTTTCAATTCACCCTCTCCCCCCTACGGTGGTACAAATTCAATTTCACTTTTTTCCGTCTTCTATAGATGTTCCTGGACATTCCTGTGGAAGATTTATCAACGAACAGAAAATAATAAAGAAGATACATGATAAAATGTTTAATTTTTTCACTATTTAATTCACCCTCTCCCCCCTACGGTGGTACAAATTCAATTTTACTTTTTCCCGTCTTCTATGGATGTTACTCAATATTCCTGTGAAAGATTCATCAACGAACAGGAAATAATAAAAATACAAAACAAAATGGTCAATTTTTTCACTATTTAATTCACCCTTTCCCCCCTACGGTGGTACAAATTCAATTTTACTTCTTTTCGTCTTCTATGGATGTTACTCAATATTCCTGTGAAAGATTCATCAACGAACAGGAAATAATAAAAAAGATACAAAACAAAATGGTCAATTTTTTCACTATTTAATTCACCCTCTCCCCCCCACGGTGGTACAAATTCAATTTCACATTTTTCTGTCTTCTATGGATGTTACTAGATATTCCTGTGGAAGATTCATCAACGAACAGGAAATAATAAAAAAGATACATGATAAAATGTTTAATTTTTTCACCCTCTCCCCCCTACGTTGGTACAAATTCAATTTCACTTTTTTCCGTCTTCTATAGATGTTCCTGGACATTCCTGTGGAAGATTCATCAACGAACAAAAAATAACAAAAAAGATACATGATAAAATGTTTAATTTTTTCACTATTTAATTCACCCTCTCCCCCCTACGGTGGTACAAATTCAATTTCACTCTTTTCTGTCTTCTATAGATGTTACTGGACATTCCTGTGGAAGATTTATCAACGAACAGAAAATAATAAAAGAGATACATGATAAAATGTTTAATTTTTTCACTATTTAATTCACCCTCTCCCCCCTACGGTGGTACAAATTCAATTTTACTTTTTTCCGTCTTCTATAGATGTTCCTGGACATTCCTGTGGTAGATTTATCAACGAACAGAAAATAATAAAAAAGATACATGATAAAATGTTTAATTTTTTCACTATTTAATTCACTCTCTCCCCCCTACGGTGGTACAAATTCAATTTCACTCTTTTCTGTCTCCTATAAATGTTCCTGGACATTCCTGTGGAAGATTCATCAACGAACAGAAAATAATAAAAAAGATACATGATAAAATGTTTAATTATTTCACTATTTAATTCACCCTCTCCCCCCTACGGTGGTACAAATTCAATTCTACTTTTTTCCGTCTTTTATGGATGTTACTCAATATTCCTGTGAAAGATTCATCAACGACCAGGAAATAATAAAAAAGATACAAAACAAAATGGTCAATTTTTTCACTATTTAATTCACCCTCTCCTCCCTACGGTGGTACAAATTCAATTTCACCCTTTTCTGTCTTCTATAAATGTTCCTGGATATTCCTGTGGAAGATTTATCAACGAACAGGAAATAATAAAAAAGATACATGATAAAATGTTTAATTTTTTCACTATTTAATTCAACCTCTCCCCCCTACGGTGGTACAAATTCAATTTTACTTTTTTCCGTCTTCTATGGATGTTACTTAATATTCCTGTGAAAGATTCATCAACGAACAGGAAATAATAAAAAAGATACAAAACAAAATGGTCAATTTTTTCACTATTTAATTCACCCTCTCCCCCCTACGGTGGTACAAATTCAATTCCACTTTTTTCCGTCTTCTATAGATGTTCCTGGACATTCCTGTGGAAGATTTATCAACGAACAGAAAATAATAAAAAAGATACATGATAAAATGTTTAATTTTTTCACCCTCTCCCCCCTACGGTGGTACAAATTCAATTTCACTTTTTTCCATCTTCTATAGATGTTACTAGATATTCCTGTGGAAGATTCATCAACGAACAGGAAATAATAAAAAAGATACATGATAAAATGTTTAATTTTTTCACCCTCTCCCCCCTACGGTGGTACAAATTCAATTTCACTTTTTTCCATCTTCTATAGATGTTACTGGATATTCCTGTGGAAAATTTATCAACGAACAGAAAAAAATAAAAAAGATACATAATAAAATGGTTAATTTTCTCTCCATTTAATTCACCCTTTCCCCCTACGGTGTTACAAATCCAGTATTTCATTTTTTTCTTCCATGGATTTCACACAATATGTCTGTCAAATAACTTTCAATGAATATACACTTTGAGAGATATAGAAGGAATTTTTTTCCACTTTTTTCCACTCGTGTTTCCACTCCTCTATGGTGCTAATAATTCGATATCGAATGAATTCGTACATTTATATCATGTGATATATCTTATTATCTCCTTGGTGGTGCGAATTATCATGTGAATTTTATAATAAATTGTCAAGTCGTGGATCGTGTATGGGTACCTTTAGTGACTCGAATACATGCAGCCACGCTTTTTTCTAAACCGTGGCTGGAACTTTCGTGGCTAACTTCACACAAACTCACTCTGAAGGCTGAAACGATCAATACATTTATTTTTACACGAGGTCAATCCGCCTTGCACAGTAGAAACATGAATCCCTCTCAGGTTTACATATGGAGGTAAAAATGTTATCTAGATTTTGTATTTCATTCTGATTCGCAACAAAATAGAATAAAACTCCTTTCCATAAACCTTGTAAATCTCCGTTTTTTAAGAAAAAAAAAACTAATAAAACAGTAAAAAGTGAAATGCTCATCACACATAACCTCATAGAATATACCAACATTTGTTGGCGACACTGACAAATTCAAAAACATGTCTCTGCAAATTTGGTTGAGAACTCGGCTGGCAGATTTTACAGTTTCGCCCACGCCATGTTATCAAGGTTGGCCAATATCAAGAAATTTGAACACGGGAGAAGGATAGGAGTAGCTCCACCAGCTAGTTTATTCATAGACATATAAATAAAGGAGAGACATAACATTTCATTCATTTTATATTTTCCTTTTGGAAAATGTCTTTTTTGAAAAAAAAAATATAACTTTATTTATTCACAAGAACTTTTATTATAATTTTCAATACATATGATTCTAACGTCTAAGAATGATGATCGCAAATAGAATCATTGCTGATGGTCCTGGGACGTCTATTTATAATATCGGAGTGCTGATTCAGAACTGCGTCGCATGATGATAAGAAGTAGATCAACAGCTGCCAAGGTTAAGACGCCATTGGTATTGCGTCTCAATAGATGAATGGGACCATTATCTATTCTAGATATAACAACTCCCCTTTTAATGAAAAAGTTGGTGCTACACATTGCAGCAACTTTTAGGCATAACTTTTTGAGCTGGTTGTATTCAACTGTATGTCTTCGGGTTCTACTGGTTCTCCCACTCTGTAGCTTGGCCTTCTTTTTGGCATAAGTTTGGTGAGGAACTTGAAGTTGGTTCTCGAGTTTGGTGGAGGCTGAGGTGGACCATCATTTCTTGAAGTCATTATTCCAATTTTCATGGAACGATTTCGTTTACATTTGCAAAAGAAATACAGCAAGATTAAGCAAACAATCAATGCAATAATAAAATAAGTAAACCATGATATATGTTTTGTTACAAAAGGTTCATTAATAATTTTGTCTAATTCTTCAGAATATTGATTCAGTTTATGTTGAGCAATACTCAAATCATCAGTATTGATTTTATTCAATTTCAATGGTTTCAATTCCGGAAGTTTTTGTTTTTCAGGTATATGATTACAGCATTGGAATGGAATCATAATTTCATGACTTTTGTAATCAATTGACATGTCATTGTTGTTAACAAGAATTTTTGGATGTACCCTGGTACTACCAATAAAAGCATTACAATCTGGTTGTAATCTCAAAATGGAATTAGTATTGATTATCTTCGTTATCGTTTCTCTTTTCTGACATTTGATAGTAACTGGTAATGGATCAGATACTGATATTAGCCAATTATTGGTCCGTAACTCATAAATGTTATAATTTTTGGCAAAAATTAGATTTGTTTGACATTGTCTTGGCACTCCTAATAAGTGTTTCAATATTTGGGCTCCACAAATAGCATCATTGTCAATTGGATATGGTAACAAGTCTTTACACATTTTCATGCCATGAAATAAATATTTACAATTGTCAAAATTCTTGGGAATAGTAAACAGCATAGAATCATAGTCTCTTGCAATATATTTTATACTGGTTGGTAAGATATGATGTAACCCAGTTCGATTATCTAGGATAGGTATTGGGAATAATCGAAAGACTGAATAGATTTCAGGATCAACTAATGGAATTTTTAAGACAAATACTATTTTTGACTCGGTCTGAAATGCTTGTAAATCAATGAGTTCTAAGTATTGAGCTACAGATGACATTTTCAATGGTAGAGGTAAATTATTTTTCTGTAGAGTTTGAGAGACTTCTTGAAGAGAATGAAGTAAATCTCTTGGTGTAATTATTGATGTATGAATGATCTGTAATCTCGCAAAAGTTATTGAATTCAGAATGTCATTTAAATAATCTTCCAGAAATAGATAGCTTTCCATTAACGATTCACAAATATCCAATACTTTCAACTTTGCATCTACTAAATATAAGTTATCAGAAATATCATAAATTGATTTTTCAATATTCTGTATATCTTCATTAAATGTTGCCTCGTCAATTTGCAATTTTTGAATTGTTTCATTGAAGCTCTTTATAACAGATGTAGTCACAGTAATTTGATTTTTCAACAAATTTTCAATTTGGTGTTCATCTTTGTGAATTTGATTAATACAATTCGTATAGTATTCTCCATCTGATGCGTCAAGGTTGCCAGTAAGCGCTTTCCATATCGTTCCTACAGCGTTGATAATACCACGTTTCTCTCGGTTTGAATAGTCTATTGTGTCTGATTGAATTTCATCATACTTTGTTTCAAGCGATCTTGCAGTTTGCTCCAGTAGGCTGATATGCGTTTTTATTTCAGCGTTGAAATACATCATTCTTTCATTGTTGGTTTAGAATTTATCCAGCAGATTGTTCAAGATATTCTGATTATTGTCTAAGGCCTTTCTTACCGGGATAAGATCCTTGTATACTAATAGAGTCCATTTTTCATTTGAAATTTTCATACTATCTTCTTCATTGAGATATATTCCTATAGTGTTATTCACTGGTTTTAAATAGTACTGGGCTATACAGGGTGATAAAAGTAGAAATCTGTAATAAAAAAAAATAGAGTTTCAGTTTTTTTATTCATAGTAAGGCTTTAATCTATCGAAATTAACTTTAGTTTTTTGATACGTCGTGAGATTTTTCAATTTGGCTGAATTCTCATATAATTCAATGATTTCAAAAGGACCATTAAATTTATTCTGGAGTTTGGATCCGATTTGACTTTCTTTTACATATACCTTAGTTCCTATCTCATATTGAGGTTTTTCATGTTTGATTCGTTCATCAAATCGAGCTTTGGCTTTTTCTTTGCTTAACTCAGTTCTTGCGCGGGCTACTTTATAATAATAACTAATTCTATTATTGAAATCTCTTATATACTTGCTGATTAATTGTTCTTGATTATACAATTGTTCTGGAGGTCTTCCTGAGGTATGTCCAAATATTAACTCGTACGGGGTGAATCCGTGAGTTTTATTTTTCGTATTATTATCACAAATAACAGCGTATGGTATTATGGTCAGAGGGTGTTCATCAGGGTTGCCTGTTTTATTGATTCTTATCATTTCCATGAGCGTCGCGTGAAATCTTTCAAGTGATCCATTAGATTGTGGATGATGTACGCTTGAAATTGACATTTTTATATCGTATAATGTACAAAGATCTCGCATTAACGTATTATCGAATTCTTTTCCTGAATCGGAATGGATTCGTAGTGGAGTTCCGTAGTGTTGGAAATATAATATGAGAGTGTTTACTACTGTTTTTGCTGTTTTGTCCGGTAAAGGATATGCTTGAGTGAATTTCGTAAGTTCATCTCGAATTGTTAAAATATAGTCTTTAGTTGGGATTTCTAGTATATCAATATTGATTCTTTCAAATGGTGTTTTAGGTGTTTCCGTAATCACTAGTGGATTATTTAAATTTTTTCGACAGATCTTAGTCTTTTGGCATGTTTCGCATTTTTTTATCAAATCTTCGATTTGTTTCGTCATTCCTGTCCATTGATATTTTTCTCTAATTCGCCTAATTGTTTCATTTATTCCACGGTGTATATTTGCTTTTCCGCTATGATATTGATCAATTATTATAGGAATTTCATTTGGATCTGGTGTTTTGGTTATGTCCTGACATATTACTAGTCGTAAATCTTCTTTATCGGCAAAAATATACGATAGAATTTCTTGTACTGGGAGATGTAAATTATTTTCCAAGAAATATGTTTCATTAGATTGAATTGTGTCTTGACATAGATAAACAGATATAAACAGATACATAATTGCTTCTTCTAAATCATATGGTAATAAAATAAAGTAGTATTTACGATTTTTTACGCTTCTACTAGATACAACATTAATTTTATTTGCAGAAAAATTTGGTTCGTCTTCAAAGATGTCATCTATGATTTTTTCTTGTAGGTCAGTGAATCGATCTTTTTGGATAATCACGATTACATGTTTATGTGATTTATCAAGTAGTTGTTGATGTGAAAATTCAATTTTTGAGTAGTCAATAAGTGATTTTTCTTTATATAATTTAGAAAAATTGTCAAATTCTTGTTGTAATGTTTCTGGAGAAATTTCAGTTTCAGCGTCTGAAATATCACTATTATTTGATGTTAAAATTTTTCTTAGTAATGCTGAGGATTCACCATAGTGATTTATTTTGATTCGTGATAATGCATCGGCATTCTTATTGATCTTAGCTGGTTTGTAAATAATTTCATAATTATATTCCTCTAATTTTAATCTCCATCTAGCAAGTCTACTACCTGGATCTTTTATTGAGAATATCCATGTTAGTGGTCTATGATCAGTATATAGTTTAAATTTTTTTCCATATAGGTAAGGCCTAAAGTGTTTAACTGCCCAAACAATAGCTAGTAATTCTCGTTCTATTGTTGAATATTTTGTTTCTGCACTGCAAAGAGTTCTTGATGCATATGCAATTGGTAAGTCTTTTCCAATGGGACCTTGTGAAAGAACGGCTCCTATTGCAAAACTACTCGCGTCTGTTGTCAAGATAAATGTTTCTTCTAAGTTAGGATATATTAAGATTGGTGATTGACATAGAGATTGCTTTAATTGTTCAAATGAGTGTTTACATTCTTCATTGAAATCAAATATTATGTCTTTTTGTAATAGTCTAGTCAATGGTTTCGAGATTTTGGCAAAGTTTGGAATAAATCGTCTATAATATCCTACTAATCCAAGGAAAGATTTCATTTCTTTTTGGTTGATTGGTTGAGGGAAATTTACGATTGCATCTATTTTCAAAGGGTTTGGTTTCACTCCTTCTTGTGTGATTATATGTCCTAAGTATGCTACTTCTTTACGTAAGAATTCGCATTTGTCTGGTTGTAGTTTAAGATTGAATTTTCGTAGTCTTTTGAAAACATCTGATAGTCTGGATATATGTTCGTTAATAGTTGGTGAATATACAATAATGTCGTCCATATAGACTAAACATTTTTCATTTTGTATTCCTACTAATATATTGTCCATGACACGTTGAAAGGTAGAGGGACTATTTTTTAAACCAAAGGGCATTCTTAGAAACTCGAAATGTCCATGTTCTATTGAAAAAGCTGTTTTTTGAATGTCTGAATGTTTCATTTCTATTTGGTGGAAACCAGAGGCTAAATCTAATGTTGTAAAATATTGGCATTTTCCAAGTTGGTCTAATAAATCAGTAATATTCGGGAGAGGATATTTATCGTCTACCGTAATTTCATTTAACTTCCTGTAATCTATTACAACTCGCCATTTTTGTTTACCTGATGCATCGAGTTTTTTGGGAACTACCCATACTGGTGATGACCAAGGTGAAATTGAGGGTTGTATTATTCCTTCACTTAGCATTTTCGATACTTGTTTCTTTACTTCGCCTTTATGGACATGTGGATATCGATATGACTTTGTAAAAATAGGTTTTGCATCGTTGGTGTCAATTGCATGTTTGATTTCATTAGTAAATGTTAGTTTGTCTCCTTCTAGATAAAATATATCAGAAAATTCTAAACATAATTCCGTGATGAGTTCATGTTCTTCTTCGTTTAAATGATCTAAACGTAATAATTTCTTAATTTCGATTTCTCGTGTTGGTATTGACATTTGATCTGACTGATTTTCAAATTCATTCATGTTGTAATTCAGAATTTGATCGGTCTTGTTGATTGGTTCTAACATAATAATAGAAAATTCTATTGTTTTTGGTATAGCATTTGCATTCAAAATGGTTGTGAGGAACTCACCTTTTCCATTTATTTTTACAATTGCATTTGGAAGTCGAACTCTGTCTTTTTCGCATGCTAACAGTATAGCATCTGTATTTCTTAAATTTGATTTCATTTTGAAAACTTGTTCAACTCTTGGTTCGATATTTATGATATTATTCAATACATCTGGACTTCGCGTTGGCTCTGAATTTTGTTCTTTTCTTGATTCTACTTTGAATAGAGGAACGGTTTTGAAATTTGTGATCAGTTGTTTATTTTTTATATCTACGATACCTTCGTAGTGCTCTAGGAAATCTGATCCTAATATTCCGTCAAATTCTATATCGAGATTGTGTATATAGACTTTGTGTGGGTCATCCAATGTAAATGGTTGATTCGGTCATTTCAATTTTTTCGTCAGTTATTCCTGAAACAAATAAACTTTCGGGGTATCTGTTTGTGAATTGTTCTACCGTTTTTGGCTTGAAAATTGAAATACCTGCACCTGTATCAATTAAAATTTTGAACGTTCTTGTTATGTCAAAGATATAATATAGATTTTCTGAACTAACTGTGAAGTTTGATTTTACATGAACATTCCCTGTATCATTTTTTGAGTTTGTTGCACGCGTTTCGATTTCTTGGGTGATGCATTCTGATTGAGAGACATCGTCCGTGTTTGCGTTGCAAGGTCGTCTATTGTAGTTGTCGTTGAATGCTGAGTTGTGCATTCCGAAGTTGTATTCATAGGCGGGGGTTTTTCTGATTGGTTGGTTAATTGAAAATTCTGAGTTTGGAATTCAGTTGGTACGAATTCTTCTTCAAAATGTATCTTTTCGCAATATTGATCATATCGAATATTGTCTTCTTGATAGTCTTCATATTGGGGTATGTCGTAATCGGGGTAATCGTCATAATATTGAGAATTGTCACTTTGCTGTTGGTCATAAGCAGTATTATAACCATTATTTTGATTATAGGCTGTACTATAACCATCATAATCTTCGTAATAATATTGAGATTCGTTCTCGTTGAATCCGTACTTGAAATGATGTGTTTTCCTATTCGGATTTTGTTGTATGACAGAAGGTCTTTGTTGACTGAAATTTGATGGGAGTGTCTCTGTTGGTTACTAGAACTTTGAAAATTTTGTTGCGGTCTCTGAAGATTATTTTGACTGAATTGTGGTCTTTGAAAACTTGTATTAGGTTGTTGAAAAGGTCTTTGTTGGTTTTGGGATTGATATGTTGATTGACACTGAGGTCTCTGGTGATTATACGACTGATTTGGATTTTGAACTGGTTGATAATTCGGTCGAAAATTTGACTGTGTTGGTCTGAATTGGGGTCTCTAATTAAATTGTGTTCTAGGTTTCATCATCATTTGTTGTCTGGGTTGATTTGATTTTTGCATTTCGAAATAAGATAGTTGCATTTCTCTCTTAATTCGGGATGCGGCGTCAATAATGTTTACTGGATTACTTGCTCTAATTATTTGACCTATTCTGGGTTCTAATCCTGTCAATAAAGTGTTCATTGTCATGTTATCGATCAGAGTAATTTGTGCGGATTTTTGTTCAGGTGTCAAATTAGATTTGTGGACACATGCTAACATTTTAGCGTTATGAGTTTGCAATCTGGAATGAAAAGTTATTGCGTTTTCATTATGTGATTGTCTCATTCGTTGTAGATCTTGTATCAACGAATTGAGATCTCGAGAATCTCCGAAATGGGTGTTCAGGAGATTTCTAATTTCTCTAAATGAGTCTGGGTTTTTTGAATTTACTAAAATAGCTGCTTTTCCTTTGAGCTTGTTTTTGAAATGAGTTAATAGGAGTCTTCTCTGATCATTCGTTGCAAGTTGATAGGCTTGTTCGCAAGCGTTCAAAAATGCACCTAATAATATACAGAGTCACCGTCGAACTCAGGTATTAATGAAAATAGTTCTGATAATTTATATGGTTCAATTTGAGGTTGATTTTCTTGATCGTTATCCGGCATTTTGGGAAAATTATTTCCTTGACCAGATTTATTATAGTAATGGTATGAATTCGAATGTGATGGGAATGTGAGCGATGGGAATTAATCGAACTGTGTTGTGAGAATCAAATTTGGATAATCCGCAGGAGACAGAAGCCGGTCTTCGTTATTTCTGTTGGGTTTTCTTGCTTCGGTTCTTCGGACCTTGGGGGTTTGGAAACCGCCACCTTAGTGAGGACGTCGCCGTGTTCTGTAGACTCCAACCGCTGGTGAGGACCGTTTGCCGTGTTCCAACTATTGTCAAGCCGCCAGTGAGGACTGTTGCCGTATTCTAAGATGTTGAGGTATCCTACCGACTGCGCCAATTTTATATTTTCCTTTTGGAAAATGTCTTTTTAAAAAAAATTATAACTTTATTTATTCACAAGAACTTTTATTATAATTTTCAATACATATGATTCTAACGTCTGAGAATGACGATCGCAAATAGAATCATTGCTGATGGTCCTGGGACGTCTATTTATAATATCGGAGTGCTGATTCAGAACTGCGTCGCATGATGATAAGAAGTAGATCAACAGCTGCCAAGGTTAAGACGCCATTGGTATTGCGTCTCAATAGATGAATGGGACCATTATCTATTCTAGATATAACATTCATGAAATACCATTTGTTTACAATCATACCGTTGATTGATATATTAATCAACGGTTTTATATAAGTTAGAGAGAGATAGCTTCAAAAACGGCAACGCTGTAAACGTTCACTCTTATCTGCACCAGTGGCGTGACTGGCGTGTGGTTTTTTGTGACGAATAGAAGAATAGAAGTCTTTTTTTAGGATAACAATATATTAACTTGGTTCAATACTGGAATATAAATAGGTACATTATATTTACACAACTTAGGCTACAATAATAGGTGAATAGACATTTTCATTCATTTCTAAACAATATTGTTTTTGTATTTATACTTCTAGATCTACTGGTTTTGCTCAAATCTAGTTTTTTAATCGTTTCGTAATAAATTTTTATGTTGAAATAAGACCTCAAAATGAATTTTGAAATGAAAATCGAATGTTCCGATAAAACTTCATCGTCATAAATATGGTCTCCAAATGCTGAAGCAGTCTCTGTTGTTTCTGTAGACGGCGACAAGGGCTTCAGTTCAAAATGTTTGGTTCCATTCTGTAAAATTTATTGAATATTATTTAATGCAAAAATATATTATTTCTTTGATTACAAATTTGAGGTGTCCGCATCCTTTTGCTCAGCAATGACTTCAGGTAGATCTGAGGGCTGAAACCCAAAATCAACATCTAGCGATCTGAAAGTTATACAAGTTATATCCTGTACCGACCTACAACATTCCATCACCCAGTATATGGAAGTTCCATATCTACTTGCATCGCCACTTCACGAGATATCAAGAACGCAACGCCAGCAGCTCAGAATATGATAATTTCTTAGAATTGTAACTGCATCTTGTTTTTCTCGACCACAATTATATACGAGATTGTTATTCCATACTTCGAAGACTCAACACGCTCCCAGAGCAAAACTTACATGGTTTACTTGGTTCTATTAAACAGTTATTAAAATCAACCTTAGACCATCATTTATAATTGGCGCAGTCGAACAGGATTTGGCGAAGAAGTTTCTAGTACAGCGGCACTTTTCCTGGCATTGGAGAACTCCTTGTGATCTACACTTTATCGTCAAGAGGTCAACGGAGTTTGGGTAGCAATCCACAGCCACTATTCCTGATGAAGATCATCAACGTTCTAATTGCGTAAGTCATATTTTCTGTCATATTCAGTGCATTGTAACGTATTTATTCCTAAACGAAACCCTTCTCATTCATATTTCCATATGAACACAATGGCAAAATATAGTTTGAAAGATTTAACTTGTCTGATACCAGATTTTGACGGAAGTTCAGAAAAATTAACAAATTTCATTGATGCATGCACAAGCGTGACTCAAATATGTAATCTAGCTCAACAACCATTAATTCTCATTCACATCAAAAACAAACTTACAGGTAGAGCAGCAAAAATAATCAACGCCAGAAATTTGAATACTTGGGACGAAATCAAGATTTTGCTAATATCACATTTTGGAGATTCGAGAGATGCAACTAGTTTATTGTACGATTTGCAAACATTGGTTCAAGAGAAAAATGAATCATCTTACTCATTTTGCCATAGAATCGAAGCTCATTGTTCAAAAATACGTACATGTATTAATCTAGACGAACGATTAACTCAACATCAAAAACTAACGCAAATTAACATGTGTGACGATATTGCATTGAAAACATTACTCGTAGGCTTACACCCCAAGTTCAATAATAAGAGCTCAGAGACCTAATAACTTGAACGAAGCCGCTAACTTTATAGTTGAGGAAGAAAAACCCAATTACCATCAGTATCGCCAAGAAAAGAATATCCCAAACGGAATCAGAATATCAGTAAACCGAAACATGAACAAACACCAGAATTTTCACTTTACTATTGTCGATATGGCAAAAAACAAGGACATCTTCTTGAACAATGTCGACTAAGACAAAGGAATAATTCACGATACCACACTCAGACACAATCTCAGCAATCATCCAGACAATCAGACAACTCACGCAGACCTTTCAATCACACTGAACAGCGTTACATTTCGAATTCAAGTCCACATCAAAGTCAAAACAATTACCAATCTTATCCAAGACAAAGTTTCCAACGCTCAAATAACCAAAATCACCACAATCAAGGACAAACTCCTAATCAAAATACCAATGGTAGACAATTCAACCAAAATGACAGACAACGAGTTAATCATTTAAACCACCAACTAGGGCAGGAAATGGACAACCTGACTCTAGGAGAGATTACCGCCCCTCAGAACACTTACAATCATCAATATACTCAATATCCCCAGAGATCAACCAACAATCGGACACAATTTACACCAACTACTACCACATTGACATCCCAACTCTCGGAATAAATCCATGTAACCTATTCTATATACTCGACAAAAATAACAACAAATTACTAATCGATACCGGAGCCGCAATTTCGATTTGTAAACCCCATGTAGTACCTACAGGTACAGAATTAATCAACGAACGATTGATAGTTCACGGTATTCCAAACACTGATATTTTAATAGAGCAAAGTTTCATGAAAATTCCACATAATACGACAACAGTACCCTTCAAGTTCCACATTGCCAACATAGATTGCGAATTTGATGGTATATTGGGATCTAATTTTCTACAAACACACAATTGTGTGATCGATATACCTGACAGAATTCTGAAAACTAACTTCGCTAACGTTTCATTGAACTCGACAAATACCAATGTCAACGAGAAGAATCAAACTGAACAAAATATTTGCGGAAACCATCCAGTTGAAAATGTACCCTTGGAAAACAAAATTTCAATGAATTCGCGATCAATTCAATATGTTGATTTTAAAATCAATATCCCTGATTCACAATTATTTTGCGAGGAAATTCGATTGAATGAAAACTGCAAAATTCACGCAGCTTTAGTTTCCGTTAATAACAAAAGTTTTGTAACATCTTGCGTAAACACAGCAAGCGAAAATCATGAATTCAACATCGATATTCAGAAATACATTTCTCCGGTTAACGAAACAAATTTTCAAATATTTCACGTCAATGAAAATGAACAAGATAGTGACAGAATCTCACAGCTGACAGACATGTTAAGATTAGATCATTTAAATGAGGAAGAATACGAGAAGATCCTAGAAACATGTCTCAATTTCCCCGAAGTCTTTTATCTAGACGGAGATAGATTATCTTTCACGAATCGCATAAAACATAAAATAAATACAGGTAACCATTCACCAATTTTCACAAAGGCTTATAGGTATCCGCAGATACATAAACAAGAAGTGAAATCGCAGATAAAAAGCATGTTAGACCAAAATATAATTCAACCTTCGGTAAGTCCTTGGTCTTCACCGGTATGGGTTGTACCTAAAAAAATAGACTCGAGCGGAAAACAAAAGTGGCGCCTCGTAGTCGATTACAGGAAACTGAATGAGATAACCGTCAAAGAAAAATACCCCATTCCGAACGTAACAGATATTTTAGATCAATTAGGTAAGTGCAAATACTTTTCCAACCTGGACCTTGCCAGCGGATTTCACCAGATCGAAATCGATGAAAACGATATTGAGAAAACCGCCTTTTCTGTAGAAAACGGACATTTTGAATTTCGACGCATTGCATTTGGACTTTGTAATGCACCCTTTCACCTACAAAGAGTTTTGGATAACATAATGACTGGTTTACAAAATGAACAGTGCCCCATATACATGGACGATATAATAATTTATTCGACAACTTTAGACGAACATGTCAAAGGACTGAAAAACGTTTTCCAAAGACTCTACGAATGTAATTTGAAACTCCAACCCGACAAATGCGAGTTCGCACGGAAAGAAGTATCGTACTTAGGACATTTGATAACAAATCATGGAGTTAAACCTAATCCCGAAAAAATAGAATCGATGATTAAATTTTCAGTACCAAATAATACTACCGAGGTAAAACAATGGTTAGGACTCACGAGGTACTATCGAAGATTCATCCCAAATTACGCGAAAATCGTTAAGCCACTCACGAATCTTTTAAAAAAGGGCAAACGTTTTGAATTTGACAAACAATGTCTCGAATGTTTCGATCAGTGTAAGTTAATTTTGACTAATAGTACAATCCTTCAGTTCCCGGATTTTGAAAAGGAATTTATTCTTTTTACTGACGCGAGTAATTACGCAATAGGATCCGTACTAAGCCAAGGTAACGTAGGCGAAGATTTACCAATCGCATACGCGAGCAGAACTCTTAACCCAGCAGAATGTAAATACTCCACGATAGAAAAAGAACTTCTCAGTATAGTTTGGTCCGGGAAACACTTCCGAACTTATCTATTTGGACGCAAATTCAAAATTTATTGCGATCACATGCCTCTGAAATACTTATATTCAATAACCGATCCAAGCAGTCGATTAGCTACAACTAGAGTCATATTCGTACGAAATAATCTATAAACCCGGAAAATTAAACGTAAATTGTGTTGCCTTATCCCGAATTCGAATTTCAAATCTAACGACAGACAGTTTCGAACATTTTACAAATTTAATAAAGAATCGAAGCGTTATCGATCATACTAAAATCACACAAACTAACAGAATATTGATCCACACAAAGCATCTAAACATCATCAGTCTCATAACTCAAGAAACAATTGACGGAGGTATAGAACCGAAACGTCAAGCAGGACTCTTAGACATCCCCGAAAATTTCAATTTTACCTCAGATATTACAAAAATGAAATCAGTCTCACAATCAAATCAGACAATATACAGGGTGAGTCAAAAATGTGTACCGAGCTTTCTGGGGGTGATAGTTGAAAAATAAGTGTAGTTTGATGATTAAACTCATGGCCCAAAATGCATATTGAGGGAGATATATCCTTCCAAAGTTGATAAAATTAAAATAATTTCTCCGCATAACTTCTGAACGATGAAAGCCACCTGATTGAAATTTTGTGCATGGATGTATGTTGTCAAAATACATTTTTTCGTCACACTTCCACATTTCTGATATTGTTATAAAGGGTGTTTAAAAAAAAAAACGGTTTATTGTCTAACAGGAGAGATCCCAATTACAAGACAATTTATATATGTATATAAGTTTACATTTCAATTTCTTACAAATATATAAAGGTACTGAAAAAGAATGAGTAATGAGAATAATAAAAAAAAAAGATAGATTAGAACAAAATAAATCAACTAATTATTGTTACAGCTTTTGAAGTAAAAGTGCTTTAATTTTATTTTTGAAATTACTAAGATTATCTGCAAAGACGTCAGTAGGAGAACAAATTTCATTGTACCTTTTGCATACAGTGTGTATTGGTGATTTGGTGAATAGATTTGTTCTATATGATTGTAGGTAGAAGCATGACTCTTTTCTGCTACTCTGGCGTGGAACGTGGAAATCAAGTTTGTACAGAATATCAGGACAGTCTATCAAACCGTGTATAATTCTAAATATAAAAATACATGAATAATATATTCTCCTATTTTCTAAAGATAGGAAAGAGAACCTATCGAGAAGTATTTTGTTGCAGCAACCTTGCTGGGGGTAAACACCGTCTAATTTGAATATCATATATTTCATAAATTTTCTTTGGCACAATTCGACAGCTTGTATTTGCACGTTATATATTGGGGCCCAAATTAGAGATCCATACTCCAGTCTTGATCTTACAAATGAGTTGAAGAGTTTAGTAAAGCAATCAATATTTTGAAAATCATTGCAGGTCCGAAATATTAATCCTAGCATTCTTTTGGCTTGTAGAGTGATTTTATTCATGTGTAATGAGAAGTTCAGCTTAGGGTCGAACCAGATACCCAAATCTTCGGTTTCTGAACATTGAGTCAGGATATGATTGTTTATTTGGTAAGGATAAAGAGTAATATTTGCTTTTAGACTGAAGATCATGTATTCACATTTCTGTATGTTCAGAGGTAGCTTATTAACTTTGCACCAATTGTATAGGGAATCAATGTCATTCTGAAGTACTAGACAGTCGTCCAATGAAGAAATGGGTCGAAATAATTTCAGGTCGTCTGCGAATAACGTTACGGAGCTAGAAAATTCTTCACATTTATCATTTATGAATATGGAAAAAAGGAGTGGGGCTAATACACTTCCCTGGGGTGCACCGCTAGATGCTGTGAAGGTGAATGATTTGTGACCTCTATGTTCAACATATAATTTTCTGTCTGTGAGGTAGGAATCAAGAAATAACAAGAGTGGTTCGTCTAGACCGAATAAATCCAGCTTGTTCAGTAATATTTTGTGATTAATTTTGTCAAAGGCATTTGAGAAGTCTGTATAGATAGGGTCGACTTGTGTACCGTTTTCGAAACTGTTGTGTATTGTTTGAGTGAAACACATCAAATTTGTTATTGTCGATCTTTTGCTGATAAAACCATGTTGATTTGTGGTAATAAGGTTTCTAATATTAGGAGATATTCTATTATACAAGCATGTTTCAAAGGCCTTTGCAAAGTTTGACAGGAGAGTTATTGGTCTGTAATTCAAAATATCGTTTACTTTCCCTGACTTGAATATTGGACTGACTTTTGATACTTTCCATATATCTGGGAAATAATTGGTTGTCAATGCTGAATTGAAGATTATTGTAAGTGGTTCAGCGAATATACAAGCACAATCTTTAGCCAAAAAACTTGGAATTTGGTCGTCTCCACAGGTGAGTTTTGGTTTTAGTTGTTTCAATGCACTCTCTACCTCAGTTTCCGAAAATGATCTGACTGATTGGGTTATTTGTTATTATTATATTGTTATTCTGTATGGAAGTCTGGTCGACTTTCACAAAAACGCTCTCAAAGAAGGTTGCAAAGGCATTGACTATTTCGTGAGGGTTATCGAATTCCACACCCTCTAGATGTAGAACCCCTGGAATTCTTGATGAACCTTTTTTGCTGTGAATATAAGACCAAAAATTCGATGGGTCAGATTTAATTGTGATTTCTGCTTTTATTTTGAATTCATTATAGGCTTTGGAGACTTGTGATTTTATTGACTTTCGAAGTGATCTGTATTGATTATTATCGGTTTCTGATTTTGTAGTTTTAAATTTTTTCAAGATTTTATTTTTGGCTTTTATGTCACGTATTATATTTTTGTTATACCAAGGTGGGTATTTATTTGTATAATTTTTTTGCATCGGAACACATTGGTTTAAGATTGGGTTGATTATGTCATAGAATGTTTCCAATGCAGAGTTGACATCAGAGAGATTATTAAGAGGTAGCCAGTCCATGTTTGTGAGTAGAGAGTATAATAAAGGTAAGTTAGCTTTACGAAAGTTATAGTGAGAGTTCTCATTATAGGTGAAACTAGTGGATGGATTTGTAATTATTATAGAAAATTTCAAGGCAGGATGGTACATATCCTCCGTTACGAAGGGTAGGTCGTCTCTTTCAACAGAGCAGTTGATGTTTGACAGAATTAAATCTAGAGTACGGCCTGACCTGTTGAGAACTGTGTTGTGCTGTTTCAATTCAAAAAAGCTGATAAGGTTTCTTAGAGCCAAGAGAGTAGCAGATGAGTTGTCTTCTTCATTTATAAAGCTAGGTTCGTTAAAATCGCCAAAAATTAGCAAATTACTTCCATATAGGTTTCCAAGAGACTCTAGCGTCTCATAAAAGTTAATTACATGTTGATTACTTACAACGGGTGGAATATATACTACAAATATGAAATAAGATTTATGTTTAAACGTTACTTTGCAGCCAACTACTTCTATAGAGTGGAACGACTGTCGATATGCGGAGAGGTCAATTTCAGTTGCAATACAGTCTGATCTAATTCCCACTAGAACTCCCCCGCCTCGAGACACTCCATTTGCTTCGAGATTACGGTCGGATCTGAACACCAGGTAATTGTCACTAAATAGTTCGGAGTTGTTAATGTTATCTTGAATCCAGGTTTCAATAATTCCTACTATGTGATAGTCTGCAATGGTTGAAGCTTTGTAGAATTCGTGGGTTTTTGAATTTAGTCCTCGTACATTTTCAGAAGGTGAGTAATGATTTTTTGTAGAAAACTTTTTTCCCTGTATTATTTTCGGTGAAAAAACAGGAGCATTCGATGGAGCGAAGAAAATTACATGAAAAAGGTACTCTTATTCAAATACAAAAAATTGAGCCGTTCGTGAGATATTTGAGTTTTTGTAGTTACATGATATCAGCAGATTGATTTTATTCATCGCGAGATTCATCGGTAACAATATTTTAACAGGCCATGAAGAATAATTTTGTTCTCAATTTTGACGTTCATGTCAACATTCGAGTCAACATTGTTGTAGTCGATTTGTTCGTGTGGTTTTTCTGTGTCATTTATCACTGCGATTATCAACTGAGATTTTAAGAAATATGGCAGGTTATTCGTTCTCTGAACAAACTGATATGCTTCTAATTCCGAAATCCAACGGAATTATAGAGAGATTCCATGCTACTTTTGCCGATTCATTAAGATGTTTTCAAGCGACAGATAACACGGGCAATTTATAGTTAGCTCTCTCACACGCGATAATAAGTTACAATAACGCAAAATCGAACTCGACAAAATTCAGTCCTCAAGAAATTATATTTGGCGACCCTCAGCTCAGCAAAATAACGAATATTTCTACACCCGATAGATATCGTATAGAGCAAGATAAATTCAACGAATTCAAATTCAAAATCATCAAAGAAAATGAAAAATCATCGAAAGAAAAATCAAAAATCTATCACGACAATAATATAAGGAAATCTTTTCCCGATTTTATAGTAGGTCAATTAGTCTACCTACGAAAAAAATCAATTTCGCAAAAAAGTCAACCCTTATGGTCAGGTCCCTATGAAATCTCAAAACTTTTAGGGCATAAAACAGCTGAAATCCAGATCAGAAACAGTTTTCATAAATATCACTTTGACAAACTGAAACCCTGAACAAATTGAAACTGACTCAGAATTTGACTCAGATTGGTCAACATCTGATGATGAACCCCTTGTTCCAGGTCCATCATCATCGCGACGAGTTCAACATTAGAAATAAACCCGATCAACAACACTGATGTGGGCATACTTCAACAACTAGAATCAAAAATTCAAATTTCGAACACCAAATGGACTCTCCTAATATACAGAGACATAAACCTAATATCCCAAGCTATCAAAAACAATGACAACGTCCTATCCAAAATTCATAATTTACTTTACGAACAAAATCATTCAATTTCATTTTTACCCGCAGATCTAAGACCACATATGATACCCCTGTATTATATCCAATTGAGAATTAAAAATAAGTTATCAGAAATCAACCTTGATGTAATTAAACGCGCAAAACGAGGACTTATAAACGGCATTGGAACCGTATGGAAATTTATCTCAATTTCTCTAGACGCTGACGACGGACAATTTTGAAACGAGAAAATTGACCGACTCGAGAAAGATGATACTGAAACAAAACAATTACTTTTGCAACAGATTCAGGTCGTGACATCCACTATAAAGAGTTTCAACAAAACAATTAGTCAACTGAATCTTGATACGAATGCTTTTAATGATAACTTAGTTAAAATTAAAACATCAATTACCGAATTAGTTGACAGTGAAGTATATTTCAAATATCAACTCGATATTACGAATCAATGTCAGATTTTACTAGAATCATATCAGATCATAGCAGTAGAATTAGATAATATTTTGAATGCAATAACGTTCAGCCTCTTGAATGTCTTGCATCCATCAATAATATTACCAAGACAATTACTTGTAGAATTAGAAATCATACCCTCATATATTAGTCATAATAATAAGTTACCCTTCGAACCAAGTATATCAAATATTGCTATATACATGAAAATAATCAGATCGCACACATCCCAAATAAATCACAGGATAATATTCGCTTTAGAAATACCACTTGTTATACCAAATACATTCGAACTGCATCATAATTACCCTCTTCCTACAAAACATCCCAATAACCTATACCATATGATCCTTCCTGAGTCTAAATACATTGCTATGTCTGAAGATGATAGATCATATGTTGCAATGAACAATCCACAAGATGACTGTATCAGAACATTACCAGACATGATGATATGCTATGACAAGATTCCATAAGCTATCTCAGACAGCAGCCCATGCGAGGTTCACATTTTCCGAGAATTATCCACTTCTAACTGTCATTCCATGATAGTCAATATATCCGGCTTCAACATCCAAAAACTGAAGAACAATCAATGGTTGATTACCACAGAAAAATCACTAGATGTAACAATCAGCTGTCCAAGCACGCCAATTCAAACATTCATCCTCAGAACGAATTCCATCCTGGAACTATCGAAAAAGTGCAATGCTTACATTGAAAATACCCAAATATACACCGATGAAGAAAATTCGAAGAATTCAACGCAGACTGTTTCCATTCCAACCATCCCCTATAATTGTTGCATCTACTTCACAGAACAACTGAAAATTCCAGATTTAAAGCCAATCCCAATCCACAATTTGAATCTAAATGACCTCAAAGTTGCTGAACATAAGTTGAACCAATTCCAAGAAGAAATCAAACAATCACTACATCAGCCGTTCACACAAAGATATCATAGTGTTATATGGTACCTATGTATAGTCATCACGAATTGTAGCATTTTTGTTGTATAAATGCTGCTGCCACCGATGTTTACGAAGACGATCTCTAAACAGAGCAGATGATGATTTTCCAGGACATCATGGCTGTCCAACAATATACAATATGTGCAATTTCACCAGCCCCCGTAGAAGACCATCCATCAATACAAGATTCGAAGTGAGCACCGAACGATTGATCCAAGAACCAGCCGATCCATTCCAAATGAGCCGACAACCGAATCACCTAAAAGCCATAGAAAAATTTAACCAGTTGAAAATTGTTCATTTCAATCACAATTTTCAATCTCAAGGAGGGAGGAGTTATATCCTGTACCGACCTACAACATTCCATCACCCAGTATATGGAAGTTCCATATCTACTTGCATCGCCACTTCACGAGATATCAAGAACGCAACGCCAGCAGCTCAGAATATGATAATTTCTTAGAATTATAACTGCAGGATTTTTTATCTTGTTTATATACGAGATTGTTATTCCATACTTCGAAGACTCAACACGCTCCCAGAGCAAAACTTGCATGGTTTACTTGGTTCTATTAAACAGTTATTAAAATCAACCCTAGACCATCATTCGTAATTTAGACAATATTTTGTTTTCTTGTCCTGATGACAATAAAAAGAAAACGTGGATTCAGAAAATCGTCAGAAAAATTATTTCACTCCTATTATATTTTCAAAACTCATATTATTATGAGGATGAAACAGAAACACTGTGATAGAACAAAATTCATGTAGGTAATTGATTACACATATTTCATCTCTATTGCTATGAGAGATCATCTGGAATCATCTTGCATTCATAAATTGTGTAATGGTGGATTTATGCAGCAATTTTAAGTCATAAGTTTCGAGTCGTAAGTTTCGAGTCGTAAGTTTCAAGTAATAAGCTTCATATCGTGAAGAGAAAAATAACATTTATGCATGCAGGAATTATTCAGAACTGTCATGTCGCATAAGGATGACTTTTCTCATTGGTCAATTTTGAGTGACAGCTGATGTATGAAAATTGCACGAATCACAGAATTCGAAATTTTATACGCATGCGCAAATACAAACAGTTTTTATTTTTAGTCATAAGAGTTGAAAGTTGGCCAACCTTCTTGTGACTTGAATCTTATGACTCAAATGAGATGCTTATAACTAGGTGTTGCCAGTCAATGCAAAAAGGCATCGTCAAAACTTCTCGATGGATTTGGCAACCAGCCAACTTGATATTCATCATTTTTAATTTAAAGGAGATCTTTCTCACAAATACCGTCAGGTGGCGTAGTCTAAATTGACATTGAAAATATTTGTTTAAATATTATTGGATGTAAAATGGTCGTAAATAATTCCTGATTAGTTGAAATTGGAATCTGAATTTACCTGCGATTAGTGTAAAGTCTATGATTGCCACTTGCCGCTATTTATTGTATTCAAAACGACGGTGCAAGATGCGAGAAATAAGAAACGAAGAAGTTCGAATCGTTAGAAGATTGTGGTTATCGATGAGATTACACCCATGTATCAACTTTTTTAAAAAATCCGTAACAAACCATTGTTCTACAAGGAAAACCATCAGCCCATTGCAGCCCAACTGCTACCATGTGCTGAATCAGATCGAGGCATTGTCTGTTTTCATCGCACTTCTACAGACTGAGGATAAATGACTTCCTGTTGAGCGATTGCAAAAACGAGGGGAATATCCTACACATTCTGTTAGAATGGCCTAACCATACAGCTAACTCCACTATCCTCTATAGCAAGGTTATTTCATGACAGGCAAGGCAAGGCATGACACCCCAATTCACTGAGCTCTAGCTTTAGAGGATATCCTTGTCCAACTGACTGCTTACACAGCTATGAATATCTTGTTGAAAGCCTTAAATTTGAAACTATGATATCCACAGGGATCACTTTCAGAACAAGGCCAAAGCAGCCTGATCCCTTTGTCACACAAAAATTATAAGAAGAACCTGGAGAACAGTTGAGCCCATACAAAAAAAGGAAGGAATACTGCATACAGTGATTCCTCATGATACATGATCATTTCACAGTATTCCCTAATCCAGTATACAAAAAAGTGATCAACATCTGGAAATATCAGAATATATTTGGCCAAGTAGTATTTTACTGATGTATTAATCCCCCTTCGATATGAACAGTGCAAGAGATGTAGAACGTATCAAATAGATGATTGTGATTATTCATTCATCATCATACAGAAGTGATTGATGAAACACACAGACCCTCTGAAGAATCATAATCTAGAGTAAGATACTATTTCGGAATATATGGCATTTGTATCTGAGAAGAGAATAGCCTCCTATGCTTTAGACTACTTTTGACACAAGTTTGAGTCAGACATCGGGTAATACTTCTAGTATCTTTGTTGTAAGTATTTTTCTCAGATTTTCCTGATGAGTGAATGTGTGTTGTATTGTTGCTGAACCTTCAAAGACTTTGCTCTAATTTTTGATTATTCAAGTATATCTGCCACAATCTCTCTTAATGTGTATGTATGATAACACATTTTCATTAACCATGAGCTAGGTGAGATGAACCGAAACCTAGTTCAAAAGAGGCTGTTTTTTGGGGAATGGTTATGTTTTCATTATTCACCAAATTTGAGGAAAAAAAATTCATCAATAGTGTTTGAATTTCTATTCTATAACATTCTCAAATGATGATAATTACATTATTCATCAGAATTTATTTCCACAGAAATCCAGAACAGCATCCTGGACTATGGAACATGTGATGATTACAAACATATATGGTGGTGTGGAATAGTTTGCTTGGGTGTGAATTGTTTCTTGTACTATTAGGGATTAGCAGTTCTGAGGATGTATACTGAGTCAGCAGGTATTCAAATCAAATCAATTTATTCAAAACAAAATAGGTATTACAGACAGCACATATTGTTCCACTAAAAAAAAGCTCTCAACGAGGTCAAAATATCATTAAATAAAAGCAGAAAGAATATGTAACAGTTAGGTAGAAGACTTATGAAGTTGATTTGTCCGAAATTACTATTCAATAATACATTTTTATATACAGGGTAACTCACGGTCGATGGTACGTTAGACGTTTATGGAGAACGCAACGCAGGATTTTTCTGAAAATTCCGCATCTTACATTTTATCACCTGTTCTATCGATTTAAAATATTTTCGAAATTGCGACGTTGCCGTTTCTATCAAAAAGTCCTAGCAACTTAATTTTTTTTAATGTAACACCCCGTATATTAACAAATTTTTAGAATTGTCTTATTATTACAATACTCTTTTGTTCATAAATCTCTAATCCTATCTCTATCGGTTTTCAAGATAAAAAATAATTTGTGTTGAATATGATCCAAAACATATCCCTAATTGAACTTATGTAAATCAGGGCTCTCGAATCATAAATCATATTTTAGTGGTGGTTTGGACAGGCTTTACAGCGAGAAGTCGCCTCCATATCATACAGGGCGTGCTGAAATTATTATTATATCCGTTGTTCATACAAGTGGTCAAAAGTTAATTTTTTCAAATGGTACCCACTGTTTTTTACTCAATAAATTGAAAGACGAATAAAAATTCTACAAGATGACATAGCATGTCCCTATACCTAAATCATCAAGTTTTCTCAATAAAGCCTCTTTTTGTGAAAAATATCATTTTATGAAAAAGTTAATTTCAGATAGCCATGGAAATATCAAACTAATGACAGTTCGGTGACATTAATGAGTAATTCAGTAATTGTTATTGACAGTGTTTTAAAAAATCTCCCATTGTCCGTGTATAATAAATAACTTCATAAGAACTTCGTTTGAATAATGGATATTCTCGTTCATTCTGGGAATTATTATATATATATATATTATATATATATTATATGTTGGTCTCTGTTTCAAGCTGAGAAATGATATGTTGCCAACCTACCTCAGTGATGAGCACACCTAAGTATATAGATAATGTACACTCATAAAACTAGAACGCAAACTGTAAATGACTCACAAAAGAACAGATAATATTACATGTGGAACAGTATTCAATGCGGGTTTAATTCTTTTCAATAGTTCATCTTCTGATACCAAAAACACATTATCTTTGATCCAATTGAAAAAAATGTAGAGACATGTATTCAACCAATTTTTATATCTTCGGAGTGTATATGATTGTAGTGATTAGTTCTTGATCTGTTGTAGTAGTTTTGACCTTTCTACTATTACTTATAGTATTTTCAATTTGTGCCTTCTGATGGCATATTTTATTTATTTTACTTATTTCAATTATATCTGTACATTCTTTCTGTAAAGAGCAAATTATCTGATAATGAAGAGTTATATATTGGCCTCTTTATATCTGATAATGTATGCTTGTCTAACATTAATCAGCTTTCAAAGTAAAATTATATATCTGCCCAAAATTGGAATAATAATAGCCTGCCAATACCTAATGACCTGCAAGATTATTAGGATGAAAAATAAAAGTTGAATGTTTAAACAAGACTGAATAAATATATATTATCTCATGATTATTATTATCATTATTATTATTATTATTATTATTATTATTATTATTATCATTATTATCATTATTGTCTTGTAGTGTCTTTGATATCAATTTGGAAAATGTTTTTTTGTCAGTGAAATTATTAGAATTATTAGAATTAATAGTACATTAATTCTTAGACAATGAAGATCAGTATGGATTGGTTGATCTGATCAATTTTAACTATTTCTGTGATAAGTCCTTATTGCAGTTTGGCCATTTTTGCCAAGTGCCTTGATTTGTTGTGAATTTTCCTTTTTCTTTGTTCTTTTGCACAACATATGCTTAATCTACTAATGATATAAAATTGTATTATTTTCTTGGAGAATTCATTCTTGTGATTCTCACAACCCAGAAGCTGTGGAGGGGAAAAGTTTGCCAGTTTCTCAAAAATCAAACTCAATGTATTTCTCGTCAGTTCTGACTGAAATACACTAGAGATAGTATTCTCAACGTCAGTCAAAAATCTGATTATCAGATCTGACGGAAAAGTGAGAAATCCCCTACTTTTCTTCTTGATGTATGAATTAAATTCTTCATTTCCCTCCCCAATTATACACTGTCTGCAATTTGTGCTGTCAGTGGTGGCTCTGATTTTTTTTGTCACATAACCACAGAAGTATGCAAATGCCTCTTGCACTTCTTCAAACTCCTCTTCAATTTCCTGCATACCCTCATTGAGTTCAATATCAAATATTATTTTTTGCTTTCCAGTTTTCACCTCTCCTACTTTCAACAGTGTCCTCATCATATCATCTCCACTGATATTGCTCCCACGAGGTGGCTTGATTAATGAGTGCAAGGACATTAATCTAAATATTTGTCCAACTTGAATGGACTCTGGATGAGAGTTACTGCCCCCTGCTGCCCTCATCATACCAAAAAAATGCTGAAAATGTAATAATAATTGTATAGCTACAAGGAACTCGTGGGATTCTACATTACTTCCAAATGATCTTGATTAATCCTGGTAGTCATCAAAAAATGAAAACCCAAACTGGACAAATACTGAACTAAGTCAAGTGTGCAGGATATAGTAGCACGTAATCCATCAAAAGTGGATTTGGAAAGAAAACTATTGGATTCACTGCATTGCTCCCACAAATCTAAATAGATGAGAAAATCTTCTAGTTCCTAGAAATATGTTTGGTGAGTTCAATCATTTTGATTTTTTTGTAACATTACTTTATGTGATCACTTACACAATGTATATTTGTTTTTAACTCACTTTGTATTGTTCAGATTGATATCTCAAACCTGTAATTGGTGAAGATGAATTCATGATATCAACTAATCTGTCAATTCTCTTACAAAATGAAATTGTTGCATCTGTGGATGCAAATAATGGCATCTTCTCCTTAAATGTTTCAAGTGCTAAAGCAGTGGTATTACACAAAAGCTACAACAAAAACGGGTTTTTCTTTCATTTAAAGCATGTAAGGTGATATTATAATTATTTTAGGTGCCTCAGGAAGTTCGAAACAAAAGTATTTCTTTATGTATTATCTTGTTATATTTCATGAAAACTAAGTTTAAATAGAAGTAATAATATTGCACCTTGTCTTAAATTACTAGACTCGGACACAGTTTCACTGTCTAAAATGAACCTGGCACATCTATGATTTCAAAAAAAAAGGGTACTAGTAAATTACAAATTGAATAATATTTGGCATATTATATTCATGTTATTCTGCATTAAATACCTGAAATGCTAGCCGACTGCACATTTTTTCACCATACTTTGGGTGAATGTGGCTAGGAGTTAGCTTGTATGCAATTTTGAATTCCTTATTGGATTCATATTTCTGTAGGAGTTCAAAATGTGCATGCTGAACTAAACCCTCAGGAGTCTAGAATTTACAATGATTTATTAGAGATTATTACACATTTCCGTGGCAAATAAGTACTTGAAATATTTTTTTGCTTTCCAGATTATTACGCATGCACTTGATGAGGTGAGGAAAATCTGAGCACATTCTTAATTTTTGGTCTGGGTCTACTGGATGCTCACACCATGATTTCATTGTACTTTCGACCCCAAGATATCTCCACATTGTGCGGTTCCATGTCGCTCCATCACTAGTGATGACATCAATCCATAATCCTGCGTTCTCACATAATATAATGCACTCCAGAATAATTTTTGCCTGAATATTCCCATTTATGTTTCCTTTAGTTAAAAAACATGCTAGAGCTTGCAAACCATGGCCTGCAAATGGCTGGAACATGACAGCCAAAGCATGGTCCCCAAGAGTGTTTTCCAGTTTGGAGTATAACTGCCAAGATCAACAAAACCAACAAAGTCCATCATGTTCTTGTCGAACTTTTTTGTTGGAGTTATTTTACATTCGTCGATCAGAAGGCAACCATGTCTTTGCCATTCCTCAAAATTATCTGTTATCACTTTTATCAGCTCAAAAACTTCTTTATTGAACCCAAAAGTACCATCAATGCTTCTTATGTACCTCAATTTATTTTTAATTATCAGTATTAGGATATCGAGTATTTTTGTCGATCAAAACTGGTCAACACTTCGAATGATTTGTAGCAAAACCGATATAGAGTAGCATTAAACCCTCCCATATCATCTTTTCACTCTTGCAATTGTTCTCATCATCCCCATGAGGACTGCACTGGAACTAAATAATTCGTCCATCAAATCTATGCCGTGTGGTATTTGTGCGCCAGTTTTTTGTATAATACGTGTAGAAAAATGTTTCACGTTTTTTACGTGAATAGCGAGTTTGCGTTCCTGGTGGTTCTGAAGAGAGAGCTCATTTGGTGTATCAGAGATTGTCCGCTAAAGATTTTCTCCTGTTCTCAGCAACGTGTCTGATATCGACAGAATTTTTGTGTTTTTCGACTGCGCTGAAATAAGTCTATTCGAGTAGCAGTGTGCCTGATCTGTCAGGTGAGTTGATGCTATAATACATTTATAAAAATAATTACTGGACTCAGTTACGTTTCGATTTTTCGTTTTGTGAATTATTGGAAGTCAGTCTCGTGGGGGATAATAATGTTTTTTATCTGTCAGCTTCAAATACCGAGCTAACGTTTCTGGGAGAAATAAAAGTGGTTCGACTTATTCGACTCGATTTTTTCTTGTGAAAATTATACCGTGTGGACCCCCAAAGAGAAAACCCCTGAGATTTGAAGAGTTTCGTAGCAAATTGATGAGGTTTTGATAAAATAATGTTTTCGGGAAATTTTATAAAATGTCTCTTGGGTATTGGAAGATTCTCATTTTTTATACATTAACTGAGTAAACGAGAAAAAAGTGTTTTTTTTTCGACTTGTGCACAAATTCAGAAAATAAGACCATTTTCTTGGAATCAATGAGGATGTCAAAGCTTATATGATGATCAAGATGAAGAGGGTAGGCTAGCATCTTACCCTCAATCTGACCATCAATATATGTATTGTCTTGAGTATCAAACAGATGTCTACAAATTGAAAAAAATAACTTGACTTTGTCTAAGTGAAATTCCTCATACAATATTGAAGAACATTGTGAACCTTAGTCAGGTATAGCAAGATTATTGAAAAAAATGTAATGTAACTGGAACTTACCTTGACAGGGTACTAGGTGATGGGAGTGATAATATATTATTATCCCTCATATGGTTGTATAATTTGGTACTTTTGATTTTCATAAGTATACATTCATATACCCATTCCAAAGTATATCTGTGACCAGATTTCCTTGTTTTAGGTGCCTTCAGACATGCTTTAATCATCTCTTGTTGAGTTTGTGGAAGATTATGTGTGAAAGACGCTAATTTATTTTCATCAACTTTTTCTTGTTTCAAGTTCAGTATAACATTTTTCAGATGCATGATTTTTCTGTCAGTGTATTTTAGAATTTTCATTTTATTCTTGCTGGAGAGCATTCATTTATTTGATTGGCTTCTTTTCAAAAAATATTTATAACTTGAACAGCGTTTACACACTTTCATTGTCTGTTCAAGGAAAATAGAACATGACTTGCTTTCTCCCCCACAAATTCTTGAGGTCTCCAATTTTGCAATACATTTCAGAAGATTTGACATGGTGTCTACCGAGACATTGAAATCGATCCATATATTCTTTACCTGTACTCTAGCTCCTTGCTTGGTAACAACCAAAAGTTTCTCAAGGGACACATCATTGTTTTCAATACAAATTTTTGAAAATACAATGGAGTCAATCATTTTATGTATACCCCAAGCAACAGGAAGGGGAATGGATAGAATTTCGGTTCTCATCAGGGTATCAAACAATGACTGATCTTCCATTATTTGTTGAGATTGAGGACAAGGAATTTTTTCCATGACTCCAGATAGGATACGAGATTGTGATGTGGAAGTTTCTTGATTGGGGATACTGGAACTGGGACACAGTCTACAAAAGAATGGAAATTTAATTGATAACAAACATTCATGCTCCTTGATTTTTATTGTTCATGAATGAAAATATCCATTCCTACATCCCTTCTTGATATTTTTAACTGAGGATTTATTGAAATATTTCACATTAAAAGCTACTTATGAAATTACAGAATTAGCAGAGTAAACTTCAAATTTGAATTTCCTAGAACTACGTGTAACTAATATACAGTGAAAGACTATATTATTTCCCTCGAAGTGTACTCAATTTGTTGTTCTATTTATTTTGACAGGAATGAGTCAAAAAAATCAAATTTGAGTTTTAAAGAAGTCAACATGATATGAACTAATGAAACAATACAATTTAATAGAATGTATTTTCCTAACGTGAACACACTATACACCTACATGGTATTGAAACAGTACTTATGTTCCAAAAAAACCTTTCATTGTGAGGAAGCAAAAGAGTTATATAATTCTAGCTCTGAGTATTTGCAGAATCAATATTGATATTTGTGTATTGTTTGAGGTCACTTCAATGAGGCAAGAAATTGTGAAATGCATGATGGGTAGGTACACTGTTATTCTCTGAAATTGAGAATAATTAGTTTTATTTTTATATGTATTTCATTAAATTTCAGAAGTGACGCAAGCGCTATGCAATAGAGAGAGAGTTAGACCCAGAATAAAATGGTGCACACAAAAAGTGAAAACTTTTACAAGAAAAATAAATAGAAGAATAAACGAAAAATGACAAATCAAGCCCTGTGTCTGATATATGATATGAGTTTTATATACCATTGTTTCAAGAGATGAATAAAGTTCAGCAAAAGTGTAGTAGTAGTAGTGTAGTATTTCATTTGAATATTATATTCTTTGATTTTTTCAAGAGATGAATCAACTATTCATATTCATTAGCAAAGTACAAAAATTGACATTTCAGTGTAAACTTGTGAACATTTCATGTATTTTTTACATGTTACTTTATATTCAGTACCTGACGATGATTATAGATACTAAATGTTGAAACCCTTATGAGCTACATGCTCACAGTGTATTTTCAGCATCTCACTCAAATTTCAGTTTCTCACAGCTTATCTTTTGACATATTTATTAATATTTCTTGAAACAACACCATGATAGATTTCAATATTGTGTTTATATGGCTTTCTAGGAATGATAATTGAAAAATCACCTGAGAAATATTAGTTACAGATGTAATGATATAGGTGCAAAATGAAGACTACAATATATACACCTTTTACACCTTTGGTTTCAAGACCGTAAAGAAATAGTGTCTGTAGGTTAATCGAGGAAGTAGTGAATCTATTTGTATAGATCTTTCTGGGATTTTCTCCTCATTTCTAAAAAATGAAAATCGAAGTTATAATAACTATTTCAATATATTTGTAGGATTTGTTATATTTCCAAAAATGTCACTGCTTTTGAAATTCAACTTTCAGGCAGCTGAAAGAGAAATTCTCTATTTGTCAGTGACACCTTGTTTTTGAAAATTTGGAAATACAAATATATATAGAAGAGACAATCTCCAAAAGATCTATACACCCGAAATTCAATAGTTTTATATCATTATTTGGGGTAGAGTTGAGAAGTTATATAATGGAGTGGAGATTTGTTCAGTTTTCCACAATCATTATGAAAACTGAAGATATGAGGATTGAAAATATTCACTCGGATAATGATAGCACATGCATTCACCTGAATGGTAGTAATATATGACATAGGTATTGAATGATCATTCATTGGTACCGAATTCACGGAGAATCTAGTGTTAGGCAAATATAATATGCACTGAGTTCTTTGGCTAAACTAATCTAGGTACCCAACGGGTTATTGAGTCAATATTAACGAATTATAATAATATATTTACGGTTCTGAGGGCAACGTCGATTTTTTCAGTCGTTTTGCACCTTGGCATTCCAGGGAAAAATGTCTAGAACATATTTTACCATTAGGAGGCAAATATTTTCCAACTGCCTCAGCCCATTGTTGCCTTATGTTTTCGTCCTATATAATATCAAAACATTCATTGAGTTGGAACCACTCCATTTGAAGAGCATGCAGATAATAACCTTCGGAATCGAATACAATCGAGCGGAAGAAGCTTGAGATTGTCGGCAAATGATACAATAATACATGATAAAAATTAAATAACAACAAAACACAAAGTAGACCAATGAACTAGAACAACAACAAATAGAAACGAAACGTAATCAAAAGGAATCGAACTGCTCGGTAAATCACTACAAATTCACAACACCAACAAGAATTTTTGAATCTTGAAAAGATTTCAAAATCATCTTTAAAATTCGAGAGTTCACAGGACCACAGCACATATTTCTATAAGACCACAAACATAAACTAACTATTCTGTGGTTTATTGTCCTTTCATCACCACAGAACTAAAAAGAAAAATAGATATGTCACAATTTTCCGATCGCACCGCCTCTTGCGGCGAACATCTGAAGTATCTCTCATATTCGATTTCCATCGAGACATTCTGACCAGAAACAATTGAAGAGTGAGTACACCATAGTTATAAGCAAGGTGGATATAGGATGGTGAAATAACTCTTCAATTGTTTCTTTCCAAAACATGTAGACCTGTCAAACGACCTCACTAAGGCCGCACCACTTGAGTATAGATGGCGATACGATCGTCGATCCGGTGAAGTCAAATCCGCTTTTACTGATAATGACGGATACCTGATAGTGATGGATAGCTAACAGTTCAGTTTTTACATTTATGTTGAATTCCAAATCCACATCGTGTTTCCAGCATTTCCAAGATAACCTTCGAGATCGGCATAGGTGACGCCACCTAGTTTCGATCTTGGGAAGCCTTAGTAAGGTATTGAAATCCGACAAAATCAAGTAGGCGAAGGTCTACAACTTTTTCTAGTGGCTGGGTATAGGGAGTTGAGACACCAGTCTTTATTTACATCATGGTTATAAGCATCTCAGACTCAAAACTTAAAACTAATGAGAAGTGTATAAATGCGAACATTGAAAACCAATCATCGAACTTCTTACCACTTATTACTTAAAACTTACGACTTGAAACTTATGACTTAAAATTGCTGCATAAATCCACCATCAAACACAATATGCAATTATGATGTCTGGTATAGTTTCAGTAGTCCAAAGGATTGTTCAATTCGGACATGTGTTGCAAAAAGCAAATAATTGAATCATCTCTGTTGTGAAGACAAAAAAACATCATCATAATGAAGAGTATTCAGGTTGGATGCATTAGGACAGGCAGAATCACCTATTACATGGTATTCGTCATCAATATGTGGCATTATTTGTCTATACAATAGTGGCATCCTGTACACATGAGCATCATGTAGACACCTTGGACATCCTAGAAATATACCAGCAATAAAGAAATATATTCCTATATCATTAGATTCATCAATTACTTGCAAAACAATCTGTGAATATGTAGAAAGCATCACACACAGTTTGCAATACAATCGAGTGATACTATTTTCTGTTTCAGTATTTTGTACAATACTGTTACAATGGGAATGTCAATACCCCCTTTTTTGGATCCTCATTTTCATACGATTCTGGTCATTGAATGTAAACTGAATTACTACGAGTAGCACACAAACAATTCTTAGGGAACAGCAAGCAGTACTTATCATATTCATCCATCAATGTTCATCTTCATCGAAAATTGTAGAATCAAACAAAAAACAAAGAGGTTATGAGGACCAAAAATCGCACATCTGTGGAATTTACAGAACCATAAGAGAAAAATCATAGTGTTCTGTGTTCCGGACTTGATACGTTCGTAAACGTTGAATAAGAATAAGTGATCCGAGTTATTTGATGTATAATCGGTGGTTATTTGTCACGTGACCTCACTGCATCGAGTTGGAGACCCGGAGTAAGTACCCGAAAAAAATTAAAAAACTAATTTACGAAATTAGGAAATTACGATCTAACATCACAGGTAAGTTCATTTGATCGTTCAATTATAATTATTCCAATATATTCGTAGTTAGGACAGATTTGTGATCTTCCCCAAACTGTTACTGCGCTTATAATTTCTGTATGAAAAAGCAAGACTGCAAAATACTACCACACGAATCTGATGAAATTTGACATATTCCTACATCATTTCAATAGTTTATTACATCAATCATCAATCAGAAAGCGATCCAATTTCTGTTCCGTGTCTAAGGCCTTTCGGAAGTCAGTGATTTGTGATTCTGTGCTTGTTTCTATCTCATTCTAGAAATTTCTGGCTTCCTTTTCTCCATATCTCTTCAACTTCTCGACGTTCTCCTCTCCCGACTTCTGGAATATTCATTGCCGATCATAGTTTTATTACATCTGTGGTGTAGAAGTCTAAGTTCCCATAAAAATTACTTTTTCTCGTTAATTTGGTTCAAGGTAAATATAGATTTTCTATAATTACTCGATATCTTTTCACTTATTTGATGAATCTCATTCAAGACCGCCATGTGCTCCCGTGTATTTTCAGTAAATTCATATTTTTATTATCAGGAAATTTTGCATTTTCATTATGAAAGAATTAATACTGTCAACGAAGGTTTTGAAGCAAAATTTTTCATTACGCATTTCATTGTAAACGTTTGATAACACAAATCTAGTCATCCATATCCAGGAATGAAATATTGTGTCAAATTCAGCGAAAACGGATAGTCAAGTTATCAAATTGTAAAATAATCGTTCGGAACTTTAGAGGAAATTTTGGAATTTGCTGTATTTCTAATCATGATTGTTCTAGATGTATCGCCTACCCAACGCTGTCCGCTCTGTAGCGCTACGCAAAACTCAACAAATCAATGAAATTCAGCGTTGGTATGCTAAAGATGTCAGATTTGGATCTGAAGTCAGAGCTCTCATGCTCCAAGGGGTTGATATCCTAGCTGATGCTGTTGCTGTGACTATGGGTCCAAAGGTTGGTATTTACTGATAAAATAATGTAATAGAGATGAATTCTTTAGTTTTCAATGTTATTACTTCAAGGGACGTAATGTCATCATTGAACAATCATGGGGATCTCCAAAAATCACTAAAGATGGTGTAACAGTAGCTAAAGGAGTGGAGCTCAAAGATAAATTTCAGAACATTGGTGCAAGATTAGTACAAGATGTAGCTAATAACACCAATGAGGAGGCAGGAGATGGAACAACAACAGCTACTGTCCTTGCTCGTTCAATAGCGAAAGAAGGTTTCGATAATCTTGGCAAAGGAGCTAACCCTGTTGAAATCAGGAAAGGTACTTATGACTTCTGGCTCTTATTTGTATTCCATTTATTATCACAATCTGGCTATGGCTGAATTATTGTTGCAAGTTGATTATGCTTGTATACTAATATATTATTGCACTATTATTTGTCAGAGAAACTGTCCCAGGTTCAAATAATCAAGATGCTGTAATGAAATAGTTTTTTTAAATATTTCTGAAGAATGAGTAGTGAATGGATTGATAGTGGAAAACATTTTTTTTTTTGGAGTTAATATTTTCTTGAAAATTCACCTTTTTTTATTACTGTTATAGGGTAAATTTATGCCTGTGTTACTCACTACTGCTTTATTTAAAATTGAAACTCAAAGTTCATCATCAATTTCTCTCTAAATATACATGAGTTCCATTCTGCTTAGTACTCTAATAATAATTCATTTACCTAACAAATACTTCTGTACAGAACACAATGATGTTAATAAGTGCATGTACAATCACGGCAGTCTGATGAATTTATTTCAAAGATGATTTGTACTAAAACCTCCCTATAGACGCTGATGTGCGTGACTGCATTCTCTGACGCGCATATCGGACTTCTTCAAAATTGGAAAGTCACTACTTTGTTCTGCATGGTTCTGCCAACGTTGTCAACTGCCGGAAAATATTCTCTATTCATGATGATTCTACTAATGAATAGACAAAAGTGAAAATGAGAACCAATTCAATCTGAAAATGTCACTCCTTTCCTTTTTGCACCAATCAGTTCCTCATTTGGAATCTCTTCCATGGCAACTAATCAAAATAACAGTATGTTCAACAATCTGATCTTTGTAGGTTCTCAATGTTTCTAGTATATTTCTTAGGACTGGTTATAACTGATAGCTGATAGAATTTTTGAATTAATCCTTATACAGGCAGATTCACTGTGGATGGCACATTAGATGTTTCTGGTGAATCAGTCAACTGATCACCCTGAAAATTTGATGAAAAGCATATCAGTACATTCTCTACCCAACTAAATGATAATAATGAGGTGTTACCACTTCTATTAGAAAATAGTAGCAACTTTGATATTTCCCTTTACCTATCCTTTACCATTTCCAAAATATAAATTGATCTCAATTTTTTGCATTGGAAATCATGATCTCTAAAAATGCTGATATCTATGATATCGAAATTGGATTTGGAGTCAGGATCTGATTTCATCCGTTTCCATATCTTCAAATGTTTGGGTAATCCTCTGTCCAAAACTTGACTAGTTAGGTATAGGTATGATATACATGGATGGGAAGCAAATTTTAGTAGCTTTCTACATTTTCAATAATATACAGGGTGTTCCAGCAGGAATAATCAACTTTCAATCTATTTTTCAAACAAACAAAATAACTGTATTTTTTTACCACCCTGTATTGAAGTAACAAAGATTTGGCTGAAGTATGGGAAGCACCCAAGTATCACCTAGTGTTTCTCAACTCAAAGATTTCAGCATTTTTAGAGATGATGATTTCTGAAGAAAAAAATTGAAACTAATTTCTATTCCGAAAACGGTTACAGATAGGTATAGGGAAATATTAAGAAGAAATATTGGGAAATTATTATAGATTCTAAAAAATATAGTATATATATATATATATATATATATATATATATATATATATATATATATATATATATATCAGTGCGTAACAAAACAGATTATCTATACATTTTTTTAGAAAGTCATGATTTTCCAAATATTGTTATGCTAACTGAGTATTGGTTAGAGAAGGGCGAGCCTCTTTATATACCAAATAACTTTATAGTAACAAAATACTGTAGATCGAACTGAATGAAGCCTTCAACTCCTTATACAATAGGTATAGCAATGTTTATAGAAGAACTATAAGATATGCAAATCAACTTTATTGTAAGCAGAAATGGAGAGGTCTGCAAATAAACCAAAATAAAAGTTGGCCAATAATCAATGACCTTGAGGGAAAAAACAATGCCGCTCCTGCGAAAACTGACCTAAAATCTGATTATATCAACAAATACTACTGCACAGTGGCACATAATTTATCCAAAGATATACATTCTAATATTCATCCTCTTCAGAGACGTTTTTCTTTATGCCTACAGATGTTACAGAAATTAAAGAAATTAAAAAGACAAACTCAGCGGGTTGGGATGACATGAGTATAAAAGTATTCACCGCCTTGCCAAACTTCGCCATTACCGCTTTGTTCGCAGCGATAAACGCAAGCTTCATGACGGGAGTATTCCCGGCACGTTTAGAAACAACCATTGTGATTCCCTTGCACAAAGGAAGTGACACCAATAACCCTGCGAATTTTAGGCATCTTTCGATGCTACCTACCCTAAAATCATAGAAAAGCTTGTAAAACAATGAATTTTTGGGTAGGCATAATATTATAAATTGCTGTCAGTTTGGGTTTCAGAGTTCAAAAAACACGGAAGATGCCATGTTTCATCTACTAGAAAACGTATAGCTTGATTTAAAAAATCGTGAAATGGCAGCAGTAGTCTTTTGCCATCTTTCTAAAGCCTTCGATTGCGTGGATCATGAAATTATACTACAAAAACTAGAAGTATATGGCTTCAGAGATGTATCTTCAAGATGGTTGAGATAATATCTATTGGGACATACTAAAAAAGTTACACTACCAAACAACATATCCCGTCTCCAGACAAAAACTTGTGGAGTTCCACAAAGATCGGTTTCAGGTCCTATTCTCTTCTTGTTTTATATTACCGACCTAGCCCGCATTAATATACAGTGTGACCCATTTTTAATGGAAACACTCCCCTGAAATTTGAAATTGTAAACAGATTTTAATATATTTTTTTTGGAATGTCAAGTACTAAAAGGTCTACCTTGGGACAAATTTTGAAATGTTCATTCCAATTTTCAGGGTATACTACGATATTTTTTCCTAGTCGAAAATCGAGATTTATTTACTTGCGATTTTTTTAATTGAAAAAATCACTACTCCACTGGATTCAGAGTGCCTCTTAACAGGTGTGACCAAAATTTCATGAAAAAATATTTATTAATAACAAAGTTATGACAACTAAAAAATTCGAAAACTCACACAGCTAACAGTCACAAAAAACACCCTATATCAACAGATATAGTCATGATAATATTTTTTTATGATTTCAACAAGTGCCGCCAGATAGAAAAAAAACGAAGAGCGTGAATTTTTTTGATGAAAATAACGGAATTACATTCAAGTTCTCACGCAAATTAACTAAAACTAAGACCTAAGTGATTTTTTGATTTGAATCTCAGTTGCTATGGAAATGATATTACAGTTTGACACTCGTGAAAGATTTAAATGTACTATTGTCAACAATATTCACCTTACAATTCTTCGAATTATTTTGTATCATGGCTGCAAGATTGAGCGTAACAATATAAATTTCCTACAAAATATTTTATATACCAATGAAGCTACTTCCACTATTAATTGTGTAGTGTCATCACAGAATTGTCGCTATTGGGCAGCGAATAATCCTAACTAGGTAATAAACTGTGAAAGCCAGTATTCCCAAAAAAATCAACGTCTGGTGTGGGATATTGAACGAACGAATTGGTCCTTTCTTTTTTGAGGAAAACATTAATGCGCAGAGGTTTCTAGAATTTTCAAACTCAGGGTTCTGGGATGCTATTCAGGAGCTGCCAATCAATGAACGATCAAATTTAATTGTCCAGTTAGATGGGTGCTCTGTTCATTTTGCCAGAGCTGTGAGGCAATGGCTTAACGAACATTTTCCAAACCGATGGATAGGCCGTGGTAGTCCGTTTATAGAGTGGCCACCAGACCTCTCAGTTTTGGACTTATCCGTAAGCGCTACGACAAATTGATGAGTCGAAATACGTGGTGGATTAGTAGAGGCTACTAGAATATGAGTTTGAATGAATTGTTGCACTGAATCGAAACATTTCAATAATTAGTTTTCATAGTTACGTGAATTAAATTTTTTTCATTCATTATAAGTTGAATTGTGTCAATGTAATTCCGTTATTTTCGCTATTTGTTTTTCGTCTGGCGGCACTTTATTGTTGAAATTATAAAAAAAATTCTCATGGCTATATCTGTAGATATAGGGTGTTTTTTTTGTGACTGTTACCTGTTTGAGTTTTCGAATTTTTGAGTTATCATAACTTTGTTATTAATGAATATTTTTTCATGAAATTAGTGATTTTTTCAATAAATAAATCGCTAATGAAAAATCTCGATTTTTGACTGTGAAAAAATATCGTAGTATGCCTTGAAAATTTGAAAAAACATTTCAAATTTTGTCCCAAGGTAGACCTTTCAGTACTTGATATTTCAAAAAAAAAAATTATTAAAATCTGTTTGCAACTTACAAATTTTAGGGGGGTGTTCCCATTAAAAATGGGTCACACTGTAGATGCAAAAATAACACAATTCGCAGATGACACTACATTATTTTGGCATTGCAAGAAGGAAAGGGAACTGCATGAATTGATTAAGCAAGGATATTATAAAAATGAAGAACTGGTGTGATGCTAACCGCTCATCATTTAATATCTCAAAAACTAGCTCAAGTGCTCTATAATGGATACTTATTTGGACACTCAGTTGATAGAAAACAAAATGTCAGCTAAATTTTTGGGATTACAAATAGATAAACATCTGGATTTTGAATGTCACATAAATATCCTATGTAAAAAAATCTCATCAGGATGCTTGGCAGTCTGAGTATCATCAAATGAATTCGGCATTACAGTGGCAAAAAATGTGTATTTTGATCTCATTGACTCCCATTTGCAATACGGTATCTGTTTTGGGGAATGTGTTCCCAATTTTTGTTCGATATAGAAATTATAAATATAAAAAATTAGAAATATGTATAGAGCTGGCTTCAGGGACTCCTGTCAACCTTTATTCATAAGACATAAAATCTTGATCTTGCCTTCCATACTTATCTTGGAAATGGTGTGCTCAATGCAAAAAAATATAAGAGTGAGATTTTCAGTTCCCCTCGACGAAAATACAAGAAATAAGCTCAATATAAGATTACCAATCCCAATATCATCAAAAATTGAGAGATCTTTTATATATAATGGATTAAAGGCAAAACATGTTCCACTAAATTTAGAAAAAAGAGCTTCGGTGATCAAAGGCCTATTATTCCTTAGAAGAATTCTATTGAGATAGAAATTTCAACTTTATTGACAACTAATTTTTTATTTTTATTTTGTGTTTTAGTACTTTCAAGTATTTAAACTCTGTGACTATTTTAACTATTTGGACGGTTAATTCACACATTCTGACGTGAACATTTTGAAAATGTTTACGAAATAGGTACTGTTTCTATATTTTGATTTTCAAATAGTTTTATGCTCCTATATTTACATCATGTATTGTATGACTATTCTTATTATTTATGTAAATATGTAACGTATATAATTCTACTGCTTTTATAACTCTTGAATTATGAAATTACCAAATGTTCTAGTACTTCAAAAATTGTGTCGTTTAAATTTTATATCGTATATCTCTTAGAATATGAACACTTTGTCAATGAGATTTTATCTTCCACAATAAGGTAAAGTTTGATTTACTTTCTAATAGAAGTGTCAATACCGCATTGTCGAAAATATTTACTGTCGAAACTTTACCTTATTGTGGAAGATAAAATCTCATTGACAAAGTGTTCATATTCTAAGAGATATACGATATAAAATTTAAACGACACAATTTTTGAAGTACTAGAACATTTGGTAATTTCATAATTCAAGAGTTATAAAAGCAGTAGAATTATATACGTTACATATTTACATAAATAATAAGAATAGTCATACAATACATGATGTAAATATAGGAGCATAAAACTATTTGAAAATCAAAATATAGAAACAGTACCTATTTCGTAAACATTTTCAAAATGTTCACGTCAGAATGTGTGAATTAACCGTCCAAATAGTTAAAATAGTCACAGAGTTTAAATACTTGAAAGTACTAAAACACAAAATAAAAATAAAAAATTAGTTGTCAATAAAGTTGAAATTTCTATCTCAATAGAATTCTTCTAAGGAATAATAGGCCTTTGATCACCGAAGCTCTTTTTTCTAAATTTAGTGGAACATGTTTTGCCTTTAATCCATTATATATAAAAGATCTCTCAATTTTTGATGATATTGGGATTGGTAATCTTATATTGAGCTTATTTCTTGTATTTTCGTCGAGGGGAACTGAAAATCTCACTCTTATATTTTTTTGCATTGAGCACACCATTTCCAAGATAAGTATGGAAGGCAAGATCAAGATTTTATGTCTTATGAATAAAGGTTGACAGGAGTCCCTGAAGCCAGCTCTATACATATTTCTAATTTTTTATATTTATAATTTCTATATCGAACAAAAATTGGGAACACATTCCCCAAAACAGATACCGTATTGCAAATGGGAGTCAATGAGATCAAAATACACATTTTTTGCCACTGTAATGCCGAATTCATTTGATGATACTCAGACTGCCAAGCATCCTGATGAGATTTTTTTACATAGGATATTTATGTGACATTCAAAATCCAGATGTTTATCTATTTGTAATCCCAAAAATTTAGCTGACATTTTGTTTTCTATCAACTGAGTGTCCAAATAAGTATCCATTATAGAGCACTTGAGCTAGTTTTTGAGATATTAAATGATGAGCGGTTAGCATCACACCAGTTCTTCATTTTTATAATATCCTTGCTTAATCAATTCATGCAGTTCCCTTTCCTTCTTGCAATGCCAAAATAATGTAGTGTCATCTGCGAATTGTGTTATTTTTGCATCTACAGTGTGACCCATTTTTAATGGGAACACCCCCCTAAAATTTGTAAGTTGCAAACAGATTTTAATAATTTTTGTTTTTGAAATATCAAGTACTGAAAGGTCTACCTTGGGACAAAATTTGAAATGTTTTTTCAAATTTTCAAGGCATACTACGATATTTTTTCACAGTCAAAAATCGAGATTTTTCATTAGCGATTTATTTATTGAAAAAATCACTAATTTCATGAAAAAATATTCATTAATAACAAAGTTATGATAACTCAAAAATTCGAAAACTCAAACAGGTAACAGTCACAAAAAAAACACCCTATATCTACAGATATAGCCATGAGAATTTTTTTTATAATTTCAACAATAAAGTGCCGCCAGACGAAAAACAAATAGCGAAAATAACGGAATTACATTGACACAATTCAACTTATAATGAATGAAAAAAATTTAATTCACGTAACTATGAAAACTAATTATTGAAATGTTTCGATTCAGTGCAACAATTCATTCAAACTCATATTCTAGTAGCCTCTACTAATCCACCACGTATTTCGACTCATCAATTTGTCGTAGCGCTTACGGATGTTTCTGATTACGTTCCTTAGTTCTTGTGGGGTAATATCTGAACATACCTGTCGAATTCTTGCATAAAGTTCATTTCTATTTCTTGAGCGGTTTTTGTAAACCTTTTGTGTGAGAAGTCCCCAGAGAAAAAAGTCCAAAACTGAGAGGTCTGGTGGCCACTCTATAAACGGACTACCACGGCCTATCCATCGGTTTGGAAAATGTTCGTTAAGCCATTGCCTCACAGCTCTGGCAAAATGAACAGAGCACCCATCTAACTGGACAATTAAATTTGATCGTTCATTGATTGGCAGCTCCTGAATAGCATCCCAGAACCCTGAGTTTGAAAATTCTAGAAACCTCTGCGCATTAATGTTTTCCTCAAAAAAGAAAGGACCAATTCGTTCGTTCAATATCCCACACCAGACGTTGATTTTTTTGGGAATACTGGCTTTCACAGTTTATTACCTAGTTAGGATTATTCGCTGCCCAATAGCGACAATTCTGTGATGACACTACACAATTAATAGTGGAAGTAGCTTCATTCTAATAGAAGTGTCAATACCGCATTGTCGAAAATATTTTAGTTTGGTAGAGCATATTCGAATATGCTCTTCATCAAATTTTCAAAGTGATCCGTTGACTGGTTCACCAGAAACGTCTAATGAGCCATTCACCGTGAATCAGCCTGTATATTATGACATATGGAAATCTCAACATTTCTGGTTCATTCTTGATGATATCACAGATACTTTTGAATTTCTAAAAATTTGAGGCAATGGGGGCTAAGAAAATATATCATATCTGATTAATATCTGCTTCAAAATTGAATGAACTGCTCATACTACAGAGCTTTGAAACGGGGTTCAGTTTCCCTTATGTAATTTTTCTTTAGCAAAGGACCCCACACAAAACTATACTGGGTGACAGGAAACCTGTAGCACCTGTAGCAGCCTTTAGTTTATTTGAAGAGATAAAAATTAAAAATTTGAACTTAACAAAGGTATGTGATTGATGATAGCGCTTTCTTTGAACCTAACAACACTTTTTTCAACCACCTGCTCGACCGGAAGTAACCCCAACTTTTTTTTTTCAAATGTCACCCTGTATATCCCTCCAGCTCATCTTATTTTTCTTGAAAATTTCTCTTCAATCTGTATCACAAATAAGTAGTTGATCCTTCATTGGCTGTTGGATTGTATTTTTTTTTATTTCAAATACACCGCAAAACTGAATTAGAAAATAGTTCATTGCTTGGTTGGCTTTGAAATCCAAATTAGTTGATAGATATTATTTTAAATTTTTCCATATCCCAATGATGATATCATCTTCGAGTTTAAAAAAAAAATACAGAAATATCTCACGATATTGGGAAATTGCGATAGGAACACATATTTTTCAATTTGGCTACTTGTAAAGAAATTATTTGTCTTTTATTTCTGCCATGTAGCCATAACATAATCTTTGCATTCGGAAACATGAAATTGAAATTGTTTTGTTTATTTTCAATATATTTTTGACTAGTTGCTGATGAAGACAAAATGTTTTTTGCTTGCCAGTAAAGGATATTTGATTTTATTGATTCATTTTTACTTTTATCAACTAATGATCTTTGGATTTCAGTGTCTACCAAGTATAAAACTATCATACTAATTGGTTCCCAGTAACAAATACTTATTTGTGACACATGGTTGACGAGAGAATTACGAGTCATATAAGAGCTAGATCAATATACAGGGCGACGTACTTCCTGTGAATTTTAAATTTATTTCTCCTCGAATAAAAAATATACGGACTGTAACATGTCTCCTGTGTCAACCGGTATAGCAATGTTCAATGTTCAATGCTGTCCGCGATGAGTATAGCTACACCTATATTCGTCTATTAGGCACTTTTTAACGCAATTGAAACCCTATATTTTGATATTACAATTTTTTTAAGCCAAATTTCAGATAAAATAATAATATTGATATTGTGATCTTCAACTAAGTTAAATAACTCTGGTTGTCTGACTTCAGCGATTTTACATTCCATTGTAAGATATTAATTCACATTCTATCTATTCGGCAACGCTGTCTAGAATCACGTCAAAACTTCTGTGTTGTTCAAATACTTATTTTCATGATCAACTGCGATATTAATATATCTACAGTGCTAAAACTCGTGTCACAATACACTAGTGCATAATACGGGTGAGTCTTTTATTTCTGCCATGTAGCCATAACATAATCTTTGCATTCGGAAACATGAAATTGAAATTGTTTTGTTTATTTTCAATATTATTTTGACTAGTTGCCGATGAAGACAAAATGTTTTTTGCTTGCCAGTAAAGGATATTTGATTTTATTGATTCATTTTTACTTTTATCAACTAATGATCTTTGGATTTCAGTGTCTACCAAGTATAAAACTATCATACTAATTGGTTCCCAGCGAGCTTGGTGCATTTCAATAAAATGCAATTCAATAGCCATTCAAGTAACAAATACTTATTTGTGACACATGGTTGACGAGAGAATTACGAGTCATATAAGAGCTAGATCAATATACAGGCCGACATTTGGAAAAAATCATTAATAGGTTCAAAGATCAATGATCACGTACTTCCTGTGAATTTTAAATTTATTTCTCCTCGAATAAAAAATATACGGACTGTAACATGTCTCCTGTGTCAACCGGTATAGCAGGGGAGTCCAATTGGGGATTTTTGGATTGACTGTAGCTCTTCAGAAGAATATATCTGAGGATATACCTTGCAACCTGTAGAGTACCCATACCACCCACCCCCACCATAGCCGCCGCGAGCTTTTGTGACGTCCAGAAGAATGTCAGTCTTTTGAATTGGAGCTTCTTCCGGGTTCACTCAACATCCCCTATGAATATCTGACGAGCTCGAATAATTTTTTATCTCCATTCTCTATCATTCCATACCGCCACCCTAGCCGTGCAAACCGGCAGATTAATATACCTCCGATATCAGAGATGCTTGGGGCATATACACTATCATGTGATGCGCTCGAATAATTCCATGTATTTTTTAACATATGAAAACCTGTAGACGCTCTTCTCCCACTGCTCCTTCCTTTCTTTCTATCATCTGTTTGTCCCCAGTAGTAAGCAACACTCTAGACGTTGGAAACTGAACCCCTACCCTTATAAGACCTTCTAACATATCATTTCTATGAAATTTCTTGCAGCCTAAAATCATATGATTCAGATCGGCTATTTCGTTATCTAAGTTACACAACGGTGAATTTATCACCCATATTTATGCAAATGTTTGTTTTCAATTTAGTCATACTGTTATAGTACTTTTTATTAATAGTGCGATCATAGATATAATTCATTTTATTAGGCAATTTTTCATGTATTGAAAAATGTGAGATATTTGATTTTTCTGTTATTTCTTTCCAGTAACTGTCCCAATCTTTATAAATATTATTTTTGAATACGAGAGAGAGAGAGGTCTTCGTAACATGGAATAGTTGAAAAGGTACCACATGATGTAGCATCTTTTGCAGCTACATCTCATTACCGATAATACCACTATGATCCTTTGTCCATATGAACGTGACTCGAATGTTTTTCAATTTCAAATCGATAGAGTAAGTTTTTTATGTAACAAATGGTAGATTTGTGAAAATTTTTGAATGTTATATTCTCAATATTCTCCAGAACAGATTTGGAGTCTGATATGATTATACAGGGATATTTATGAAAATTTGCAGGTAAGTGCTATGGAACAAAATGCATCTGATGTATATTTTTTTGTTAATAATATACTTCTGATTCAACCAGAAATGCCATGAACTTCTTTGATTCACATGGGACACCCTATATATTTTTACAGATTTTGAAAGACTTTGTTATTTTGAATCCACACATACTGAGTTTAGTGTTGAAAACATTGTAAAAACGAGGAATATAGCACATTAATCAACCTCCTTCGAGTTTTTTGCATTAGTGCAGAAAACTATTTAGATAAACTAATTGATGTTTGTATGCATAGTAATAAATAAACGAGTACTCTTTTGTTCTTCATGTGTCAAATTCTAACTGACGGAAATGAATTTTACAATCACCATAACCGATCATCATTAAGATTTCAATATGCTCTTTCTCACTTAATTGAACCATTCTAAATTCTACGTTTATTTATTACTTTGCATACAAACAATATGAATCAGTTCATTTAGATGGTTTTTTTCTCTAATGCAAAAAACTCTGGCTGATTAGAGTATGTATGAATTCAAAATAACAACCTCTTTCAAAATCTGTAAAAATATATAGGGTGTCCCATTTGAATTGAAGAAGTTGATGGCATTTCGGGTTAAACCGGAAATATATCATTAACAAAAAAATTTACATAAGGTGCATTTTGTTCCATAGCACTTCCCTGCAAACTTTCACTAGTAATACCACTAGAGGTCAAATTATTTCCATATTCCCTCTTCGACTCGGGATAATTTTCAAAATATTCATGAGCTCGAAAAAATTTCCGGATTTAATTTGAACTCGTGTGGTATTCGGTAAGAAAATTCCACACCAAATGTGTTTCTGTATGACAATGGCCTCAGCCGTGAAAATGCTGGAATTTGTGTATTTCATTATTACTTTAAACAAGAAAGGCACAACCAACTCCTTCCTGTTTTTTGCTTCCATCTGTATAAATTATTGTTCCATTTTCTTAAAATTGTTGATTTTGCTTTTCAACAGAGTTTCGTTATAGGCGGCTATTTCATTATAATTTAGGATTATGACTGTGGGCTTAGAAAATATAAATTCATAATTGTATACAAATACCGGCAGATTATTAGTTTTCACAATGAATTGCTTATATTCGTTGGTTTCTAGAAAATCAGCTGATAATAAACGTAAGTTTTTGAGTCTCCAGTAACTATTTGTTAAGACCTCCGTATTCAAACTATAAATTTTGTTCAGTGTCGACGAGTTATATGTTCTCAACTTTGTCACATATTTATTCGCCAGGAAAAGCAACGGTGGTTCATTTGCTTCCGCCAGAATTGCATCAGTAGGCGTCGATTTCATTGCTCCTAGACAGTGTCTGATTGCTAGGAACTGACTACGGTAAACTTATTTCAAATTCGTGTTTGATGACGATCCATCAAATATACAGCCGTAATCAATAATAGTATGAATGGCCTACAAAATGATAGAGCTACTTGAGGTGTCGCACCCCATGATTTTTTTGTAACACAACAGTGAATATTGAAGCATTTTTCACATCTAGTTTCTAAGTACTCGATACTGGATCTAACACCACACCCGAATACCTATACTCTGACGAAAGGCACCTCTACATCTGCTATCTGTATATGTGTAGCTGTTCGGAGACGATGTCTTGTGAAGCAAATAAATGCAGATTTTTCTGACGATATTGTAAATCCTATATCAGATAACCACACCTTCAGAATTCATAGCACACTATCAAAATCATCCAACCAGATTTCATCTGCGTGCTGTATTACTTTAATGTTCTTATTATAATCAAATTTCTTGTGCAATTCTGACGTAGATGTTGGAAAGTGTGGGGCTGAGGGTAGAACCTTGTGGGAGACCATTGTGTACTAACTTGGTTCCTGACATATATTTCCCGGCCGTAAAATCTCATAATATATATTATAAGCTGTTTTTTTGTCTATACCTGCATTCTATACCTGATTCGTAAGCCCCTGTTATATCAAGAAATAGGCAGAGAAAGTAGTCGTTTTTTGAGAACGTCAATTGTATATCTGTAGTAAGATTGTCTAGTCCTCTTCTAAAACCAAACTGTATTTCGGGGAGTATAGAATTTTTTTCAATGTAGTATTCCAATCGTAATTTTATTATTCTCTCTAAGGTCTTCAAGAGGATAGTCCTGGATCTTTACCTGTTTTATGTATTAGTACTAAAATGCATTGAATATATTTAGGATTTTTTTTACCAGATTTGTTCATGTTATACAGCATTTTGTAGGTGAAACCATCCAGACCAGGTGACGTGGTTTTCGTTTTTTTCAGCGCCATTTCAAGTTCTGACATGTTAAAAGGTTTATTTAGTCCGTTAGGTTTTATGGAAATATATTCGGACGTGTTTACGGGAGATTTACGACACTGGGAGGAGCATAGTTGTTCAAAGTGTTGTCTAAAATTTCATCCTCTATTTCTGTTTATTGAGAGAAAGAATTGCCATCAATTGACAGATAGTTTTCCCAATTTGAGGAATTCTTATATTTAGCTGGGGCTTCTTTGCGTTTATTCACCAGATCTGTGCAGTCTTTATCCCATCAATCATGGGATCATCATCATGGTTTCATTAGCTGGAAAATTCAGTGCTTCTGTCATTTTTTTGAACTTTTCAGACTAGGCCATTTCCTCGATAATTATGTTTCGCGAGTCAAAATCCATTTTATTTTTCTAAATATCTCCCAATCGATCCGATTATGACACCATTTGCTAGCAAGGAATATTTTTTCTTCTGTTTTTGATAACTGAATTCATTACTGTAGGAAAATGATCCGATCCAAACGAATCAGGAAGTACTCTCCATGTGTTATCATTAAGATAAGGTGTTATCAATTTAAGATCTATTGCTGAGGGGTTTTGATTGGGCCTAGTAACTCCTGAAGGGGCTTCCATCGTTCATTACAATCAAATCAAAGTTATCTACTGCTTCCAATAATCGGTTATCCTGTACTGTGTTACCAGCATAACCGACTATGACAGTTAAAATCACCTGCAAATATTGTTTTATACTGATGGCCTAAAAATGTTTTCCCAGTCAATTGTATGGACTTTGGCATCCGGTGGTTTGTTTACTGACACAATATTTAAGTTCCCTTTACTGATTTCAACTGCACATATTTCAGTACTTTGGTCATGTGTAATTTTCTTTTTGTTCAATGCGGTCCGCGATGAGTATAGCTACACCTATATTCGTCTATTAGGCACTTTTTAACGCAATTGAAACCCTATATTTTGATATTACAATTTTTTTAAGCCAAATTTCAGATAAAATAATAATATTGATATTGTGATCTTCAACTGAGTTAAATAACTCTGGTTGTCTGACTTCAGCGATTTTACATTCCATTGTAAGATATTAATTCACATTCTATCGATTCGGCAACGCTGTCTAGAATCACGTCAAAACTTCTGTGTTGTTCAAATACTTATTTTCATGATCAACTGCGATATTAATATATCTACAGTGCTAAAACTCGTGTCACAATACACTAGTGCATAATACGGGTGAGTTAGTTAGGGTTTTTCTCAAGTTCCAAGGCTGAATACAATAAACGCACTCGATTGAACTCGCCCGGTTCAGGACTTTGGACCCTGGAACCTCCAAGCGATCAGGTTGATCTGCTTTGCGGTGTTGCCAAACTGCGAATCTTTTCTGTGGTAATGGATAAGGAAATGAAAGTTATCCTGAAATGCATTTATGATCAAAACAATGATGCAAAAAACGAAATAAAAAGTATTAGAACTGACTTGGAAACAATAAATAAAAATTATAAAAAAGCAGAAGAGAAAATAGAGAGTCTGGAATTGGAAAATAGAAAACTCAAAATTGAGACAGAAACGATTCAAAGGAAACTGAAAGAAAATAATCAGGTTATTTACGGGATAATAGAAGAACCTGAAGAAAATATTCTGAATGTCATCAAAGAGTCACTGTTGAAAAAACTGAAACTAACCCTAGAGGATTACGAATTCAACAACATCTATAGAATTGGAAAGAAAAACACTGATAATCATAGACCTATCTTATTGAAAGTTACGAGAAATCCTACGAAATAAGCTATCCTCAAGGAATGTAAAAATCTAATTGGAAGTCCGATATCAGTATCACACGATTTAACTATCCAAGAGAGGGAAGAGAAGAAGTTGCTATTGAAATTCTACAGAGAAGCCAGAGAAAATAACCAAAATACAACCCTCCTGAAAAATAAAGTCGTCATAAATAGTATCAGCTACACATACCTAGACCTAGTAAACATCGACTCTGCCGCCGTGTTTGAAACTGGACCTTCAATACCAAGTAGACCTACTAAAAGAAAAGATCTTCAGAGTCCAACTGAACGGAATTCAAGGAAAATCACAAGAAGTTATACGAGAGACACCAGTACTGATATCAGTTCTAACAAACAGGCCTGAATGTAGAAAATTTCTCACTACTGTAGGAACTAGCTTATTTTACATTGCAATCATTCACTAATAGTCATTACTTTATGAGCTAATTCCCAATAAAAAAATTTTGTTTGCCAAAATAATTTAGTGTGGTTTCTCCACACCCTGGTTTCCATTAGTAATATTGGTTTTTATGTTCTTATTAATATAGTCTCAGACAAGCATGGGATAATCATGGCATTGAACGTCTTAGAAGATATTGAGAACATGAAAGAACCCTATTTCCAGTGTTTCAACTCTTCTACTGATTTTACAGAGGATCTGGATAGGAATAATGATAATAACGAATTGTCTATTTTGTTTGAAAAAACATTTTACTGGTCGTTTTTCTCAATGATTTAAAATTTAAATTTAGGGTAATAGTTTGTACAGAATCCTGGCTAGATTCATGCTCTGGAGGATTCATCATTAATGGTTATAACACACACATCATTCCGTCGACTACAAATAAATGTGATGGAATTGCTATCTTCGTGGAATCCAATTAAAATTACCAAATCAATAAAATCGGTGACATTACTTTCACTGCTGCAAAAATTTCTGTTCAGATTCATAATAATGACTACAATATTATCGCTATATATCGTAGTCCTAATAATAATATTAACAACTTCATTGAAGAAATACAAATTATACTTGAAACGCTAACTGCTAGCCATCGATTTCTGATTGGAGATATTAACTTGAATATTCTAGATAACTCCCCTCTTGCACACAATTATCTGACATCATTGAGTGCACTAGGTTATACATCATTGGTAAATTGTCCAACAAGAGTCACCGACCTCAGTTCGAAATGTATTGATCACATTTCTGCAAAAATTCCTGGTACGCAAAATGTAAAATCTGCAATGATCAAAACATATATAACCGATCATTTTCCAGTGATATGTATTACAAGAAACCAATCAAGACATCCTCAGACTCAATCTGATGCTGTATCGCAAATAAGAATCATTGACTATAATAAACTGAAAAACTCCATTGAGAATATAAATTGGAAGAATGTTTTGTCAGAAACTGAGAACCCAGACAAAGCGTACACGAATTTTATGCAGCAGTTATCAGATTCCATAACAAACAGCAGTTCAATGAGAAATATTAATTTAAACTCGAAGAATCGTAAGCTAAAATCATGGATCACACCATCATTAGTGGAAAGTATAAGAAAAAGAGATAACTTGGCTAAGAAACTAAAAAGAGATCCTGATAACGTGCAATTACGTAGTGATTATCGTATCTACAGAAATACACTCACCGATCTCATAAGGCGCCAAAAAAATTTGTACTATGAGGAAATTCTAGATGACGCTAAAGGTAATATCAAAGAAACTTGGAAAATAATAAAGAGCTGTACAGGTGGGGAAAGTTTGTCAAAAGAAAACATTTCCATTCAATTCAATGATTTTTTCTGTAAAGTTGGGGAAAATCTCGCAGGTGAGATAGAAAATGATCCCACATTTGTTGAAATACCGATTCCGCTCAACGAAGCATCGCTGTTTCTGAGACCAATAACAAACATCGAATTATGTAATCATATAACACAAATGAAAACGAACTCCTCCCCAGGGATTGATAATATCACTGTAAAAATGTTAAAATACATAAAAAATGAGATAACTATTCCACTACTCCACATATACAACTGTTGCATGCAAAAGCGGTTTTTCCCCAGAGCGCTGAAAGTGTCGGTGATAACTCCAGTTCCAAAGGGGGGTGACAAAACTGACACCAACAATTATCGACCAATATCCCTTACTTCTGTATTCTCGAAGCTATTTGAAAAATGTATTGCCTCCCGTCTTTATGATTTTTTGAATAAATATAAATTAATTAATAAATCTCAATTTGGATTGATGAAAGGTATTGGTAGGAACGACGCGGTAACGCAACTTATGGATAACATTTGCAAGAATATCGATAGATCCAAAAAAGTACTGACAGTAATGCTTGATTTAAAGAAAGCTTTCGATACGGTGAGTCATCACAAATTGCTCAACAAACTGTACAATTATGGAATAAGAGGCTCTGGGTATGATCTCATGAAAAATTATTTATTAGACCGAAAACAATGTACTAGAGTAAATGGTGTGCTGAGTGGATTCAAAACTATTACATACGGAGTTCCCCAAGGCACAGTCTTGGGTCCTATTTTATTCATCCTTTATCTGAATGATCTATTGTCTCTTGATATTCAGGGAAGCTTCACCGCTTACGCCGATGATACAGCGATTACTTTCGTGGCAAACACGTGGCCTCAAGTTATCAGCCTAGCAAACGGGAATTCATTGGCTGTGAGCAAATGGCTGAATAACAATTTACTTACCTTGAATATTGAAAAAACAGTAGTAATTCCTTTCAAATATGACAACATTAATAACTTCCAGTCAATTTATATTAACAATCAATTAGTCACATGTGTAGAGAACTCCAAGTACCTGGGTATAATAATCGATCATAAACTAACTTGGAAAATGCACATTACTAATTTGGCCGCGAAAATAAGAAAAACCATCTATAAATTCTACGCCCTGAGAAGTATATTAAACACGAATACTCTAAAGACTGTACCGGGTGTCCCAGTATACCTGTGCCAATGGATTATCTCAGCTATTTCGAAAGATGAAAATTTGAAAATTTCATGATCCCCAATTCGTTCAAGGAACCTTTAATTGAGAAAAACAAAAATTGAAAGTCACTTCTGGTTTGACCGGAAGTGGCTCTGACTTTTTTATTTCAAATAGCACCCTGTATATTTTTTGCAATTTTTGCTTTCTACTCAAAATTACCTTTCCAACGATGTATCACACTTTGTATTCTACATTTGATTTGATTGAGAAAACGTCAATTGAAATTTCAAATTGAAAGAATTGCAGTAGGCTACGATATTTTGTGTAATCTTGATTTTTACTTCAATAATAATTAATAATTCATGAACAGTTTTGCATTCGAGATGATGAAGAGAACGTCAAATTTCAAATTATTAGTAGAACTGGAAGAATTAATAATTCTTAAATGAAAATCTTAGTGTGCCATGAAAACATTTGAATACATTTGTTTGTAACTTTGACAGTTAATAATTCTCAATAGTTGTGTGCGTGTCAGAGAAACTAACATTCACTAATCAAGAGAAAGTGGATATGATACTGATTTATGGAAAATGCGATAATAATCGTCGGGCTGCTCTACGTGCATACAGAGAGAAATACCCTGATAGACGAATGCCAAGCTCTATGTATTTCACACGATTGGCTTCGAATTTGGCAACAAGTGGATCATTTTATAGAAAGCGTACTGTCTTCAAAAGAAAAAATGCTACGGACGATGAGCATACCGTTGCAGTTTTAGGAAGAGTGGTTGTTGATCCCCATATCTCTATTAGAAACATAGACAGGAGAGCGGCATTTCTCGTTCATCAATTCAGCGCATTCTCAAAATTGCCAAATTCAAACCATTTAAAATTCATCTGCATCAAGGATTACTACCCACAGATTACGAGAGTCAATGTATGGTGCAGCATAATTGATGGATTCATTTTAGGGCCAAAATTTTACGATGGTACGATAACTGGTCCAATGTACCTAGAATTCCTTCGGGATGAACTTCCTCATTTTCTTGAAAGCATTCCTTTACATATGCGTAGAAACATTCATTTTCAACAGGATGGTGCACCCCCCCCCCCCACAATGCTATAGCGGTAAGAAATCATTTAAATGAAACATTTGGAGATATATGGATCGGCACACACGGGCCGATAAGATGGCCTGCAAAATCTCCAGATTTAACACCGCTGGATTTCTTCCTTTGGGGGTATTTGAAAGATTGTGTGTACCAGACTCCTCCTATTGATTTAGAATATCTAAAAAACGAAATGAGGAATGAGTGTAGAACCCTTAATGCTGAGGTGTTGAGGAGTGTTACTTTGCGTGAACTACTCCACCGAGCTGAAAGATGTGTAGAAGCAGTTGGTCAACATTTCGAACATATGCGTTAGTTATTATATTCTTGAGCCCCCTTTCTTTGTAATTTTCAAGATTAAACAAAATATCGTAGCCTACTGCAATTCTTTCAATTCGAAATTTCAATTGACGTTTTCTCCATCAAATCAAATGTAGAACACAAAGTGTGATACATCGTTGGAAAGGTAATTTTGAGTAGAAAGCAAAAATTGCAAAAAATATACAGAGTGCTATTTGAAATAAAAAAGTCACGAGTCACTTCCGGTCAAACCGGAAGTGACTTTCAATTTTTATTCTTCTCAGTTGAAGGTTCCTTGGACGAATTGGAGATCATGAAATTTTCAAATTTTTATCTTTCGAAATAGCTGAGATAATCCATTGGAACAGGTATACTGGGACACCCGGTATACTATGCTATTACTCAGAGCTTACTACAATACTGCATTCTAGCTTGGGGTTCTGCTTATAAAACAACAATGGAAACAGTGTTCACGGCACAGAAATACAGGGTGTCCTTAAAAGGTCTTTACAAAAAGCTACCACATATTCTTCAGACCAAAACAATTCGATACAAGCAAACTTACCTCAGTAAAAAGTTGCTTAGTTTGGGCGCTAGACGGCTCTGAAGTTGAAATTTTCAAATCGATTTTGCTTCATAACTTTTGAACGGCTCATGAGATTTTTTTCAAATTTGGTACGTTGGCATAGACTCATCGGGCAATGAAACTCATATCATAATCATAATGAATATCATTCCATGGGCGTAGAACTTGATTTTTTCAGTAAATAAACATCTAAAACTCCTACGCCAATGGAAAAAAATTAGTTTCAATATGAAATCTAAATTATTCAACTCATTCACTACAAAAAAGGTACTCTTGACAAAAGTCGATTCCTCTCATGGTTTCGACAAAATTTTAATTTTAGTGATTTAGAGCATAATTAATAATAAAACGATTAACAGATATTTCATAAAAATTGTTCAAAATGTTCACCATTTTCACGTATACAAAGATTTATACGACGCAAAAAGTTGAGATGTACTTTTTGCATAGGTTATTTCTATTGAAAATAAGTAGCACTGGTTTTTTTTTTCTGAAGACTATTATTATCTGCTCGAAAACAGTGATATTCACATTCTTGGTTTCCATAGTTTCATCTGTGTTGATTTGTCGAGTTTTATTGACGTTGATTGTTGATATCGGACTTTTCTGATTTATCATGGCCGTACAATACACCAATGAAGAATACACCGATATGTTATTGGTATTCGGATATTGTCAAGGAAATGGTCGAGAGAGTGTGAGGGTGTATTCGGCAAGGTTTCCAAATCGTCGCGTACCAAGCCACCCAACCTTTGCTGCAGTTGAGAGACGTCTTCGGGAGACCGGTCATTTTGCTCCTAGAACTGGTGATTATGGAAGACAGCGTTATGTAAGGATTCCCGAAGTCGAAGTAGAAATTTTAGACCGTATTGAAGAAAATCCAGAATTGAGTACTAGACGGATAAGTAATGAACTAGAAGTTTCTAGGAATGCCGTTCATGAAGTACTAAGAGAACAATTATTATACCCATACCACAAGACGCCAGTTCAAGATTTATTAATCCATGATTCACAAAGTCGTCTGATGTTTTGTAGGTTCATTAATTTGCAAAGAGAAATGAATCTGAACTTTGGAAAGAATATTTTGTTCACTGATGAAGCCTGTTTCACGAGAAGAGGAATAACTAATTTTCATAATGAACACGTTTATGCAATTGAAAATCCTCATTCCATTAAAATAAACCATTTTCAACACGAATTCAAAATCAACGTTTGGGCTGGAATAATAGGAAATTTTATAATTGGTCCTGTCATACTTCCACAAAGATTAACAGGAGACATGTATTTACAACATCTACGAAATACGTTGCCAAATTTGTTGGAAGATTTACCACTCCAACATCGGGTAGATATGTGGTTTATGCACGATGGAGCTCCACCACATTTTTCGGTGGATGTTAGGAATTTTTTAAACCAACAGTACCCAGACAGATGGATAGGTAGAGGTAATGATGCACCCGTGAATTGGCCACCACGTTCTCCAGACTTAACACCGATGGATTATTTTGTATGGGGTTATCTCAAGTCTACGGTTTACAAGACCCCTGTGAATACTGTAGAACAATTATGGCAACGTATCCAACAGGCGACGAATAATCTTACAGGCGATGAAGAAGTTATGCAAAGAGTACATTTCAACTTTTTGCGTCGTATAAATCTTTGTATACGTGAAAATGGTGAACGTGGTATGGTGAACATTTTGAACAATTTTTATGAAATATCTGTTAATCGTTTTATTATTAATTATGCTCTAAATCACTAAAATTAAAATTTTGTCGAAACCATGAGAGGAATCGACTTTTGTCAAGAGTACCTTTTTTGTAGTGAATGAGTTGAATAATTTAGATTTCATATTGAAATTAATTTTTTTCCATTGGCGTAGGAGTTTTAGATGTTTATTTACTGAAAAAATCAAGTTCTACGCCCATGGAATGATATTCATTATGATTATGATATGAGTTTTATTGCCCGATGAGTCTATGCCAACGTACCAAATTTGAAAAAAATCTCATGAGCCGTTCAAAAGTTATGAAGCAAAATCGATTTGAAAATTTCAACTTCAGAGCCGTCTAGCGCCCAAACTAAGCAACTTTTTACTGAGGTAAGTTTGCTTGTATCGAATTGTTTTGGTCTGAAGAATATGTGGTAGCTTTTTGTAAAGACCTTTTAAGGACACCCTGTATATCATCAGAATCTGCCTGAGGAAACCAAGAAGATATCCCTCGATTCTTATCTTCAAAGAATTCAGAGTTCTAACTATCACTGAATTGTATTTCAAAAATCTACTCATTTTCACCCATAAAAATTGCAGGCCATCTGATACCCTGTCCTATGACGGAGTGTCAACTAGAGCAGTAACAAATAGAAATGTACATGTACCATCATTTAACTTCAAGTTGACGCGATACCACTTCACCTATCTCGGTAAAAAAATGTACAATTTTGTTGATATATCAATTAGGAATCTCAAGTCTATCAATTCCTTCAAAGCGAAAATAACCCCTTGGATCATTGAGAATACCAACGAGCTGAATCAAATGTTATATCATCCAATTCAATAAAATTTAGTACCGACATATCAAATTCATTCACACATATACCTTAACTCTTGTCTCTTGCACCCAGTCTTTCAATTTGATCTTCTGTTAAATTAGGTAGAGATTATGTCTGAATATATGGACCATTATTGTGTGACATTTATAATTAAAAAACGTTGCACACGTGACACATTTGGAAACTACAATTTCACTGTTTGCTACACATGAGCTTGCTCTGTAGCCATTCATTTTATTGTTCTTTTCTTTACTTGCTATGTTTTACGATGTATTCTTATTCAAAATGGTGCGTTGCACTGCCTATATTTCTTTAACTCACATACTATTAATTCTCTGAATGTAAATAAAAAATTGTTTGTAAATGGAAAATGTAAAAGGAAATGAAACAATAAAATATTTCTATTTCTATTTCTATAATTGTTTTTGTTTCGCTTCTATAGCCATTTAGTATTCAGATTTCTCGTAATCATCTGAAATAAATATATCCATGTTTTCCCACCTTCATTTAGAACATTCAAGATTTGTGATACCGATCCATTAATGTTAATTTCATAATTTTTCAATTTTTTAATCATAATTATTTTGTATAATATTTTGTTTGAATAAATGGGATCATTGCAAATAGAATTTTTGCTTTGTGTAATATTAGTTCATCTCGATACGGGTTAGGGAGGATAGAGGACGATTCCGTTGTCCTAGGTGTAGTATGTAATGTTTTTTTAATTGTTGTAATTTTTTCAGGTTGGTTTGTTTTTGTTGCAATTTTAGTTTGGGTGGGTGGATTTCTAGTACGTGGTTTGTTCTGGTAATTGAGGATAATTCCCCAAGTTGTTTAGCAAATCAAACCTATCGTGAGTTGTTAGTTTGGCATATAAGGGGTTGTTGAGCATAAACTCTACATTATTATTTTTTGTGCATGGATTGTCATTACAATTTTCTGTTGCGCATGTTTACACTGTGTACCTGTATGTCCATATCTCAAGCATTCGGAACACTGGATAAAGGGATAATAATACGGTTCAACGGGGAAATTCCCCATGTTGATCCTGAGGAGACGGAACTATTTACATCCAAACAGGGCTAATTTCCGGTCCACTGTAGGAAACTATTGTAACTGAGTTTTACTAAGTGCTGTTGCCATATTTCCAGTTTCAGAATGAGATCCGTATTACTTGTAGACACGTGCATAGCATTTTTTTATTGTATTGCAAGCAAAACAGTGTCAATGTAACATGTTTCTGAACAGTATTTCATACATCATCAAAACCTGAAATGTACACGTTAAAATTACCATAACCTCCAATAATATACCAATATATGTTGGCGACATTGAGAAATCTTGAACACAACATCTGACTTTTACCGATCTGTGCCAGTTCTTCCGAATTTCGTTGGATACTTGGCTGAAAGTTTATGCAGTTTTCACAGTTTCGCCAATGTCATAATTATCAAGTTTGGCAAATATCACGAGATTTGAAAACAGGATGAGTATATGAGTAGCTCCACCAGCTAGTTCATTACATCAATGTCTGTACCAAATCACAAGTTGGCTAAACTGTTCTGAATGGTGTTTTTGAATTTTTCTAAACTCATTAGGGTTGAAACCACCCCTTGGACGGCCTGCCAATAATCCATCTCTTGGCACAATATTCAAGACCTTATCAATAATGTCTACCAAATCTCAAGTTGGCTGAACTTTTCTGAATGTTGTTTTCGATTTCGATTCCATTTCCTTTTCGAATCAACCAATCCATTTGCCAAACCTCAATTTCGGGGAAATTTTTGTGTCTCATTCCATCATTACTCATGATGTCAAAAACTCATGATCATGGTTTTCATGCATTCACAATTGTACTCGGAATGTGAAATTCAATTATAATTCTTCGATAGCTAGATAAAACATTGTTTTCAAATGAAATTATTTTGCGACGCCACTGGTAAAATAAGTTGGGTTTTCTCAGTAAAAAAAAATCATAACGGCATCAGTATTCATGATACAGGGTCTTGAAAAAAATTATGCATTCAATCTGATCGAATATTTTATGTATTCAGTCAAATTTATTCTAATCTCCTCATGATTTTTTGTCCAATTTATAACTTTAGGATTAGAATAATTTATTGTTTTGGTTTTTATGAATTGTTAGTTTTCTTTTATTACACTTTACCAGCATCAGTTATTCCTTCATCATATTCAAATTAAAATATTTCGAAATCGGTTCACAGTATCGAGTTTGGCCAAGAGTTCCTTTTTGGAGTTGAAGTGGATGTTTAAACTCACATAGAATTTGCACTGGTAAATATATCCTCAAAACAAAATTATGTTTGAAAATAGTCGAACGAACGAACCGTGTAACTAGGGTCCTCTATGAGAGTCAGACATAAAAATGAATTTATGGGATTTGTTAGCTTCCAAAACATACACAACTACAAAATTGCATGTCAACGTTGCCAGTAGTTTCGACATAATCGTAAAAAATGTGTAGACATTTTTTTCAAGACCTTGTATCTTGAACACTGATGCCGTTACGAAATTTTTTTACTGACCAAACCCAACTTATTATGCGGTGTTTTACGTATCCTAGCAACGGATCCATTTTTCTGAAACACCCTGTATATGGAGAGACCAGTTCTATAGAATGTATCTTTTGTGAACGGAAGCCGTCAAATCATAGTATAGTGAAATGCAAGAAATTTGCGGATCTCACTGTTATAAGAAGATGGGATGGCCAAAAAGAAAGAAAATTTGCTTTTGTTGTTTGAGAAATCATCAAATTAAATATTGCAAAATCAAGAAACAGACATGAAAAGAAATAATTCAACTGCACCAAGAGCGTTGCAGAACGATGAATCAATAAAAGAACGAATTTTTGATGCTACAATCCAGTTCTCCAATCACTCCAGAAACTTACTGAGATTTGCACCGGTTATTTGGAAGACGAATGGAAAGAAGAAGTCTGTTTGCAGTGGACTAGCAAAGTATCCAATTATATAGATACAACTAAAATTGTCTATATCAGGAAAAATGAGGGATAGCAACATATTCGTTATGAATAACGTAAGAACCAACACAAGATATAGACATTGATAAAATTTCAAGAAAATGGTTGAAAGGTCTAGATAGTTGGCCACTCACTATTCAAGAAGCTACATAAACAATACGAAATGGGAGACAGCCCTGTTATGGAAGAGAGATGTAAACTTACCCGAGAGCAGAAAGAATGCCATAAGAAGATTGTGTCGAGAGGCAGATGGAAAAAAATAGCATTTCCACAAGCATACCGTGACAAAATAAAGGATATATCGAAACCACCGCGTATATTCTATATGAAGATAATATGGAAAATGAATAATTCTAAATATCTGGTACCAGAACACATCGAAATAGCAGAGATTTTTTGGTATAAAGAAAATCATTGAATGAGTTTTTACGAAGAAATATCAAACTCAGCACAGTTTGAGGAATAAATATCTGATGATGATATATGGCAACGATACGCGACAGGCGTGTTATCCCACCGTATGTGTCTGGGAATGAGGAAAGCGGTATACGTTGCTCGTCACGTTGGCCAAAGTCGGCCCACTGTTAATTTTTTTTCTATCTGTGGACAACACGTAAGGGAAACCTATAATGTTCGAGGAACATCGTGTTAGCCAGCGGTAGAATTTTGGAAGAGAAGTAGGTTTGGAGGTTGTAAGCATCAGGAAAGAATTAGAAGCACTAGGCAAAGAATTCCACAACTTTGCATTGTTCGACAAGTCTGAAGCCTGGAAGTGTAGGGTTGACCAGCCTGAGCTCGTCTGGTTTGTCTACTAGGAATCGCACGTGGTTGCATAATAGATGTATATCCGATGAGCACCGACCGTAGAAGTATCTATGAATAAGGCAGAGATCGCCGACCTTTCTACGATGATCTAGAGGGGTCAATGTGAGTGTTGTATCATCGACTAGGCGAATTGCTCTTTGCTGAATTGGATCTAAGAGCTTTAGCGTATGTTTGGGGGCTGAGCTCCAAACATGTGAACAGTACTCCAGGACAGGTCGAATTTGTGCTTTGTAGATCATAAGCAGCTACTGGGATGTGAAGTATCTCTTTGCACGGAATAGAAAACCAAGTTTACTGAAGCAGTTATCGCAATGGACCTCACATGATCGTCCCATGAGAGAGCACTGTTGGTGGTGACATCCAGCATGGATATTGACGACCTAGGAACAATGGTACCCGACATCATCAAATTGGGCATTGTGTGATCTGCCTTCTTGGTGAACATACAAGCTTGAGTTCTAGTTGCATTGAACTGTACTAGATTTTCACCTCTGGCCTCGTTGGATGATATAGAGGCTCTAGAGGAAAATGCGGAATGAAGTGTACTATCATCCGTAAAGATATGAACTGGGCTGGAGGTCACATCCAACAAATAATTGATGTGGACCAAACCAAGTTGGTGCCAAGGCAGAGCCTTGTGGAACACCAGCATTGATCGTCATTGTATCAAACGAGACCCCGTCTACCACCACGTAGAGTGATCTATCTGCAAGGAAACTCGATAGAAAAAAAACATAGTGGTGCGGCAAACCATATGACGGAAGTGTCGCTAGGAGGCCTTCGTGCCAAACTAGGTCAAATGCTTTGGAGATATCCAAGGCTACAGCCAGAGACTCCCCATGTTTCTCGGTAGACACCTGCCACTTATGTGTCACATAGGCAAGCAGGTCTCCTGTTGACCTCTGGTGACGAGAGCCATATTGCCGGTCGTTCCCGATTCTTGAGGTCTCTAGATATCGGATGAGCTCGATGTTGATTGCTTTTTCCATTATTTCAGAGATCACAGATAGTAGTGCAATCGGTCTATAGCTGTTAGGGAGGGTTTTCCAGTTAGAAGGAAATACGCCGAGTTTGTACTAAAGGGTGAACAACCTGCAAAGAACTGGTGTTAGTTCTGGGGCACAGAACAATAGGCGGTATTCCGTCAGGCCTCATAGCCTTCTTGACGTCGAGGCTGAGCAGAATGTGTCTGCGTTGCCGGAAGACAATTTCTGGCATACGGATATCGATGGTAGCGATTTTGAGAAGTTTCTGGCCTCGTGGATCCATGGTAGAATTGTCTGCAAACATTTTGGCGAAGGCGTTGGCTTTTTCTTGGGGTGTTGTAGCCAATTCATTATCATCCTCATGATGATATTCGAAATCTCTTCAGCACATTTCGTAGGATTTCCCGATCCGAAACACATTCTCCTCCAAGGAAACTCACACGAACAAGGAAAAAAAAACTTGCGAAGGCCATCACAGTCGGTTGATTTGTAATGCCAAAGAGTGCGTGGGAGTGTTGGACTGGTTCGAGGAGTGATGTAAGGACATATCGTGGAGATGATTGTGTGGTCTGAGTTTCCTAGTGGTGCACGGACTTCCACTTCATACGGTTCGTGAGGAACAGGTCGAGCGTATTGGCTTAATGATTGCTGATATCAGGGATCCGAGTGGGTTAATTTATCAGTTGCTCAAGACCATAGGTGATAGCGAAAGCCTCAGCCTGCGTCATCCGTTTTGTTAGAGAATTTGAGCCAGGTGGAGTTGTCGACATTGAAATCCCTCATGATGATGATTTCAGCTGCTGGGTGTTGGATGAATTCAAGTTTCAGAGAAAGGAATTCGAAGAGGTCACCAGGAGTTGGTTCGTTTGGTGATAGATAAAGGCAGCAGATGAACTTTGTGTGTTTGTGGTTATCGATATTGAGCCAAATTACATCGAATTCTTTTGGTTCCAGTTCCTCCTCACGATGGCATGAGAGTTCATTTCTGGAAAAGAGACATATAATCTCCTCTGAATCGGGTATGGAGCTCATATCCAGGGTAGAGCATTACAGGTCGTGTAAGTTGATTAGTTGACCTGCGTCTCAGTTGAAGCCATTATATCTGCTTCCTCAGCCTGTAGATGGTAATGAACATCGTTTATGTTTTTGTTCAGACCGCGGATGTCACAAAGGTCAATTTTCAAATTCAGATGTTTCGATGGTGAACCCCCTCGAGCACACTCTCGCCCGGAGTGTTTTACCGTAGTAGAATTTATCATCTAGATCTTTCTTCAGCTTAAATGGGCGGTTTGGGTTGGGAAGAAGGAGATAGGGTATGGGGATATGACCGGCCCAAATACTAAACATGGGAGTTACCCATTTCACAGCACCTCTGTCGATGTGGTGATGTCGCATCGGGCGATGATGGGAACCATCATCTTATACTTTGGCACTAGTGATGGTGTCCTGCATCAAGTTCTGCTTTGTTGCAATGCAAGCAAAAATCTCATCAACGAGTACTGGGACAGTGCCTCCAATAACATTTTTTTGATTGATGATCAAATTTTAAATGTATGATTTATGATCAAATTTAAAATATTTAAATTTGGAATCGTCATACACATGCAAATGTTGAATTTGCCCGCATGGGGAAGTTTCTGTCACACTCGCTACTCTCATGCAACTTACGATGAAAAGATCTCCGTAGTCATCAATAATAACATTTATTTAGTAAATAGGACATTCCTAATAATACATTAATAATTACATGTAATAAATTCCTTAATTATTATTATAATCATGGGAATTACAAATTATGCTACGATAGATATATCAAGATACTAAAAGTTCAGTTACATCTGTTGAAATTATATTGCAATAACATAGATTTGAAATCTTTTAGGAGTGAAGCAGATTTTATTGAGCAAGGTAATTTATTGTATGTATCAAAACCCTTGAAGAAGACTGAGTTCATGCTGCTTTTGTTACTAGTTCTGTTTATATGTATTGCAGTCTTATTTCGAGTGTTATATTGATGTATATCACTGTTGAAACTTATGGATTGTTTGAGATATGCTGCTGCTGCTAGATCATTAACAATTTTAATAACAAATATCATTGTCTGGTATAAATAGTCTTTGAGATACCGAAAGCCAGTGCAAGGTTGATAACATCGTGATTATAGAGGTATATCGGTTCAATATAATTCTCATTCCTCTATTTTGTAGTTTTCATAGTTGAAGAGCACTAATCAAAGTCATTCCAGACAACACCATCAATCCTGTTGTCATTGAATTTCTCATAGTGAACCCTAACCGAAGATTCAAAATATAAGATGATCCACGAGAAAAAAATCTACATTTACGTCATAGCTTTACACATGATGATTTTACAAAACTAAAGTTGACTTCGTGAAGTTTAGAAGATTCTTTGATCATATCGAAAATCTAAAGTTACGTTCCGTTCTTCTGTGATCGAACCATTTTGGGGACTCCCCGGTATAATAAACCCCACTCCTTTTCCAATATGATATTGATTCACTAGTTTTCGCTAGTCATTCTTCGATATCATTTTGTATTACCTACTAGCTGGTATCCGGCGTGTCGCTACCGCAAGAGAATTCATTTTGGAAATATCATTTGAAATAGCTATATTGTTTATGCCTATAACCACAGTTCAATAAATAAACAGTTGGACGACTCCCTGTCGGGCGTTTGAAATTCTCAGCTCAAAAGCGTACCGCCTGCACGTGTCCTCATGGCGAATTCGCTGTAGATACGGGGTAACGGAAAAGCATTTCGCGCGATAGCTGATGTACCGTGACGACCCAAGAATTTGAGTGGGTTGGATAGATTGGAAGCGCGCCGCTACCTACTACTTCTGATTGTTAGCAAAAGACACTGTCAAAATTTTGGAAATTTTCAAAGTACAGATAAATGATAACGAAATTGGACAACGAACCGTTTATCATAATATATTGAAAGACATTGAGAAAAATCACAAATGCTGTAATATTGTAAGTTCTGTATTAACTTTACTTGATGCTTTTCCTGTTTTCATATTTCGATTGGCAAATTTCAATGTGAAATAAATACGAACTCTGCAATACAAATTGATGAAGTAGTCCAAAGGAAACTTGTCACATGGATGACTGGAAGATATTTTTGCGAAATGTTTTTTCAGTGTGTTTCCAATGTTAACTTGGGAAACCAGTTCCTCAAATTCACTTGTGAACATATCCTCTAGCGCAATAACGAACTCGACGATATTTCTGGAGGGCACAACTAAACCCCCTGATGTTGTGCTACTATATGATTTGAGATCGCAGAACGCGGTTTCTCTCTCATTCAAAGTGTTTGAGTTACTGAAATCATGGCAAATTCCACAAGAATGTTGTAATAGATATTCACGTTACTAGTCCGGTAAGTACTGTAAAAGTTTACCGGACGTGTGACGTATAACATTTTATTTCATACTGCTAAAAAACAAAAATGAACAGTGAAAAATAAAATATTAATCTTTGTTGAAGTGCTACAACGAAAAAATGGGAATGTATCAGCAAGTAGCAACTCCCTAATAAATAATTCATTCAATGGAGCTCCTGGTATCCATATTCATGGGAACGAAAATTTAACGGTTAATATTAATATTAGCAATAAGTAATTTCTGTGTATTGTTTTGCTGTTGAATCTTTAATAAATGTATTCATGCTTTTGACGCATAACTGAGTTTTCAATATTTACAATCCGGTAAAATTTCTTTACGGGATAGTAGCACGTAATGAAATATTACGTGCGCCTATCCTGTAAAAGTCTATTTTCCGGATTGAAATCAGGTACGTAAAGGTATGTTCTATGATGCAGTATGAAATAAAAGACATTTCCTCAAAATTAGCCGGTTACATATACTAATGAGTTGCCTTCAGGAGTTTTTAGATTTCTATAATCGCTTGTGTATACTTTGAGCGGAATATACGTAGGTTTGAGAATTATATCTCGATCGACATTTTCGACGATATTTTTGAAGCGATACTCAATAAAACTTCATTTATGTCTTCCGGTTTGATCAAAATATTTCAATGCGAACATTTTTTTAAACGAACGACTGAATTGTATGGGAGTTGGATTTTTTAAATTACCACAAGTGTTCCTAATTTGTCCAAAAACATTTTCTAAACAATCTTCATTGAGATTTGGAGTGAATAAAAACTTATACCCGTTGGTTTGTAATTTTCTAAATAAAATAAGAATCGAATTGATTGTCAATCGCCAACCAAAAATAAATTTCAGCTGTTACATTTTTTCCATCAATATTTTCTACTTGTAAATCTTTGAACAGATTATCCATCTCTTTCAAAACGGAAATTTGTTCTTCAGTTCCCATAAAGGCTCTGAAATTAGAAAGAGTGTTCGAATTGAAAATGTCGAAAAATGAATTCATTTTTGTTAAATACTGTCTGTAAGTTCTTCGAGGAGGTGGTATATTCATTTTTCAGCTTTTAATGGGATTTTCTCTCCTCGTTTCTAAAAAATAGAGTAGAAGTTATTAAAAATTATTGCAATATATTTGTAGTAAGGACAGATTTAGGATCTGTCCCAAAATGTCACTGCGCTTGAAATTAAACCTTTAGATACCTAAAAGAGAAATTCTCTATTGGTCAGTGACATCTTGTTTTCGAAAAAATTTGGAAATACAAATATATTTAATAAGAATAAAACCTCTACTTATCTTGGTGGACGTTTCGGGAACGAATCTGCTCCCGTTCTGAAAAGTCACTTTTCAGTGTCAAAATCGAAAACATTGAGAAAATTTTACGAAGAGAAAAATATTTCAATTGTGTTGAGAACGGGAGCAGATTCGTTCCCGAAATGTCCACCAAGATAAGTAGAGGTTTTATTCTTATTAAATATATTTGTATTTCCAAATTTTTTCAAAAACAAGGTGTCACTGACCAATAGAGAATTTCTCTTTTAGGTATCTAAAGGTTTAATTTCAAGCGCAGTGACATTTTGGGACAGATCCTAAATCTGTCCTAACTACAAATATATTGCAATAATTTTTAATAACTTCTACTCTATCTTTTAGAAACGAGAGAAAATCCCATTAAAAGCTGAAAAATGAATTCATTTTCCTTATAAAATCCATGGTATGTTTTGCTTCTTTCGGTAAAATTTGGAAATCAATATATGTTGACATGGCAACTGCAACCGAATGACTGAAAACCTGAGATGCCAGTTTCACTTTCATTTTTTGGAAATTGTTAGGGAAAATGTGATTGATCATTGGATAATTTAGGTCTTGACGTGCAATTTACCACAGGACAATACACCACAGGCATTATTATAAAATCAAAAACGAGCACTAAAGAATTATGATACGTAGTTATTTTCTCGCACTCTATATTTATAGCCCACGGCACGTTACACTAGAGCGCAGAACTGTTCGTTAGCCACTGAGTAGCGGTCTGGGTACCGAACGGTGTCTGAGGGGCCTGAGGGGAAGGGAACCGGTAAGCGAGCACGTAGGCCAGAGTCGGCCTACTGTCTCTATACTGTGCTATAACCTTCGCGCAAGTGTAAACAATAAGTTGATCAGGTTTTATCGCAACCAGGCGAACGGTACGGCTCATAAAATGAAGAACAGATACAACTGATTTCATTAAAGAAATTATAACGAATAAACATGTATGATTGAAAGTAACAATCAATTAGAGATGTCCCACGAAGTAAACTTGTTATTGGCATATCTAATCTATATATAATAAAATAGAGTAAAATGCTAAAAATTATTAAAAATGTTGGAATGTGTAAAATGTATAAACATATAATAATAATAAATCAGACATATACAGTAGACCAGTACATACATCGAATTTTTCGATTTTTCAGCTTTGGGGTTTCCTAATTTTCTTTTTTCCTAATCCACTAATGTGCTTAGGCAAACAAAACTTTCACTCAAAAAAGTGCATATTATTGATATTCAGACCTAAAACCGCCCCATTTAATACATTCCTGATTGAATAATTTCATTTGAATTTTTGAGTTTTAAAAAATAGAATAAGAATACAAAAATTCATTATACTATCTCGTTTCAGAAATGATAATAACAAAAACATCTTCAGGGGTCCCCCTTCAAAAGGCTCCTTTAGGGGCAATTTACCGCCGTTTATATAAGCTGACTTCATTTTGGCCCTATGAGTACTGGTAAACTTTTGTTGAGACACCCTGAATGTTTGACTGTTTGGTGTGACTGCTAAACAAATAAGCAGTGAAAAATGACCAACTACACTAAAGGTACTATTGTTATTTCTACAAAATATTTGTCTTTTTTTGGTCAGAAAGTATATCCTTAATGGGCTTTACAATGAGCATGTTTAGCAAAGAAATTCACCCAAACTAGCTTCCTGGCTGCAACCGTTTGGAGTAACAAATCATGAGAAAATTCCATATTCAAGTGGAAGTTGTACCTTTGAATCTGAAAGACCTGACGGTCAACGGGGGTGGCAGAGGTATAAAATTCACTACTGGTGGCTGGAGCTTAAATACTACGCAGATGACGCGAACACCATTACTCGTTTGTAAATCCGTTCCTAGACTGCAGTTTTATAGCCTGTACTCAATTGCTCATCGAGTCATCAACAAATACGAGAGGCAGTCGGTACGACGCGGTGGTGCCGACTTGACATGCATTGCGAAAAACGCTGGACTGTTGACTAGCCGTGCTAGCAGTTATAAGCTTGGAAAGAATACTGTCATCTCTGTGATGGATGATTGCATTTGAATACAGCAAGGCGTATTCATTTCGGATAGCAAATAGCGAGAAAAATTATTCCGATTTTGGCATTGATGTAGACTTTATTTTAAATTCGCATTCAAGAGCTTGAGTTTCAGTATTTTCCAATGCACTTCTACACTATCAAAAATCTTTATTTTTGTAATATATCGATGCTTATTTCAAATCTAGCGGACACGTCATGTGTATTTCAATGATGGCATCCGAGTGTGAACCATATTCATTAGACAAGCCATGGTTTCCAAAGTTCCGAAAGTATATGAGATTCAAACTTGGCAAATTACTTTTAGCGCTAGTGCAAAAAAAACTAAACGTCACTGTTCGATATACGTGAAGAAACATTCTTAATCTAATTTTGATCAATCCAAATCTCGTTACTAACGAAAGCATATTCATTCACCTATGGATGGCGTTTGGAAGTGACCATTTCCGTGATTAATTTCGAGTAGGTAAATCTTTTATTGTAAAGTTGCAGCAAGCGCAACAAGTGCAAACGGCATAGTTGTTGCATTTAGCATGATTTCAGCTCTTGATTTCGTCTCGAGCTGTTAACTTTATGCAACAAATATACACTCCTTGCACTAGTTTCATAACTATTTGTTTATGTATATGTACGCAAATTCCTTTCAAATTGATTTGCTTATTGATAGATTTGAAGATGGTGAAAGATTGAAACGACAAAAAAATATTATGAGAAGGGTAGGAACAACATTAGTTAGGGCGATTCCAATCATTGTTATACGCCAGGAGTACTCAAGTTTTGTGAATATTAGAAAAACAGGGGATTTGTGAATTGAACTCATTTGTTCATTTTTTATCTTTCATTTTATCCCACACTTCCATGCCTCTATTTTTTCTACTATCTATTTTTTCAGGTAGAACATATCCAATATGAAACTTTTTTATTTTTGTTACCATTCTATCACTCCAGAAGTCATATCTTCGAGGGATTTTCTCCACTTTCATCCCCTGTGGTACCAATTATGGCATTCGTTGATGGTCCTGTCTTTTTTCCAGAATTTTATATTTCTTTCAATTATCCCTTCATCCACAGTCATAGTTCTAGCTCCATATGGATATTTCATTGCCACAATGGAGGTTTCTCCATCCATAATTCCGTCAGGACTGGCAGCCATGTAACTGAATTCTTCATCAATTAATCTTTCTTTGCAAATGGTCTTCCAGATCTTCTCGTGCTCTTGCTTCATTTTCTATGCCATATTGAGTGAATTTGGAAAAAAATGTCTCGGGATGAACAATGGACTTAGCCATATTTTTGACCGAAGATGTTTCTCTCTCTTCACAGATCTCTCCAAATTTTGAGGCAGTAATGAGTTTTCGCCGTTAACTATGCCGTAGAGCAGAATCAGCCAGATCTCGTGTCAGTACCTCAATTTTTTGGCCTCTTCAACAGTTACTGATAAATTCTTTAAAAAATCTTTTGCTGCCATGCCAAAAGATGCTTCATCCATATCGGGTTTCAAACAATGCTCCACGTAGAAAAGGTAATTTCTTCGGTGTTCCTGTTGTTTTTTATATTTAATTTTTCTTCCATACTTCGATTTGAGATTGCTCAGTTCTTCTTTTGAATTCAGGGCAACCACAGACGCATAACAACGAGTTTGATGAGATCTCTTCATAACATAATTAATTCTTTTTTTCTCTGAGTGTCTAGCGATCACATTATTGAACTGTTCTGTACCATTGTTGTCTACATCGAATACTAAGCTTTTTGAGTGATTCGTAAGATATCTGACAAACTCCATTAGTTCGTTATATAGAGATGAAAATACAGATAATTCGATTACTCAATATAAATATGTCCAATATGCCAAAAATATAGCATCGAGAAGAATTGCAGAAGGATTAGGATTCATGATTTCACAAAGAGTTTTCAAGACTGAAACGGATATAGTCCTCGAAACGTCAATCATAAAATGAATAGGGTAACTTTGACATATCTTTCCGAATGATCTCGATTGGCATAATTTAATAGGAAAGCGACTGAAAAAATGATAAACAATTGTTTCCATTAGAAAACTGTCAAACGTATGAAGGAAAGTATATTGCATGACTTAAGAGTCAATTTCATATCAGCCACAGTTGGTGTGTCTACAGTTTCTTTTCCGCAGAAGTATTTCGTCATTTTGTCATTTTGTATGATCTCCCAAAATATTGGACTGTTCTAGATGTCTCTCCTCAAGTTTTCAAATTTTTCAACTGTAGGAACTATTTCATTTTTTCTATACTTGATGGCTTCACTGATTGCATATCTGAATCGCATCAGATTTTTCTATAATACAAAAAGTTATAGTTATGAAAAAATTGAGCGTGCATAGAGCTCTAATAGCGAATGGAAAGAATGATAACAACTTGAGTATTCAAGGAATTACTCCGGATAATTTTATGTTTTCTATTTTCGTCGATACTCTTCACTTTGAAATAAATCTCGAAGAAATAAGAAGGATATGAAAGCAATTTGAATAATGATACATTTCCACGCGACATTTTGGATTCAGTTGAAATACTCTATTGATCAAGGATCGCTCACAAAAATAACTATTTCCTATTGTTAAACAAAACTGTTGGCGTTCTTTCCAAAGCACTCTTCACAAAAATGATTTTTTCCCAATTTTGATCAGCATGTAAGATTCGAACATATCGTGTGATACATCATTGTAATCAGGAAAAAAAGGACTTCAAAAATGCAAAAATTCAATATGGCGCCCATAAGAAAGAACAAAGTTGAGTATTGTAACTTTGGCATCAAGAACGTTATGGAAAATACGATGATAGATTCAGATTCCTCGTGAAAAAGTGTCTCAAGAATGTCCCAGTCAGAAACGTCTAGGTCTTATTGTTTTCGCTTGAAAATATAAAAACGAATA